>CAWUFW010012236.1:0-555593 GCA_963921515.1 Calotriton arnoldi
TGGGAATATCGACGTTAGTTACGTCTTCTGACCGAATCGCTACTTAGATCGCTCGGGCTTTCAGCCCTCAATGTGCTGTGATAGCTGACTCCAGTGGCGATATTCTCCACTTAGGGCAAAATGCAAAAGACGCATGACGAATGCCGTACACTGGCAAACATTCACCAGAGATCTGCTAATCCATCGCTATTAACATCGCCACTTCAGTTCAGACATAATACTAGCGTGTCAGTCTCACTCCGTTCATGGGAACATCTCAGACCGGTTCGCCAGCCATGCCTCGACCGACCAGGCTCGGCTTCAGCTCATCAAAGCCAGATAGCTGACTCCAGTGGCTTAGTGGTCGCTTCCTTCCGCTACGAAATGCAAATACAAAGATGGACGAATGTTGCATTACCGGCAACACTACCCCGTCACAGACCCGGGTTTAACTACTCCGCTTGTTATCACGCCACTGTTCAATATACATATGCAAATCAGTCTTATTCCCAGGTTCATGTAATAGTCCAGAATGGTCGCCAGTCAGTCTTCCTGACCGCAGACGTGGCTCGGCCAGCCCATCAGCCAGATAGTTTCGACTCCAGTGGCGAGGAGCATGGACTCCATATGTTACCAGGGCGAAATGCAAAATACGTCGATGATGAACGAACGCCACAACATTCACCAGCTCAGCTGCGATCTGGGTTTAACTACTTTGCTCACCACGCCACTCCCAGCCCAGACAGCGGGCTACTAGTAAATCAGTCTTACCTCGTGCTCATGGGAACAGCCCAATGGGCCATGTCTTCTCTGATCGAATCGCTATCTTGGCAAATGGCTCGGGCTTTCAGCCTCACCGTAGGATAGCTTCGATTCCCAGTGGCGCAGAGCACGGGATTCCACGCCTGGGTACTTCTTCACGAACACAATAAGATGACTCTCGTGTCTGGGTTTAACTATCGCCAGTTTCGTTCACCACGCTTCCCGCTCAGACATACACATGCAATCTCTGATCGTGCGCCCGGGAACATCCAGACGGGTCGTTGCCACGTCTCTTCGACCGAAGTTAATTTAGAACATCGCTCGGTTTTCAGCTCATCAGCCAGATAGCCGACTCCAGCATGACATCGACCCACGCCTGCAGGCAGTCGGGAACATCGACGATGGACGAATATCGGGCGTTGAGACCTGTTTAATCCATCGCTATTTTGCTTTCACCACGCCACCTCAAATATATTCATATGTAAACGTTGAGTTCCGTGCCTGGGAACAGTCCAGGTCGACCAGTTAAGCTTCGATCGAATCAGCATCCTGTGCCTTCGGCTTCGTCTCATCGTTGTGAGCACCAGCATGCGAGGAAGGCGGGATTCATGCGCCGCTTATTGTTCTTCCGCTCTGTAGTCGCACAATAAGATGATTTCTGACGGAATGTCGTACATTGCAAACATTCACAGACCCGGGTTTAATCCATCGCCATCTGCTTCACACGCCACTCCAGTTCAGACATATTGCTATGCAAATCAGTCTGACTCCTGCGTTCATAACCGATCAATAGCCATAAATCTTCTGACCGGAACAGCGACTGAATCGGCCTCGCTTCAGCCTCATCAGCCAGATAGCCTGACTCAGTGGCGTAGTGAAGATGGGGACTCACGTTCCTTCCACTTATGAAATGCAAAACACACCAAGACGACGGACGGAATGCTGCATTACCGGGCAAACATTCACTCCAGTCACAGATCTCGTTTAATCCATCGTTACCAGCTTCACCACGCACACTTCAGTTCAGACATATTGGTTATGCAACAGTTCACCATAAACAGAATCCAGTCGAACTGCCAGCCATGATCTTCGAGACTTGGTAGTTTCACAGATAGCTCAGGCGGACGGGGACCTGTTCCAAGATTCTTGAAAAATGCAAACACACATTGGCAAACATTCACCTTCAGTCACAGATCTGGGTTTAATCCATCGCCAGCCTTGTTCAATACGCCACCTTTCGGTCTTCAGACATGTATTACAGCGTAAAACAAGCCTTGACTTCGTGCTCATGGTCATCCGTACCGACCAGCAGTTACGTCTCTCGGACCGGGAAATCGCCATCCTAGTAGGTTCGCTTTCAGCCATCAGCCAGATAGCTTGATTTCAGTGGTGTAGTGAGCAATGGGACCACGTCTGGAGACTTTCCCACTTGTAAACAGCCAAGATGATGACGGCTAAATGCAACATTCCGTCCATCATCTTGTGTGTTTTGCATTTCGCCCTAAGTGGGAAGGGTATGCCCAGACGTGGGTCCCGTGCTCACTACGCCACTGGAGTCAAGCTATCCTGGCTGATGAGGGCTGAAAGCCCGAAACCGGTCCTAGGATGCTTGATTCCGGTCCAGGGAAGACATGGCTTGGCAGTTCGGTCTGGACTGTTCCCATGAGGCACAGGGTCAAGACTGATTTGCATATGGCTATGTCTGAACCGAGGTGGCGTGGTGAAGCAAAATAACGATGGATTAAACCCAGATCTGTGACTGGGGGTGAATGTTTGCCAATGTGCAACATTCCGTCCATCATCTTGTGTGTTTTGCATTTCGCCCTAAGAGGGAAGGGTATGCCCAGACGCGGGTCCCGTGCTCACTACGCCACTGGAGTCAAGCTATCCTGGCTGATGAGGGCTGAAAGCCTGAAACCGGTCCTAGGATGCTTGATTCCGGTCCAGGGAAGACATGGCTTGGCAGTTCGGTCTGGACTGTTCCCATGAGGCACAGGGTCAAGACTGATTTGCATATGGCTATGTCTGAACTGGGGTGTCGTGGTGAAGCAAAATAACGATGGATTAAACCCAGATCTGTGACTGGGGGTGAATGTTTGCCAATGTGCAGCATTCCGTCCATCATCTTGTGTGTTTTGCATTTCGCCCTAAGTGGGAAGGGTATGCCCAGACGTGGGTCCCATGCTCACTACGCCACTGGAGTCAAGCTATCCTGGCTGATGAGGGCTGAAAGCCCGAAACCGGTCCTAGGATGCTTGATTCCGGTCCAGGGAAGACATGGCTTGGCAGTTCGGTCTGGACTGTTCCCATGAGGCACAGGGTCAAGACTGATTTGCATATGGCTATGTCTGAACTGGAGTGGCGTGGTGAAGCAAAATAACGATGGATTAAACCCAGATCTGTGACTGGGGGTGAATGTTTGCCAATGTGCAACATTCCGTCCATCATCTTGTGTGTTTTGCATTTTGCCCTAAGTGGGAAGGGTATGCCCAGACGTGGGTCCCGTGCTCACTACGCCACTGGAGTCAAGCTATCCTGGCTGATGAGGGCTGAAAGCCCGAAGCCGGTCCTAGGATGCTTGATTCCGGTCCAGGGAAGACATGGCTTGGCAGTTCGGTCTGGACTGTTCCCATGAGGCACAGGGTCAAGACTGATTTGCATATGGCTATGTCTGAACTGGGGTGGCGTGGTGAAGCAAAATAACGATGGATTAAACCCAGATCTGTGACTGGGGGTGAATGTTTGCCAATGTGCAACATTCCGTCCATCATCTTGTGTGTTTTGCATTTCGCCCTAAGTGGGAAGGGTATGCCCAGACGTGGGTCCCGTGCTCACTACGCCACTGGAGTCAAGCTATCCTGGCTGATGAGGGCTGAAAGCCCGAAACCGGTCCTAGGATGCTTGATTCCGGTCCAGGGAAGACATGGCTTGGCAGTTCGGTCTGGACTGTTCCCATGAGGCACAGGGTCAAGACTGATTTGCATATGGCTATGTCTGAACTGGGGTGGCGTGGTGAAGCAAAATAACGATGGATTAAACCCAGATCTGTGACTGGGGGTGAATGTTTGCCAATGTGCAACATTCCGTCCATCATCTTGTGTGTTTGTCATTTCGCCCTAAGTGGGAAGGGTATACCCAGACGTGGGTCCCGTGCTCACTACGCCACTAGAGTCAAGCTATCCTGGCTGATGAGGGCTGAAAGCCCGAAACCGGTCCTAGGATGCTTGATTCCGGTCCAGGGAAGACATGGCTTTGCAGTTCGGTCTGGACTGTTCCCATGAGGCACAGGGTCAAGACTGATTTGCATATGGCTATGTCTGAACTGGGGTGGCGTGGTGAAGCAAAATAACGATGGATTAAACCCAGATCTGTGACTGGGGGTGAATGTTTGCCAATGTGCAACATTCCGTCCATCATCTTGTGTGTTTTGCATTTCGCCCTAAGTGGGAAGAGTATGCCCAGACGTGGGTCCCGTGCTCACTACGCCACTGGAGTCAAGCTATCCTGGCTGATGAGGGCTGAAAGCCCGAAACCGGTCCTAGGATGCTTGATTCCGGTCCAGGGAAGACATGGCTTGGCAGTTCGGTCTGGACTGTTCCCATGAGGCACAGGGTCAAGACTGATTTGCATATGGCTATGTCTGAACTGGGGTGGCGTGGTGAAGCAAAATAACGATGGATTAAACCCAGATCTGTGACTGGGGGTGAATGTTTGCCAATGTGCAGCATTCCGTCCATCATCTTGTGTGTTTTGCATTTCGCCCTAAGTGGGAAGGGTATGCCCAGACGTGGGTCCCGTGCTCACTACGCCACTGGAGTCAAGCTATCCTGGCTGATGAGGGCTGAAAGCCCGAAACCGGTCCTAGGATGCTTGATTCCGGTCCAGGGAAGACATGGCTTGGCAGTTCGGTCTGGACTGTTCCCATGAGGCACAGGGTCAAGACTGATTTGCATATGGCTATGTCTGAACTGGGGTGGCGTGGTGAAGCAAAATAACGATGGATTAAACCCAGATCTGTGACTGGGGGTGAATGTTTGCCAATGTGCAACATTCCGTCCATCATCTTGTGTGTTTTGCATTTTGCCCTAAGTGGGAAGGGTATGCCCAGACGTGGGTCCCGTGCTCACTACGCCACTGGAGTCAAGCTATCCTGGCTGATGAGGGCTGAAAGCCCGAAACCGGTCCTAGGATGCTTGATTCCGGTCCAGGGAAGACATGGCTTGGCAGTTCGGTCTGGACTGTTCCCATGAGGCACAGGGTCAAGACTGATTTGCATATGGCTATGTCTGAACTGGGGTGGCGTGGTAAAGCAAAATAACGATGGATTAAACCCAGATCTGTGACTGGGGGTGAATGTTTGCCAATGTGCAACATTCCGTCCATCATCTTGTGTGTTTTGCATTTCGCCCTAAGTGGGAAGGGTATGCCCAGACGTGGGTCCCGTGCTCACTACGCCACTGGAGTCAAGCTATCCTGGCTGAAAGCCCGAAACCGGTCCTAGGATGCTTGATTCCGGTCCCGGGAAGACATGGCTTGGCAGTTCGGTCTGGACTGTTCCCATGAGGCACAGGGTCAAGACTGATTTGCATATGGCTATGTCTGAACTGGGGTGGCGTGGTGAAGCAAAATAACGATGGATTAAACCCAGATCTGTTTCTGGGGGTGAATGTTTGCCAATGTGCAACATTCCGTCCATCATCTTGTGTGTTTTGAATTTCGCCCTAAGTGGGAAGGGTATGCCCAGACGTGGGTCCCGTGCTCACTACGCCACTGGAGTCAAGCTATCCTGGCTGATGAGGGCTGAAAGCCCGAAACTGCTCCTAGGATGCTTGATTCCGGTCCAGGGAAGACATGGCTTGGCAGTTCGGTCTGGACTGTTCCCATGAGGCACAGGGTCAAGACTGATTTGCATATGGCTATGTCTGAACTGGGGTGGCGTGGTGAAGCAAAATAACGATGGATTAAACCCAGATCTGTGACTGGGGGTGAATGTTTGCCAATGTGCAACATTCCGTCCATCATCTTGTGTGTTTTGCATTTTGCCCTAAGTGGGAAGGGTATGCCCAGACGTGGGTCCCGTGCTCACTACGCCACTGGAGTCAAGCTATCCTGGCTGATGAGGGCTGAAAGCCTGAAACCGGTCCTAGGATGCTTGATTCCGGTCCAGGGAAGACATGGCTTGGCAGTTCGGTCTGGACTGTTCCCATGAGGCACAGGGTCAAGACTGATTTGCATATGGCTATGTCTGAACTGGGGTGTCGTGGTGAAGCAAAATAACGATGGATTAAACCCAGATCTGTGACTGGGGGTGAATGTTTGCCAATGTGCAACATTCCGTCCATCATCTTGTGTGTTTTGCATTTCGCCCTAAGTGGGAAGGGTATGCCCAGACGTGGGTCCCATGCTCACTACGCCACTGGAGTCAAGCTATCCTGGCTGATGAGGGCTGAAAGCCCGAAACCGGTCCTAGGATGCTTGATTCCGGTCCAGGAAGACATGGCTTGGCAGTTCGGTCTGGACTGTTCCCATGAGGCACAGGGTCAAGACTGATTTGCATATGGCTATGTCTGAACTGGAGTGGCGTGGTGAAGCAAAATAACGATGGATTAAACCCAGATCTGTGACTGGGGGTGAATGTTTGCCAATGTGCAACATTCCGTCCATCATCTTGTGTGTTTTGCATTTCGCCCTAAGTGGGAAGGGTATGCCCAGACGTGGGTCCCGTGCTCACTACGCCACTGGAGTCAAGCTATCCTGGCTGATGAGGGCTGAAAGCCCGAAACCGGTCCTAGGATGCTTGATTCCGGTCCAGGAAGACATGGCTTGGCAGTTCGGTCTGAACTGTTCCCATGAGGCACAGGGTCAAGACTGATTTGCATATGGCTATGTCTGAACTGGGGTGGCGTGGTGAAGCAAAATAACGATGGATTAAACCCAGATCTGTGACTGGGGGTGAATGTTTGCCAATGTGCAACATTCCGTCCATCATCTTGTGTGTTTTGCATTTCGCCCTAAGTGGGAAGGGTATGCCCAGACGTGGGTCCCGTGCTCACTACGCCACTGGAGTCAAGCTATCCTGGCTGATGAGGGCTGAAAGCCCGAAACCGGTCCTAGGATGCTTGATTCCGGTCCAGGAAGACATGGCTTGGCAGTTCGGTCTGGACTGTTCCCATGAGGCACAGGGTCAAGACTGATTTGCATATGGCTATGTCTGAACTGGGGAGGCGTGGTGAAGCAAAATAACGATGGATTAAACCCAGATCTGTGACTGGGGGTGAATGTTTGCCAATGTGCAACATTCCGTCCATCATCTTGTGTGTTTGTCATTTCGCCCTAAGTGGGAAGGGTATGCCCAGACGTGGGTCCCGTGCTCACTACGCCACTAGAGTCAAGCTATCCTGGCTGATGAGGGCTGAAAGCCCGAAACCGGTCCTAGGATGCTTGATTCCGGTCCAGGGAAGACATGGCTTGGCAGTTCATTCTGGACTGTTCCCATGAGGCACAGGGTCAAGACTGATTTGCATATGGCTATGTCTGAACTGGGGTGGCGTGGTGAAGCAAAATAACGATGGATTAAACCCAGATCTGTGACTGGGGGTGAATGTTTGCCAATGTGCAACATTCCGTCCATCATCTTGTGTGTTTTGCATTTCGCCCTAAGTGGGAAGGGTATGCCCAGACGTGGGTCCCGTGCTCACTACACCACTGGAGTCAAGCTATCCTGGCTGATGAGGGCTGAAAGCCCGAAACCGGTCCTAGGATGCTTGATTCCGGTCCAGGGAAGACATGGCTTGGCAGTTCGGTCTGGACTGTTCCCATGAGGCACAGGGTCAAGACTGATTTGCATATAGCTATGTCTGAACTGGGGTGGCGTGGTGAAGCAAAATAACGATGGATTAAACCCAGATCTGTGACTGGGGGTGAATGTTTGCCAATGTGCAACATTCCGTCCATCATCTTGTGTGTTTTGCATTTCGCCCTAAGTGGGAAGGGTATGCCCAGACGTGGGTCCCGTGCTCACTACGCCACTGGAGTCAAGCTATCCTGGCTGATGAGGGCTGAAAGCCCGAAACCGGTCCTAGGATGCTTGATTCCGGTCCAGGGAAGACATGGCTTGGCAGTTCGGTCTGGACTGTTCCCATGAGACACAGGGTCAAGACTGATTTGCATATGGCTATGTCTGAACTGGGGTGGCGTGGTGAATCAAAATAACGATGGATTAAACCCAGATCTGTGACTGGGGGTGAATGTTTGCCAATGTGCAACATTCCGTCCATCATCTTGTGTGTTTTGCATTTCGCCCTAAGTGGGAAGGGTATGCCCAGACGTGGGTCCCGTGCTCACTACGCCACTGGAGTCAAGCTATCCTGGCTGATGAGGGCTGAAAGCCCGAAACCGGTCCTAGGATGCTTGATTCCGGTCCAGGAAGACATGGCTTGGCAGTTCGGTCTGGACTGTTCCCATGAGGCACAGGGTCAAGACTGATTTGCATATGGCTATGTCTGAACTGGGGTGGCGTGGTGAAGCAAAATAACGATGGATTAAACCCAGATCTGTTTCTGGGGGTGAATGTTTGCCAATGTGCAACATTCCGTCCATCATCTTGTGTGTTTTGCATTTCGCCCTAAGTGGGAAGGGTATGCCCAGACGTGGGTCCCGTGCTCACTACGCCACTGGAGTCAAGCTATCCTGGCTGATGAGGGCTGAAAGCCCGAAACCGGTCCTAGGATGCTTGATTCCGGTCCAGGGAAGACATGGCTTGGCAGTTCGGTCTGGACTGTTCCCATGAGGCACAGGGTCAAGACTGATTTGCATATGGCTATGTCTGAACTGGGGTGGCGTGGTGAAGCAAAATAACGATGGATTAAACCCAGATCTGTGACTGGGGGTGAATGTTTGCCAATGTGCAACATTCCGTCCATCATCTTGTGTGTTTTGCATTTTGCCCTAAGTGGGAAGGGTATGCCCAGACGTGGGTCCCGTGCTCACTACGCCACTGGAGTCAAGCTATCCTGGCTGATGAGGGCTGAAAGCCCGAAACCGGTCCTAGGATGCTTGATTCCGGTCCAGGAAGACATGGCTTGGCAGTTCGGTCTGGACTGTTCCCATGAGGCACAGGGTCAAGACTGATTTGCATATGGCTATGTCTGAACTGGGGTGGCGTGGTGAAGCAAAATAACGATGGATTAAACCCAGATCTGTGACTGGGGGTGAATGTTTGCCAATGTGCAACATTCCGTCCATCATGTTGTGAGTTTTGCATTTCGCCCTAAGTGGGAAGGGTATGCCCAGACGTGGGTCCCGTGCTCACTACGCCACTGGAGTCAAGCTATCCTGGCTGATGAGGGCTGAAAGCCCGAAACCGGTCCTAGGATGCTTGATTCAGGTCCAGGGAAGACATGGCTTGGCAGTTCGGTCTGGACTGTTCCCATGAGGCACAGGGTCAAGACTGATTTGCATATGGCTATGTCTGAACTGGAGTGGCGTGGTGAAGCAAAATAACGATGGATTAAACCCAGATCTGTGACTGGGGGTGAATGTTTGCCAATGTGCAACATTCCGTCCATCATCTTGTGTGTTTTGCATTTCGCCCTAAGTGGGAAGGGTATGCCCAGACGTGGGTCCCGTGCTCACTACGCCACTGGAGTCAAGCTATCCTGGCTGATGAGGGCTGAAAGCCCGAAACCGGTCCTAGGATGCTTGATTCCGGTCCAGGGAAGACATGGCTTGGCAGTTCGGTCTGAACTGTTCCCATGAGGCACAGGGTCAAGACTGATTTGCATATGGCTATGTCTGAACTGGGGTGGCGTGGTGAAGCAAAATAACGATGGATTAAACCCAGATCTGTGACTGGGGGTGAATGTTTGCCAATGTGCAACATTCCGTCCATCATCTTGTGTGTTTTGCATTTCGCCCTAAGTGGGAAGGGTATGCCCAGACGTGGGTCCCGTGCTCACTACGCCACTGGAGTCAAGCTATCCTGGCTGATGAGGGCTGAAAGCCCGAAACCGGTCCTAGGATGCTTGATTCCGGTCCAGGGAAGACATGGCTTGGCAGTTCGGTCTGGACTGTTCCCATGAGGCACAGGGTCAAGACTGATTTGCATATGGCTATGTCTGAACTGGGGAGGCGTGGTGAAGCAAAATAACGATGGATTAAACCCAGATCTGTGACTGGGGGTGAATGTTTGCCAATGTGCAACATTCCGTCCATCATCTTGTGTGTTTGTCATTTCGCCCTAAGTGGGAAGGGTATGCCCAGACGTGGGTCCCGTGCTCACTACGCCACTAGAGTCAAGCTATCCTGGCTGATGAGGGCTGAAAGCCCGAAACCGGTCCTAGGATGCTTGATTCCGGTCCAGGGAAGACATGGCTTGGCAGTTCATTCTGGACTGTTCCCATGAGGCACAGGGTCAAGACTGATTTGCATATGGCTATGTCTGAACTGGGGTGGCGTGGTGAAGCAAAATAACGATGGATTAAACCCAGATCTGTGACTGGGGGTGAATGTTTGCCAATGTGCAACATTCCGTCCATCATCTTGTGTGTTTTGCATTTCGCCTAAGTGGGAAGGGTATGCCCAGACGTGGGTCCCGTGCTCACTACACCACTGGAGTCAAGCTATCCTGGCTGATGAGGGCTGAAAGCCCGAAACCGGTCCTAGGATGCTTGATTCCGGTCCAGGGAAGACATGGCTTGGCAGTTCGGTCTGGACTGTTCCCATGAGGCACAGGGTCAAGACTGATTTGCATATAGCTATGTCTGAACTGGGGTGGCGTGGTGAAGCAAAATAACGATGGATTAAACCCAGATCTGTGACTGGGGGTGAATATTTGCCAATGTGCAACATTCCGTCCATCATCTTGTGTGTTTTGCATTTCGCCCTAAGTGGGAAGGGTATGCCCAGACGTGGGTCCCGTGCTCACTACGCCACTGGAGTCAAGCTATCCTGGCTGATGAGGGCTGAAAGCCCGAAACCGGTCCCTAGGATGCTTGATTCCGGTCCAGGGAAGACATGGCTTGGCAGTTCGGTCTGGACTGTTCCCATGAGACACAGGGTCAAGACTGATTTGCATATGGCTATGTCTGAACTGGGGTGGCGTGGTGAATCAAAATAACGATGGATTAAACCCAGATCTGTGACTGGGGGTGAATGTTTGCCAATGTGCAACATTCCGTCCATCATCTTGTGTGTTTTGCATTTCGCCCTAAGTGGGAAGGGTATGCCCAGACGTGGGTCCCGTGCTCACTACGCCACTGGAGTCAAGCTATCCTGGCTGATGAGGGCTGAAAGCCCGAAACCGGTCCTAGGATGCTTGATTCCGGTCCAGGGAAGACATGGCTTGGCAGTTCGGTCTGGACTGTTCCCATGAGGCACAGGGTCAAGACTGATTTGCATATGGCTATGTCTGAACTGGGGTGGCGTGGTGAAGCAAAATAACGATGGATTAAACCCAGATCTGTTTCTGGGGGTGAATGTTTGCCAATGTGCAACATTCCGTCCATCATCTTGTGTGTTTTGCATTTTGCCCTAAGTGGGAAGGGTATGCCCAGACGTGGGTCCCGTGCTCACTACGCCACTGGAGTCAAGCTATCCTGGCTGATGAGGGCTGAAAGCCCGAAACCGGTCCCTAGGATGCTTGATTCCGGTCCAGGGAAGACATGGCTTGGCAGTTCGGTCTGGACTGTTCCCATGAGGCACAGGGTCAAGACTGATTTGCATATGGCTATGTCTGAACTGGGGTGGCGTGGTGAAGCAAAATAACGATGGATTAAACCCAGATCTGTGACTGGGGGTGAATGTTTGCCAATGTGCAACATTCCGTCCATCATCTTGTGTGTTTTGCATTTTGCCCTAAGTGGGAAGGGTATGCCCAGACGTGGGTCCCGTGCTCACTACGCCACTGGAGTCAAGCTATCCTGGCTGATGAGGGCTGAAAGCCCGAAACCGGTCCCTAGGATGCTTGATTCCGGTCCAGGGAAGACATGGCTTGGCAGTTCGGTCTGGACTGTTCCCATGAGGCACAGGGTCAAGACTGATTTGCATATGGCTATGTCTGAACTGGGGTGGCGTGGTGAAGCAAAATAACGATGGATTAAACCCAGATCTGTGACTGGGGGTGAATGTTTGCCAATGTGCAACATTCCGTCCATCATGTTGTGAGTTTTGCATCTCGCCCTAAGTGGGAAGGGTATGCCCAGACGTGGGTCCCGTGCTCACTACGCCACTGGAGTCAAGCTATCCTGGCTGATGAGGGCTGAAAGCCCGAAACCGGTCCTAGGATGCTTGATTCAGGTCCAGGGAAGACATGGCTTGGCAGTTCGGTCTGGACTGTTCCCATGAGGCACAGGGTCAAGACTGATTTGCATATGGCTATGTCTGAACTGGGGTGGCGTGGTGAAGCAAAATAACGATGGATTAAACCCAGATATGTGACTGGGGGTGAATGTTTGCCAATGTGCAACATTCCGTCCATCATCTTGTGTGTTTTGCATTTTGCCCTAAGTGGGAAGGGTATGCCCAGACGTGGGTCCCGTGCTCACTACGCCACTGGAGTCAAGCTATCCTGGCTGATGAGGACTGAAAGCCCGAAACTGGTCCTAGGATGCTTGATTCCGGTCCAGGGAAGACATGGCTTGGCAGTTCGGTCTGGACTGTTCCCATGAGGCACAGGGTCAAGACTGATTTGCATATGGCTATGTCTGAACTGGGGTGGCGTGGTGAAGCAAAATAACGATGGATTAAACCCAGATCTGTGTCTGGGGGTGAATGTTTGCCAATGTGCAACATTCCGTCCATCATCTTGTGTGTTTTGCATTTCGCCCTAAGTGGGAAGGGTATGCCCAGACGTGGGTCCCGTGCTCACTACGCCACTGGAGTCAAGCTATCCTGGCTGATGAGGGCTGAAAGCCCGAAACCGGTCCTAGGATGCTTGATTCCGGTCCTGGGAAGACATAGCTTGGCAGTTCGGTCTGGACTGTTCCCATGAGGCACAGGGTCAAGACTGATTTGCATATGGCTATGTCTGAACTGGGGTGGCGTGGTGAAGCAAAATAACGATGGATTAAACCCAGATCTGTGACTGGGGGTGAATGTTTGCCAATGTGCAACATTCCGTCCATCATCTTGTGTGTTTTGCATTTTGCCCTAAGTGGGAAGGGTATGCCAAGACGTGGGTCCCGTGCTCACTACGCCACTGGAGTCAAGCTATCCTGGCTGATGAGGGCTGAAAGCCCGAAACCAGTCCTAGGATGCTTGATTCCGGTCCAGGGAAGACATGGCTTGGCAGTTCGGTCTGGACTGTTCCCATGAGGCACAGGGTCAAGACTGATTTGCATATGGCTATGTCTGAACTGGGGTGGCGTGGTAAAGCAAAATAACGATGGATTAAACCCAGATCTGTGACTGGGGGTGAATGTTTGCCAATGTGCAACATTCCGTCCATCATCTTGTGTGTTTTGCATTTCGCCCTAAGTGGGAAGGGTATGCCCAGACGTGGGTCCCGTGCTCACTACGCCACTGGAGTCAAGCTATCCTGGCTGATGAGGGCTGAAAGCCCGAAACCGGTCCTAGGATGCTTGATTCCGGTCCAGGGAAGACATGGCTTGGCAGTTCGGTCTGGACTGTTCCCATGAGGCACAGGGTCAAGACTGATTTGCATATGGCTATGTCTGAACTGGGGTGGCGTGGTGAAGCAAAATAACGATGGTTTAAACCCAGATTTGTGACTGTGGGTGAATGTTTGCCAATGTGCAACATTCCGTCCATCATCTTGTGTGTTTTGCATTTCACCCTAAGTGGGAAGGGTATGCCCAGACGTGGGTCCCGTGCTCACTACGCCACTGGAGTCAAGCTAACCTGGCTGATGAGGGCTGAAAGCCCGAAACCGGTCCTAGGATGCTTGATTCCGGTCCAGGGAAGACATGGCTTGGCAGTTCGGTCTGGACTGTTCCCATGAGGCACAGGGTCAAGACTGATTTGCATATGGCTATGTCTGAACTGGGGTGGCGTGGTGAAGCAAAATAACGATGGATTAAACCCAGCGCCGGAAACAACGACATCACCCCTCGCAAGACCTCTGCAACTCACTCGCCACGTTCTTCCACCGCAAGATCATCGACATACATAACAGCTTCGACGCACAAACCACGCACCCTACCGCCGAACCAACGCCCGCCACCACCACCCTCTGCAACTGGACCCCGATCAGCACCGAAGACACCACCCGCACGATGAACTCCATCCACTCCGGATCACCAACCGACCCCTGCCCACACCACGTCTTCAACAAAGCCGACGCCACCATCGCACCCCATCTCCGGGACATCATCAACTCCTCCTTCCACACTGCCACCTTCCCGGAGAGCTGGAAGCACGCCGAGCTTACCGCCCTCCTGAAGAAACCAACGGCGGACCCCACCGACCTCAAGAACTACCGTCCCATCTCGCTCCTTCCGTTTCCGGCCAAAGTCATCGAGAAGACCGTCCAACGGACAGCTTGCCGCCTTCCTCGAGACGAATGGATCCCTCGACCCCTCGCAGTCCGGGTTTCGGGCCAACCACAGCACCGAGACCGCCCTCATCGCAGCCACCGACGACATCAGAACCCTAACCGACAACGGGAAACAGCAGCCCTCATCCTCTTGGACCTCTCCGCGGCGTTCGACAACCGTCTGCCACCGCACCCTAGTGAAGCGCCTCAGCAACATCGGAATCCGAGAGAAAGCACTGGAATGGATCATCTCGTTCCTCGCCGGAAGAACCCAGAGAGTCCGCCTCCCCCGTTCAGATCCGAGGCCACTGAAGTCATCTGCGGCGTTCCACAAGGATCTTCACTCAGTCCAACGCTCTTCAACGTCTACATGAGCCCCCTCGCAGCCATCGCACGCCAACACAACCTCAACATCATCTCCTACGCCGACGACACCCAGCTGATCCTCTCCCTCACCAACGACCCCACCACCGCCAGAGCAAACCTACACGACGGGATGAGAGACGTCGCCGACTGGATGAGGAACAGCCGCCTTAAACTAAACTCAGACAAGACGGAAGTCCTCATCCTGGGCTCATCACCCTCCGCCTGGGACGACTCCTGGTGGCCCCCGGCCCTGGGCACCGCGCCCAAGCCAACGGACCACGCACGCAACCTGGGCTTCATCCTGGACTCCTCCCTGTCGATGACCAGACAAGTCAACGCCCGTCTCATCCTCGTGCTTCAACACCCTGCGCATGCTCCGCAAGATCTTCAAATGGATCCCCACTGAAACCAGGAAGACCGTCACCCAGGCACTCGTCACCAGCCGACTGGACTATGGGAACACCCTCTACGCCGGAACCACAGCCAAACTTCAAAAAGACTCCAGCGCATCCAGAACGCCTCCGCACGACTCATCCTGGACATCCCCCGACACAGCCACATCACCGGACACCTGAAAGACCTGCACTGGCTCCCGTCAGCAAGAGAATCACGTTCAGACTCCTCACCCACGCACACAAGGCCCTCCACGACCTGGGCCCAAAGTACCTCAACAACCGCATGACCTTCTACACGCCCACCCGCCAGCTACGATCAACCAGCCACGCCCTCGCCACCGTACCACGCATCCGCAGAACCACCGCCGGAGGAAGATCCTTCTCCTACCTGGCAGCCAAGACCTGGAACTCCCTCCCAACTCACCTTCGGCGAACCCAGGACCATCTCTCCTTCAGGAAGCAGCTCAAGACCTGGCTGTTCGAGCAGTAACTTACCCCCTCCCCCAGCGCCTTGAGACCCTCCCGGGTGAGTAGCGCGCTCTATAAATGCCGTGATTGATTGATTGATTGAGATCTGTGACTGGGGGTGAATGTTTGCCAATGTGCAACACTCCGTCCATCATCTTGTGTGTTTTGCATTTCGCCCTAAGTGGGAAGGGTATGCCCAGACGTGGGTCCCGTGCTCACTACGCCACTGGAGTCAAGCTATCCTGGCTGATGAGGGCTGAAAGCCCGAAACCGGTCCTAGGATGCTTGATTCCGGTCCAGGGAAGACATGGCTTGGCAGTTCGGTCTGGACTGTTCCCATGAGGCACAGGGTCAAGACTGATTTGCATATGGCTATGTCTGAACTGGGGTGGCGTGGTGAAGCAAAATAATGATGGATTAAACCCAGATCTGTGACTGGGGGTGAATGTTTGCCAATGTGCAACATTCCGTCCATCATCTTGTGTGTTTTGCATAAGTATAACTTACACCACTTCTTATGACTTCACATATTGCATCACTGACGTCATCTAAACTTTATGGCGTGCAAGTTATACTTATGTCAGTTACGTATAAGTGGCATAGTCCCAAGGTTTTTGGGTGTTTACATGGTAGTACTAATTCAGTGAATTTTAAGATTTTTTAAAGCTTTTTCAAGGTAAGTTAAAATCTTACTACTCTCCTCATGTGTAACTCCACTCCAATCATCAAAGGTTTCCTATAAGGGCTTCCCAAAACCCCAGCTAGAGGAGTTATGTGATGCATCCACAGGAACATTTTCCAAATTGCAACACTGGCTGCAGGCAATTATACTTTTTGTTCCTCCTCCATCCTATTGGACAGGTTGACCACCTGGGCAGACGATAACAACATCTTAGCAGATATCCAATATGGTTTTCATCCGGGGAGGTCAACAGTGGATCAATGCTTGACTTTGTTCATGATCCTTAATAAGTACACAGTTGCCCGCCCCAGCACCATTTATCTGGCCTTCATGGACCTGTCCTCCGCCTTCGATCGCGCGAATAGAAGTAAGCTATGGGAGACCTTGTCGTACATAGTGGTGGATGATTACATTGTCCTCTTTTTACAAGATCTTTATATGGACACCAAAATGGAGGTATGCTACTCCAAAGATCGCAAGGGTTGCCAGCAGTTTCTAATCCAGAGAGGGGTTTGACAGGGTTGTATATTGGCCCCTTTTTTATTTAATTGATATATCAATAACCTGGAGAAGGTACTAGTGGATACTAAGGTAGACTTCCCCTAGGTGGGACGGTGCGGCCTGCTGGTAATATTGTATGCTGACGACGCCGTCCTCATGGCTTGGACCGCGAGGTGGCTGCAAACTTTGCTTAGCTTCTTTGTGACATTTATGGAAGATAGGGACCTGTTGGTTAATAACTCTAAGTCATATGTGATGCAGGTGGGACATAGCTCAAGGAAGTCTTTCAATTTTAAGGATGGGTCTACTTTAGTCCCGAAGACCAATGCTTTTTCTTACTTGGGGGTCACACTGGATGGCAAGTTAAATTGGGGGCCGTTAAAAATCAGAAAGCAAGGTGAATTTTTACAGGCTAATGCTGCTATTTCCAACTTTGCCTCCTATTTGGGTAGAAAACTGATAGGAACACTCCTGCAGATCTACAGAGCCAAGTGCATCGTACTGGTGGCATGCAGTAGCGAATTCTGGGGTTATATTGCTCACGAAGAGCTTTTTATAGGATCAAAATTTGGTTAGGTAACGTGACTGCTTTAAACAAAGAGATCCTAAAGGGCTGAATGGCCCTTGACCATCCTTATTATATTCACTGGCTTAGTTTGGGTCAAGGATGCTTTTTTTTAGACAGCGGGTGGCAGATAGGGAGGAGCGGGAGCTAAGGAAGCCCAGTGGACGTAGATTTATCATTTTGAAAAAAGCTCTTAAGACCATTTTTTACTGATCAGGTTCCTCTTTGATTTATTCGCTCTTCTCCTCGCCCACCCACGTGGGTGAAATAAAGGTGAGATTTTGTTGACCTGTGGCTGTGACGCCAAGTCTCCACACGATATGCTCCACTTTGTAATGTTTTGCAGCTATTCTGAGGTACCGAGGAAGACCTATATTATCCCTATTTTAAAATAGGTACATTTTAGACAAGTGTGTCCTGCTTTTACCTTCTTATCAATGCTTTCAGGGAGTACTGTATTTCACGTTCTTAGTTTTTTAAAGTCCACAGTTAGGCTTAGATGTAGCTGTGATTAATTACTGAGGCTGGATCAGGGATGGACGTGAGGTTATTTTGGTATCCCTTTTACTTTGTATTTACTTGCATTTTTAACAATGTCTATCTTATTGAAGCAGTGTATCTTACTGCAGATATTCCACAGTTATGGTTTTTCTCTGATATTTATAAACTTGACATTTATGTTTTTTTTACAAAAACCGAATAAAGTGTTGTTGTTGTTGTTCCTTCTCCATCCTTTGACACCCGCAAAGAGGTATTCCTGAAAGTCTACAACATTGTTTTCATTAATGTTACTGAACTAATAATCTTGTTAAAAGTGCACCTTTTTCTGAAAATTAGTAGAAAAAAATCATAGATGAAGAATCCAAAATCAAAAATTCTAAAGCAATTTTAAATTCAATTTAGTTTTGACCTCCATTAATAATGTAATCTCCGTACATGCACAAGTTTGTACTTAATTTAAGAAAGAATTCATGAATCCATGAAGGACAGCCATTAACCTTATCTGTTAAGACATTTTTAAATCCTACAAAGATTTGACCAATATACATGCCCTAAAGTGCTTACAAATACAGCATTTGCCACAGAATTTGTCCTCAAGGCACCCAGTGCATGACAGCCAGATGCCTGATCAACCCCTGCCCCATAAAGTGCAAAGAATGTTTGGCATAGTCTGAATTGCCCCAAATTACTGCCTAAGTTGCTACATTCCTTCTTCAATGGATCAAATATTTTTAGACACATTGGGCCTCATTTACAAGCCCCTGTGCACCGCCGGAATGCCACTTTTATTGACGTTCCAGTAGCGCGCAGTGCCATATCTACAAGGCCATGTAAAGCCACTCTAAGAGGTTTTTCATGGCCTTGTAGATATGGTGTGAGGCAACGCAGTAAGTCGCTGTGTAGCCTTACACTGCGATGGGGAGGCCTGCCATGGGCTTTACGGTGGGTTTTCCCAAGTAACACCCAAGACATTTGACACATTCCCAGATTTACAACGTTCTGTAAACCTGGGAATGCATAAAAAGCCTACGCCTCCCCAGGGGAAGAGTAGGGGAGGTGCCACGAGGAGAAGTAACTTTACTGAATGCAGCATACATAGAATGAAGAAATTGCCTCCACTGATTGTTTTTGTGCAGGAAGGAAAAACAATCATTCCCACAAGGCAGACACCCTTGCGCCATGGATTGTGCATTGTGCACCAACGCTGGGGAAGAGGACAGGAATGCGCCATATCTCATAGATATGTTGCATTCCTGCCCTTTTCTTTTGACGTAGGGAAGCACAGCAAGAAGGCTTGTGGCGCTGCCCTACGCCAAAAGCTTGTAAATTAGGCCCATTGTGACCAATGCCCTTTTTAGACATTGTCAAAAAGGGTCGGAGGATGGATGGCGTTAAAATTATAACTGCAAATATATAAGGGTACCCCTGAAAGAAAAAATGGCATTTCTGAGACAGGGACAAAACAATGTATAGAAATTTCTTAGGCAACTATCTGTTTCAACAATGGCTACATATAACTCTGTTGTTTTTGTGGCATCCTATCCAATGATCAAAGACCCAGATTTTGTTCAAATATTATACATTTAATATATCAAAAAATCACAATATTAGACACTTTTTTATGTACAAACGTATCTATCAAAATTGGATACATAATGTATTTTACTAAAACATACCTTCCATATTTTATATCTCAGAAGTCACAAGCATTCAATCATGCAATCCCCTCTCATCCTTCCATTCAGTACAATGAATCACCAGCAGTTGGTGTTTCTGTCTCTCTGCTGGATATACCATGCTTATCTTTTCATGTTGGTTACAATTACGACAACAAATATTAAAGAGACGAAAGCTGGGAATCCTTGTATTCCATTTTTACATGCTTTCTAAAATCCTTGTGCTATATTATATTTTTATCTTTCTTCTCAAGGCATTCCTTAGGAGCTGTATACTTAATTTCTGCGGTTGGTTTTTGTTGTTTCAAAAACAGTAATAACGAACCACAGGCTGGCAGGCATGATGGAAGGCCTCCATCCCCCCCCATCCCACTTACCTGGCAAAATCCTACTCTGGAACATGCGCGGCAGCTCGCGACAGGGTGTGCTGCTGCTGCTCCAGTCCAGGATAGGAGGTGTGAGAGTGCCATGTGTGCCCTCTCGGCCTATGAGGCAAAGCATGCATGCGGCTCGAGGTCACAGAGTCTCGTGACTCTGTGACCTCGAGTCACATGCCTGCAGTCCTTCACAGACTGCAAGCAACACCCTTTCCTAACGCAGAACAGCTCTGCTTAGCTCAGGCGTCTCAGGTGCAGAGGTGTACCCAGGCGCGGCCAGTGCAGGTAAGAGCGGTGGGGAGGGGGAAGAGTGGGGAAAGGGTGTTGCTAGCAGCCTGTGAAAGTGATTGACAGGCAGTCCTGGGAATACAGGGCTTATGCCCTGGATGCTTGGGACTGCTTGTAATATGACGCTGCTGGTATCTAGGTCAGCTCTTAGCCTGCAAAGCTTTTTTTTTTTTTTTTAATGAAAATGATGAGGGACACTTGCTCACTAGAGAATGTGTCCCACTTCTTGAATGTGCCTGGCTGCCTGACTCTCATCGAGAGGCAGCCAGGCACTTAAGCAGCACCCCCACAGGCTTAAAGCCCTCATTTAATAAAAACAAAAAAAATGATGTTGATGATAATTGCTCTTTGCAATTACCATTCACATAACGTGAACAATGATATGGGCGGCGCCCTGGCGCCCTCTAGCGGCAGCCGCTGCGGGTCAATTGTCAGCATCTTTGAGGAATATCATCGAAAGCTTTATCAGGGGGGTCAGACCCCAACTCTAAGTATGACTCGGCAATATCTTTATGCAGCCAATGAAGCGGTGTTAGGAGTTAGCAAGCAGGCAGATTCAGAAGCTGCAGTTACATTAGAGGAGGTGAAACTGGCTCTTGATCCTCTGGCTTCTGGGAAGGCAGTGGGACCAGATAAGATCCAGCTGGAATATCATCAAGTGTTTTATCCAGTGTTGGCAAAGGATCTGCTGGATATATTTCTCGAAGCTCAGCTGGGTTCTTCAGCTCCAGCTTCATGTGCAGCCACCAACATCGTGGTCTTACTAAAGAAAGCATAGCTGTCAAGTCTTCAGATTGCTTAGGAGTGACATTTACATGATTCAGTGCAAGTCATGAGTGACCTTTACCCGCTAAATGTGTGACACCTAGAGTGACACTTTTCCAAGAGTAAAACCAAGCAATAAAGAGCCTGAAATTACTCCCTGTTGAAACTGATGCAAAATCAGTGAAATGGAATGTCATGGCATTTTTGTGCGTCTGAAATATAAATGAACTTGGAAAAATATGCCTCTGGTTGTCACTATACCTTAATTTAACTGGAAGGGCAGCCTAGTACAGTTAATGCACATGCTGCAAAGCCTCAAATTGTAATTGTATGTGTATTTATATAGGGTTTACTACCCCTGACAAGGTGTTGAAGCGCTTTTCGGATGAGTGAAAACACTATTAATATAAAAGGTAGGAATTATAGAGAAGAGCATTTTGTCTGATTAGTCTGCAACTCCTTGCTCATTTTGAAGGTTAACAACACGTTTTGTATTCAAACTTCAGTGAAGAGTGCATCACTCACCTGACTAAGCTATCAGTCCTGAAGTGGCTAGGGCAGTGGTTCCCAAACTTTTTTGACCTGTGGCTCCCTTGACCTAATTGGCAGTTGGCCGTGGCTCCCCACCATTTTTTTACCGGAGGCGGGTGCGGGGGATGTAAGCCCGACCTCGGGAGTACTTCCTGTTGTCTTCCTTAAATTAATTGGGATGCAATGAAGGTATTATAATCGTATTTGTAACAAAATAAGAAGATAACAGTTGTTCAGCAGCTGTGACTCAAGACAGGCTCCTACTTCATGATTTTGCTACTACAGCAGCTGCTGTTGCTCAATTGGGTGTCATTTCTGATATTTATATGTTTCCTTCATCTTACTGATTGATTTTGCTTGCGAGAAAGTGTTGCTAACTCATTGAAGTGTCACTCATAATGGAGCTGAAATTATGAAAATGTCACACATAGCAATCTGAAACCTTGGAAGCTATGGGTTGGACAACAGGGCGCACAAGGCTTTAGAGGTCAGGAGGAGACCAAAACAGAGAAACACCAGTAAGCAGAATGATATGTGCGTCTCTGATACTAGCTCATCTCTGCACTGCAGAAGGGCACTTTAGATCAAAAGAAGCCATTTGGATTCTGGGCTCACCAGACTGTTCACATTATGCTACTGTCCACTCTATTGGCTCTCGTGCACTGCGTGACTGCATTTTGTCTGCTCACAAGTGCACATCGGCCCAAAAAAAGTTACATTCATTGGCAAGGTGGGTGGGCCAACATTGTACTTTTCCAATGCTTTACTCTCTTTATCCTTTCTTTAAGACAATATTGTCCCTTTAGCTAGGTCTTCCAATTACATTAATTCAATAGTACCTTTCTTTGTGCCACTACAAATCGAATGTTCCTGTGATGGACATTATAGGTTATTTTGCCTATGCACTACTTTCTAGGAAGTCCTGTACCATCGTTCATCAGCATGTCTCTTTTTCCTGCTTTTAACTGTTGTGGCATAAGCTTGCAACTATGTACATATTAAAATAAATCACCACACCTGCTGCCACAGCCAGACCTATTGGCTTTGAAATACTTGTTATGCAAATAGCAGTCCTGACATTTGACGATTTCCGAAAGATTAAACAGTCCAATACAGGCGTGATGGTGATAACAAGAACCACTCAACAAACCAAGATACACATTAGATGCCCCAAAAAATCAATATATTATTAAACAAATAACCTCTAATCTCGGGTTCCGTAGTAACATTTTATTCGCTGCAAAAGCGCTTCAACAACTGGTCGGGGTAGTAGCACTATATAAATAGCATTTACAAGGAAGTGCGCATCGAGGGCGCGGCACTAAAAGCCCTTGCTTACCGATTTCCTTCTCGAGGGTCCCACGAGGCAAGGCACAACACAGTGGGCAGCAACGGCGGGCAGCAACGCGCCTCAAACGCTCCGAGCTGTGTATGCCACTACGACGGAGTCTACGCATCTAAAAGCACGTACGACGCGTGCGTACGTACGCACGTATGCGTATGGCGGCAGTGCGGCGCTCTTGGGCCAAACCATTGTGAAGGTGGCATTTCAAACCCCCCCCGCATATTGCGCTGCAGCTGCAATTTCCCAAATTGTGCGCCGCCGCGGCGCCCCTGGCTTCTCTTCACGGCGCACCGGGGTGCCGCGGCGCACAGTTTGGGAACCACTGGGCTAGGGAGTGCGCCTCCCACGTCCTTCAGCGAGGCTGGGCGGGGGGAGCACTGGGCTGCTGCAAATTATGGAGTCTAAGGCTGTCAGGGATGCAGACGGTGAAATCCTGACCTGAGTCATAGCTGTCCTGACTCCTCACTCAGCTGTGTCTGGCTAGTCAGCACTCCTCGCGCTTTCAACAGCCTTTTGCTCAGCCTCCCGCACTTGCCAGTAAAAGCCACACAGGTTCCAAGTTCCCAAACACAAAATTAATCCGTTTGGCAAAATCTGGTGGTGGCTGATTGTTGGTAGGATAGAGAATGATTGCTCTCCCCAGGGGTCCTTTCCCGGGCCGCAGCACAAGCCTCAAGGGCAAGAGGCATGTTTCTGATGGCCCACACAGCGGTCGGATCGTAATTTGGCGAGCGGGACCGCCGATTACCTGTCGGCCGATCCCGTTCCTGCAAAGATGGTGGTTGGACGCTCATCAGACCACCATCGTAATCTGCCCCTAAGACTCCTTGAGATTGCTGATCACCCTAGCAACTAGTGCATTCCCCAGGCCAGCAGGCTAAGCTTTAATTTGCCTGGGGCAGGCACAGTGGCAGTGCACAGAAAGCACAAAAGTGCTTGCAAGGTCTTTTTTTATAAAAATAATTATTCCTGCACAGTGGCGCGCTTCATCATCCCCAAAGTGTCAAGGAACTCGGTAAATGCATGACGAATGCATTTTAGTGCGGTGTTGCGGACACCAGCGCTAAAATGCGTTAGTTTAACCCCCGATGCGTGGTACTTGGCATGGCTGAGAAAGGGAAGCCCCCGCCGGATCCCTGGTAGGGGTGAGCAAAATGTTTTATTCCACTTATTGAAATGGAGGAATTTCATAATTCTGTGTTACTCTTGCAACACGGAATTACTAATAAATTTCACTGCTCAACCAGCGGAATAAATCAGCACTGTAATTGTTTTTGAACAGGGCTGGAGAAAAGGGAGGAATAAACCACTGAAGATTAAACTTTATTCTACAGTGATTAAAATATAGAAGGAATGCTCCCTCTTCCAGCCCTGTTAAATCCACTACAGTGTAGTGCACACCTTTCGGTGCCCTTACATAAATATGTAAGGGCACCGAGGGGTATGCACTGGAGTGTATATCCCTCGGTGGCCTTACATACTTATGTAATGGCACCAAGGGGTATGTACTGCATATTGCGGTGACCACTCTGTCCCTTTGCAGAATTTCAGGTAATTTCAATATAATTCCTCAGAATTCCACAGAATGAAACTCCCGGGTCATATAGGCCAATCTTGTTGATTAATAGTGATGGGAAGACATACTGTAAATTACTTGCAACCAATCTGGGTAGGGTTATGGTCAAATTGGTCTTGCCCTGGCAGCATGGTTTCATCCCAGACATGGTACAATGGATCATATAAACCAGGTCATCACGTAATTTGATGTAGCAGAGGTCTTGGAGACACCCATGGCCCAGATCCTGCTTGACGTAGAGAAGGCATTTGACTGAGTCTCCGGGGACTGGGCGTGAGTTTTGTACAACTATTTAAATGGTGTATCAGAAGCCCACAGCCAGACTGCAAATGATGTGGAGGGAATAAGAAGTAATTGTGATAACTAAGGGGACCAGACAGGGATGTCCCTGTGCTCCCTTATTATTTGTGCTCCATATTAACCCTTTGCTACTTCATCTTGAGTGGAATAATGTAATAAACCCTCCGGTTACACATACTTATAGTACCAAAGTATTGGCATATGCCGATGATGTCACTCTTGTGACATTGTACCTTGGTAGAACTATGGATGAAGTGGAAGGGAAGGCTGAGATATTTGGGAATATGTCAGGATATTTGTTGAACAAGAGCAAGACTCAAATAATATGCAAGGATGCAGTGCGCCTGGTGGATGTTTGTAAGGTGCATAGCACAACATATTTGGGAGTCACAGCTACAGCCAGCATTGGAGATATAGCGTCATCAAACTTCAGTCCGTTGTTGTCGAAAATCTAGAATGCCATGGCAAGGATTCATAATTTGCATCTTACGCTGATCTGCTGCTGTAACATAATCAAGATGCTGATTTTGCCTAAGGTCTGTATACATGCAGAGCATTTCTTCTTATAATTGAGCAGAAAAATTTAAAAAGGCTGGATGCTGATGGTACCAATTGTGTTTGGGAATATAAAAGGGGGAGGAGGTCCTTAAAATGTTTACTACTCCCTGCGGATATAGGTTGTTGGGCAGTTCATACTGGCAGCCATGTTGCAGCATATAGTAGGCATTCTTATAAGAGGAAGGCAGAGCTAGGGTAAAGGTTTGGAGGGACTCCCTTCTATCCATGAATTAATGTTGAGTACTGGAATTAGAGGGTTTTTTTAAGAATGATAGAACAAAGCTACTACAAAAAGGTAAAATTTAAGACATGGAATGCAGCATTTAAAATCTGGAGACAATTAAAGGAAAAGTTGGGCATGGCTCGGTACAATTTCTTCACTCCCCCTTGGCGATCACCGCTCTTTCCAAATATTTTTCATGATAAATATTGTTTAACATGGGAACGTGCAGGAATAGTAGAAGAAAGAGAAGAAGGAGATTTATTTGAGTTAGAACACATTTGCGCTTACGAGGAATTGCAGCAGAAATTTGGCTTAACCGAACAAAGTTTCTTCTTTGCTCGAAAGTGAGTGTCTACATTTAAGTACCAAGGAAGAGAGTTTCAGGGTTTGGCTGTGGTAGCGGAGAAAGACCCACCACCATGTCTGGTCCATTGAAATCTGGGAATTACCAACATTTTAGCCATGGAAGACCTAAGGGATGTATAGGGGAGTATAAAGTTTGATCTTTTTGCAGAGGTAGCTGAGAACCCAGGCATGAATAGCTCTGAGATACTGGGAGCCAATGTAAAGTTTGCAGTGCCTTTGTGGCCGAGAATTGAGAAGAAAGGTCAAGAGTGAGTCCTGCAGCTACATTCTATAAATGCTGCAGGTGATTGATGATATATTCCGGTGCGCCTAGGAAGAGGGAGTAGTATAGCCGACTTAAGATAGCCTGGACTTCAGCTGGATACGACAGACAAGGAAGATAGGGAAAGATCTTCCGCAATAGGCAGAGCATGTAAAAACTGCTGGCTACCAATCTGTTGACCTGCACCCTTATGGCGATGTACTGATCAAATATGAAGCCTATGTTTGCACTGAGATGGCCTGAGTATGTGTTGGACTCAAATCGGGGGATCAGAGAGTAGATACCAGATGACCCCGAGGATTCTGAGTAAGGATAAACATTACTTCTGTCTTATCAATGTTCAGTTGTAATAAATGTGTAACACCCAATCCTTAACCTGGCTCACAGAGTCCCTAAAATGAGGAACCCTGCTTGATATTGTCATCAACAGAGAACAGAATATGTGTGTCAACTGCATAAATCAAAGGCCGCAATTTGAATAGTCAAATGAATCGTGCCAGCGGATGGGCATATCTATATAGTGGGGTTGAGGGAAGAACCCTTTGGGACCACATGGGATAGTGACTTGAATTCAGACTGAAAAGGAGATACAAATAAGGCTAAAAAAAAAAATTGGACTCACTTTCTGTAGGTTCTCCTGGCATTCAAACTCAGAATATTTGTCCCCAAAATTAAGGTAGTTTGGATTTTGTGAAACCAATTTCACTTGCAACTAGTAACTGTAGTGAGATTTTAGTACCACATTCCTAATAATGTAGTAGTAGAATAATCATTTTCCTCTTTTTGGTGTGATATGTACAGTGTAATTTACTTTTTCCACGGTGTGCACAAGCATGCTTTGCTATGTTGAGAGGCAGGAGGCGCATCTTAGTTGACAAGGCTCCCACAATCATCCACACAAAATGAATGGACAGAGTAGCTAAGCACTTCTTACTTACATACTTACTTTCTCTTACAGTGTATCTAATTTATCCATTTACTTGTTCCTTACCTTATATATGATTAATCGACAGCTATAGCATTGGTTTGCCCAAGATAAATCACTTAATGTACCTTGCATGTAATCTACAATAGATTCCCTGTGTCCCGTGTAATGTGGATCTATTTGCCAAAATTGTTGTAATATATCTTCTTTATACACCCAGGGTTAATTTAGTTTCAGTTTAGAAAGCCTATGGCTGGCTGGTGTCCTCCTGCGAGCGGCTGTCATCGATGAGGATTACGTTTGAAAGAAATCCAACTACTACCTGCTTGTCTCAGCTCGCCTGGACCTGGCCCTTGGTCTCCATTTTCCCTCCTGCTTCTGGCGCTTGTCGGCTCCCCACCTGTAGCCCGAGTACATCTTTGCCTGCACCTTGGCCTTCTGTTTGCTTCCTGATTCTGGACCTTGTTGCCTCCTCAGCGGTTGCCTGGGTACGTCTGTGTCTGGCATTAGCCTCCTGTTTCCTATCTGCTTCTGGACGTCATTGGTACTTCGTCTGTTGCCTGAGTACATCTACGCCTAAGATTCGTCTTCTGTTTACCCAATGCCTGAATATGTCTGTGCCTGTACTTTGGTCACCTGTTTATTTCCTGCTTCTGGACCTCATTGGTTCTTCAGCCATTGCTTCAGTACGTCTGCACGTGGACCTTGGCTTTTTGTTTCCTCCCTGCTTCTGGACCTGATTGGCTCTTCACCCACTGCCTGAGTGGTTTTGTGCCTGGACCTTGATTTTCTGTTTCTTGCCTGTTTCTGATCCCCATCAGCTCTTTTCTGTTGCCTAAGTACATCTACATCTACACATAGTACTCCTGCTTCTTGCCTGCCTTTGGACCTCATCGGCTCTTTGTCCCTTGCCTGGGTACATCTGTGCCTGCCCTTTGGTCTCCTGTTTCCTTCCTGCTTCTGATTCTCATCCACCCTTATTCACCTGTTGCTATCTACGCCTGCACCTTGGTCTTGTGTTGTTGCCTGCTTTTGATGCTCCTCAGAAAATTGGCTGTTCCCTCAGCTTGAGGTCCCATACTTAGTTTTCTTGTGCATCTCCACCAGCAATCTAAACTTTCCATGTCTCCTGTCATTATCCTGTAACTTTGATTCTCAAAAGACCCTCGCACGTGCAGTATGAAAATGTGACATAAATAAATAATCAAACAGATAAATACATACACAATACAGGATGAAATTGGAGATGACAGATGTGTCAGAGCTATTGATATAAAGGAAAATGAGGGCCAAACAACAATCTCTCTTTCATTCAAAGCCAGCAACGAGGACATCAGTTTCTAATGCAAATTCAAAACTCCTACCAAACCGGACCAATAGACATTAAGGGGCACATGCATCAAAGTTTTATTGTGCGATTACGAAATAGCGATTTTTTAGAAATCGCTATTTGGTAATCACAAAATGCAATGCATCAAAACAGAGAGCAAATAGTGATTCTCTAATTGCGATTCCTTAAGAATCGCAAACGCAATTTGGGAATCGCTATTTGCAATTGCGACTCCATTCTTTCCTATGGGCCTCAAGGCCCATACGTGAGAATGGTCTTGCATTGCCCAAATTACGATGACCTAACTGGTAATCGCAAATTAGGTAATGCAGAGGCAAAAAAAAAATGTGCACATGTAAGGCACACACATGTGCATGTGTGCACAACATGGCACTTTGAAAAATGCAGTTTTGTGCAACAACTTGAAGTTGATGTTAATTAGCGTTTCCTAAATGCACAGTTACCATTTAGGAAAGGCTTCTTGCATGTGCATTAGGGAATCGCAAATTGCGATTCCCTGTTTGCATTCGCAATTTAGGGAATCTCCAAAAATTGCGAATACCGAAATTGCAAATTAAAAAAACTGTCATCCATTGGAAACGGCCATTTTGCGACCGCAAACGCCGATTTTTGCGAATCGCACTGTTTGCAATCGCAAAATTGCTTGATGCATGTGCCCCTTAGCTCTGTGTTTTAGCATTTAATATCAACAATATTTTTTTTAGTCAACTACCCTACACACACTGCTATTTTGATGTGGTAGTAGTGCTCTTTAAAATATTTAGAAAAGTTAATATACTAACAGGCACATGCATCAAGCTAGGATTTTGCAAGTCCTTAATTGCGATTATTAAGGAATCGCAATTAAGGACTTCATAAAGCCCATGCATGTAGGAATCACTATAAAAATAGCGATTCCTACACATTCCTTTTTTGCGACTCGCAAATTGCGACTCGCAAATAAGGAATGGCTTCCCATTCATTCCTATGGGCCTACAGGATGCGACCTTAAGAATGTGGCTCCGAGCGAAGTTGTTGATGCTAGTGGATTTACACAAAATCAAAGACGTTCATGACCAAGAATCGTGTATAGAATTTATTCATCTGACCCCATACAATGACTTTGAAACTGCCTCAACTGAGGTGCTGGACAATAACCACTGCATGTAAAGATGGGGGAATTGGAAATCTGTTCCTACTAGATGACCTCTTCAACAAAAGTAGTGACCAGAGGAGATGTTTGTATGATACATAAAGCTGCCAGTATTTTACCCACTACTTGCAATCACAAATACAGGGAGACGTGGCAAGAGGATCTAGCCCTGATGATACCTGAAGATGCTGGTCTATCTTGAGAAGGGGATTATGTGCTTCAGATACAAAATAAAATCTTAGAAAATAATAATGTGTTGGTATGCGACCCTGGTAAGACTGGCAGCCATTGCAACACCCCAACTAATTGTTGGGAAGGGTGGAGCCAGAGAGGCAGGCTGAAACACATACTGTGGTCCTGCCAGCTGGTGAGAACATTTTCTTTGACCATCATGCAGCGTATTTGAGATGTCATTAGACCCATGCGCATTGTTACTAGGTTACAATGTAGATGAAGAAACGTACCAATTGATGCCCCACCTCAGCCGCATTATGTTTGCTTCTTCAATTTAACTGTAAAATGAAAAATAAATTGGTTAATAAGAATTGTTAGCCTGCTCGCCACGCTGTGCTGTTGATATAAAATATAAAATTACAGAACTAATTCCTTATAATTTGAGTTCTTGTATTTTTCCTTTCTGCTTCTGGGCTATTTTCGTTTTTAATTTAACCATACCAGGACTCCAATTAAATTGCAGACACCACCCAATTATTATATCTGAAGCAGTATTAATGACTCGATTTACTCCATTTTTAATATTTGTGTGGTATTTTGAAAATGATAGCAGCTGTCATTTTGCATGCTGCAACTTTGTACCGTTGGAGTTACTTCCCCATCTACAGTTTTTTCCCTGTGAAGTGTTAAGTCACACTGTGAAAGTGTTGCACCATCTCTCGTGATCTAGAAGTGTGTTTGCACAGAGGATCAGCCAATCATCAGATTATGAAAGCTTTGCATTGGTGTTGCAAGTGCCAACGTCATGGCACTGGCCCATTTCAGAGTATTGTATCTTGTGCTAATGCACCATCGGCTGTACGTTGACCACCTGATACTTACACTGCTTGAAAATGGCAGGAGTGTGGTATGAAGCACTTTATATTAAAAAACACATGTCTTATATGACGCTTATTTCTAGCAAGGAACTGAATTGAGAACGCGACCCGAATGGAAAATGTTACAGAGGGGTGATCTTGACTTTTCAGATAATTTTCACTTTCGTTTCAGTGGATCACTTACATTTGCCATGCTGTCTCCTCACCCTTTGATGTGTTACTCCACCAGAAGGGAGTGGTTACACCCCACGCCAGCTGCAGCCTTTGTGAGCACAGCAGGGGTAGCATATAGTACTCTGGCAGATACAGATCATGCAACCCCTGCCTCCTTTCTACAGTGGCTTCTCGTTCCTTTTGAAACCCCTTAAGCCTTTGATCCACACTGCACGTTATGCTCACAGGTGTTTTTCTACAACAGTGTCTGTGCAGCTTGCTGGTAATGGACCAGCCTTTCACGCTTTCGACGTTTCTCCTTTTTATCCTGGTTGCCCTCTTTCTTTTAGCTTCTTTCTTCGATCTCGTTTTTAATCCATCTTTCTAACTTTTTGTCAACTTTCCCAACTTCTTTTTCTTCTTCTTTTCCCTTCTTTCAATCTTTCTTTTTCTTCTTAAAATATGTTCTCGTTTCTATTTGCCCCTTTCTACTTTATTCTTCCTTTTCACTCCTTCTCTAATTAACAACTTCATCTTTCTCCGTTCCTTTTTTCTTTTAATCTTTTTCACTTCCTTCGCCTCCCTACTACAATTGAATGAGCATATCTAGTTCGAACATTGCAGAAATGCCGAATATGAGCTCTGCTGAGCTCACCTCTCCTACTCTGCACACCGACAGGCGAGCACGTGCATGATGTGAAATACAAATTAAATTAACAAATCACTAAAAACTAAGGGGCATATGTATAAGGACTGGCGAAAACTACTGCTAACGCTAGTTAGCGGCAGTTTTCTTACCGCTGTGTACCGCTGAAAACTATCGCCTTGTTAGCGACGTATGTACAAGACGTCGCTACATGGCGATAGCTTCAGGGATCAGCAGTGAAAACTGCTGCTAACATTAGCGTGATGGCAAAAACCAACGAAAGGCCCATCAGCGTAGTCAGCCCAACGTGAGTTTTTTTTTGCCTCTAATGGAAAAAATAGCCTATCAGTCGACCTCCAATAGAAAATAGGCAAAAAAAACAATAAAATGCAGGATGGAGCAGCCAGGGCCAAGTGCAGCACACATCAACAACCCCCTCAAGCCCCCCAACATCCAGGATGACCAGGATGAGAACCTGGATGCCTTGCAGGACCTGCGCCTGGAGCCTGGATGCCTCGCTGGACGTGCGTCTGGAGCCTGGATGCCTCACTGGACCTGCGTCTGGAGCCTGGGTGCCTCGCTGGACCTGCGTCTGGAGCCTGGATGCCTTGCTGGACCTGCATCTGGATGCCTTGCTGGACCTGCGTCTGGAGCCTGGATGCATCGCTGGACCTGCGTCTGGAGCCTGGAGTGGGATGCGGAGGAGCTGTGGAGTCGATGAGCCGTGGTGGTAGACATTGAGGCGTGGCGATCGCCCGTACCTGGTGGTGAAGTCTGGCCGGTCGCATGGAGACACGTTGCTGACCTGTGTGAGAAGACCGCCTTGCGCCCCTTGGAGCTGTGAATGGTAGAGGTGCTCCTGCGCACCAACGTAGGGAGGTCTGCATCGCATACTATGATCCACCACTACACCGGGGTGCACAGAGAGGATTACCAACAGTGGGCGGCACCTCTCTGCATCACAGGCCGGATGAGGTTGCGCTGGCCGGACGCTGTGGAGGGTGAGGCCCCTGAGCTGCGCCAAACTTGTGTTGTGGGAGCGCTGCAAGTTCACTCCTAAGGGGGTCCTGCTGCATCAACTGCATCGGGAGGTTCACCAGCGGACTTGGCGGCGACTGCTGTACCCACGCTTGTGAAATCCCACCTGGCTGAGGCTCCTGCTGGCTGAGTCACAGATTTGGAGAGAGTTTAGCGGATTTCACCACAGTATCAATGTCCAGGTAAGGAGAAGGTGGGACACGTAGCGGAGGAGGCCCGGGGGTCGAGTCGCCCAGGCCTAGCACCTGTAGATGACACACCCCCAGTGGCAGCTCATCCGCTATGGCGGAAGAGCGTCGCCCCACTGCTTCCAAGCAGTGCAAGAAGAGGAACAATCATCACATGATGATAACTTCCTGATGTTATCGTGCCATGTTTCCTTTGCGGGCGGGAGGGTGGGTAGGGCTGCTCCACTCACGGAGCAGGGCAGGAGTGGAGTGGCATGCCCACTCAAGTGCGCAGTGACTGGTTGGTTGGCCCGCTCAGGCCGCACAAAGCAGTCATGCGCACTGTCCTGTTTGCAATGCAAGCTGCATTACAGCCTGCATGGAGAACATGCCCACACCTCCAGCCCCTGGCTGAACGCCTCGTCCCGGCGCCAATGACCAATCCCAACGCCGCATTGCAGCGTTGTGATTGTCTTAGGGGAGTGAGCCTGGCTGCGTCTCAGGAGAGCAGGAGCAACGAAGATACGGGACCCGGCCTCGAGGTAAGATTTCTCTCATCTAAATATTTACAACACCCGCTCACACACACACCCCCGCGTCCACGCCCCATCCAGTGTCCTTTCCGGCGTTTCCCACCTCCCAGATGTCCAGTCCCCCCCGCAGCACTTCTCAATGGCGGCCGCTGTGCGGCCATGCGCAGCAGGTGTACCACTGGTGTGCCAAAGGTATATATGGAGTTACGACGCTTACCATTATTTCGCATTCCATTACAATGCATACTAATACTAGGCATATTGCAACAGTAGGGAAGGTGTTGGATTGCGGAGATGTAAACATTACTATTCCCACTTCAGTGAGTGCAACCCTAAGACTAACCCTTGCACCCCAAAGCAAACCCTGAACCCTAAAATTCATCTTTGAGCCCCCAAAACACACCCTAAAAATCATATTTGACCCAAATGCACACCCCAATTTTCATGATTGACCCCAAAACACACCCAAAATTTCAAATTTTACCCCATAATACACCCCACATTTCATCTCCGACACCCGAAACCCATACCCACCATAAAAATTAAAAATACCCCATTACTGACCTCATAATACGTTGTAATGGAATGCGATGTAAAGGCACCTGCGTTGTTGGATTTGCGTTCTAAAGGCATTCCGATGTAATGCCTGCATTGTAATGGACATCTCCCGTGCCAAAGGCAAGCCGTAGGCAAGCCCGTCTGTGTCCGTCTGCCCCTGGACCACGCTCAGCACCAAGGACCCTTCCTCTCGGACACTCCACCCCTACGGCGCCAGCACCCTCCTCGTCATCAACCCTGGACGCCACATCGCCTGCCAGGACCAACATCTGCTCCAGACCGGACATCGCCATCGCCATCACTGACGGCTACCAAATCACCTGCAAGTATCACCCTGACCGTCCAGGAGGAGGCATTGCCATCACCTACAGAAGCACACTCCGACTGACCACGCACTCTAATGACCCAACGGTGACCATGGAACACCTCAACTACCAGATCCGGACCAACCCAACCCCATCCTCTGCGGCACCCTCATCTGCAGGCCCCCCCGGGCCATGGACACCCATTCTCCGATACCATTGTAGACCTCATTGCACACCAGGCTCTCCCATCCACAGACGACATCCTACTCGGCGAACTCAAGTTACACCTGGATAACCCCAGTGTAGGAGAGTAGGATCTGCCTCTTATGTTGCCCCCACTTTTTTTCTGATGTTTACACTGGTTTCTGGCTATAGTCTGGCTGGGACCCTGCCAATCAGGGCCCCAGCTTCTCTGTTCTCTCTAAACGACTTGGAGTGCACTCTAGGTGCACTAGTGATTGGATACTGTGGTACCTTATGAGTCCCTAGTATATGGTATCTTAGGTACCAAGGGCATAGGTACTTCACAGGCCTACCAGGGGCTGAAGCATGTATTATGCCACCCCTGGGAAGCAGACTAAATCTGACACCACAGGCCTGCTACTGCAGCCTGGGTGAGGAGGTGCTAGCACCCCTCACTGAGGTATAGGTTCCCTATATCTCTCCAGCACACACATTGAGACTTATCAGTCACCCCTAAAGCAGGCCCTATCAATCCTGAGGGCAGGGTGCTTAGTTTCCATGTGAGGGGGTGCCTCTGCCTGAGCAGGGCCCCTCTGCAGCCCTCAGAGTCCATTCTCTGGGGCTGTTTGTGAATGCAGTCAAACCATATACTCTTAAGTGCATTATATCCTCGCGGTAAAATGCTAACTCTGGAATGGCTGCATCAAAACATGTCGTGTTTGGTGTCAAACACTTTGGAATCATACCCCCACACCAGTAACAGGTGTGGGAGTATGATCCCACCCTTCTAGAGGGATAGACATGTAGCTACTGTGGAAACGCGGTAGAATCCTGAAGAGCCCTGGCATCACAAAATGGATGCCACCAGTCACAGACACTGGGCTGCCCTCCTGCTGATGACCGACACTCGCAGTGGAGGAGGCCCAACAATAGGTATCCAGTCCCAAGTCTGTAAGAGAGTGTCTGTGAGAGTGTGAGAGTCTGTAAGAGAGTGTCTGTGAGAGTGTGAGAGTCTGTAAGAGAGTGTCTGTGAGAGTGTGAGAGTCTGTGAGAGTGTCTGTGAGAGAGTGTCTGTGAGAGAGTGTGAGAGTGTCTGTGAGAGAGTGTCTGTGAGAGAGTGTCTGTGAGAGAGTGTGTGTGAGAGAGTCTGTGTGAGAGTCTGTGAGAGAGTCTGTGTGAGAGTCTGTGAGAGTGTCTGTGAGAGTGTCTGTGAGAGTGTCTGTGAGAGAGTGTCTGTGAGAGTCTGTGAGAGAGTGTCTGTGAGAGTCTGTGAGAGAGTGTCTGTGAGAGAGTGTCTGTGAGAGAGTGTCTATAAAAGAGTGTCTATTAGAGAGTGTCTGTGTGTCTGTGAGAGAGTGTCTGAGAGTGTCTGTGAGAGAGTCTCTGTGAGAGAGTCTGTGAGAGAGTGTCTGTGAGAGTCTGTGAGAGAGTGTCTGTGATAGAGTGTCTGTGAGTCTGTGAGAGAGTGTCTGTGAGTCTGTAAGAGAGTGTCTGTGAGGGAGTGTCTGTGAGAGTGTGAGAGTCTGTGAGAGAGTGTCTGTGAGAGAGGGTCTGTGAGTCCAGCTCTACCAGTAAAACAGAAGCGCGAGACGGTGTGCAGTCAGCTGAGTTTTCTCTATCTTATAGTCCACTATTGTTTTCGTATCCATCTGTTGAAAATGTCATAATTTGGTTTATAAGGCTGGCTAGTTTTTCAATATTGCATAGCCTAATATAAACGCTGAAAGGAAAAATAAACAGTTTCGACTAAGCGTCATTTGGCAAACACAGCATCATGTGTTTCTTAAAATAAAGCAGTCTAGCCGCTTTCAGTCACTAATTTACATTTAAACAATGTCCTTAAAAAGAACACATGATTATTGGAATGTTATGTATTTTACACAGCGCTTTGTATCTTGCATCTGTCACTGTGAGCTTCACAAAACTGCAGATTGTGGGTCACTGTCATCCAATATACTCCTTTTATAGTCCTTGAAATTATTTTGCATTTTAACTGGTGATAAAATGCCGATGTTTGCTGCAAGATCTTATACCGCTCGCCAGAAACAGCGCCTTAAAAGCAGGCACTGAGTCACGGCGCTGTGACTCTTTCTGCCAACAGTTTTACTATGTGTCATTTTGTTTCTAGAGAGAGTTTGTCGCTGTTCTCAAACTACATATAATGTAGTCAGCTCCTGTCTGTATTCTGACGAGACACTCTATGAAAATTCGGAGTTCCTTAGCCATGAGGCAACTGACAGAAAACATGTCTTAATGTGCTGAGTCTCAATGTAAATTGCAAGTGCAAAGATCACCACAGTTTCTTTTAACAATCTGCCTGCAGATTAACACAACTAACAGAAGCGGAAGCAAGCACATTTAGTGGATAACGTGTGTCAATTATATAAACAACCCGTGCGTTCAACAGTGTTAACAAATAAGTTAAAAGCGTCGTGGTCTCACATGATCTATTTATTTTTCAGTTCTACCGCACCCACGAACCTTTTTTCTTTTTATTAGAAGTTGACATTGGAGGTGACAGAAAAAGCAGCTCGTAAGATTTTCAAATGAAATAGGCGCCACAGACTGAAAGTGAGTGAAGTCAATGCCTCTCCATAAAATTATAAGGGCAGGAGCAGACGAAAGAAATAAGCAACAGCTCGGGAGGGGGAAGAACAGAGGCAAGAAGCAACAGAGGGGAGGGGGAGGGTCGAGGGATAGATAAACAAGCACCAGAAAATGTCTACTGTCTGAGGCGGCATTGGCTTAGTCGGAAGTGAATTGCTCCTTGAAGAATTCACATCAGATGCTTCTGAAGTTAAGAATAACAAGCTAACGAGGCGGGAGGGGAGAAGGGAGGGGGTTGAAGGGAGGGGGTAGTGAGAGCAGACAGCAAGGTGGTGGAGGAGCATGATTCACGCGCCGGAAGGCTTAATGAGCCATGACAGAAGCGCGTGCTGTGCGCGTAACCGCACACTGTATGCCACGGAAAAGGCTGTGGTCGCACTTTTAAAACCCCACAACTAAATGTCTCGCCAGACCAGCGCAAGCGCTGGATCAGGGCGAGACCTAAAAATCACCTACTAGTTAACGGCTACTTCACTATATGTGGAAAACCAAAGAATGAACGCAAATCCAGTATTTTGTAAATGACCACAAACTTTCATGTTGCTCCAAATTCCCAACTAAATATCAATGTTTCATCTTGAAATCATCACTGTGTCTACAGCCAGGCATAGGATTTTCTCTTCAGACTTTATCAGGAGGGCCTCTATGTCAAGGATGCCAAATTACAAAACACAGCTTTGTTTTCACCAGTGAAATTTTCAACAATTATCGTTCAACATTGAAACTTGTGATAAGTAACAAAAAACACTGCCATCCTTGACTGTCTGCATCTGTGTAAAACATGGAGCAAAAAACTGAAAGTGCTGGTGAGAAACAGGAGCTGAGAAAGATCTTTGTTTGGGAGATTGAGTGTGTGAGAAGGGCAAGTAAGTGGGGTTTCCGAGGGCAAGGATTTGAAGGAGGAAATTGAATGTGGCCATGTATTTGTGAGAGGACCATTTCATTAATAGCTGAGGGTGTGAAAGTGTGTGTGAGTGAAAATGGGTTGGTAAGAGGAGTGTGTGGAACAGAAAAGATGGGCTTTGAAAGAAGGGTGTGAAAAGGCTAGACTAGAAGATATTTGAAAGCCAGATGTAAGAAAGGAATGTATGAGAGAAAATAGTGAGATGATTGTCAGAAAGATTACTGTGCATGCTGAGCTTGGGGGAAGGGAAAAGGGTACAGAGAGCATGGTTTCAGAGTATGAACAGAAATGGGTGTGCAAATGAGAGAGGACACAATGTGAAATGGAGAAAGGAAGGTGGAGACTTGAGAAGAGACAGTGGGAGGCTCATGCATTTAAAACAAACAATTGGCAAAGCCAATAGGTCTCGCCTATGCAAAAGCTATTTGGCTTTGTCAATATCTTTTAGCCATTCTTTACAGTAGTCTGGCTGTGCAGCATCAATAAAAGTAAAGTTAGAAAAAAGGAACTGGCCGTGCCATAGCACTTTATTTCTAACTTTACTTTCAGTCATGCTGCACAGCACATTTGGACACAGCTGCAAAGAGACTGGCAAAGCCGACAGCTTACACATAGGTGATTTTGCCAGTGCTTGGTTTTATCCCTTTCTTATTGCAAACACCAAGCTGCGCGGGGTGAATGCATAATTATTTCAGCTGTGCTTAGGAAGTGCAGCCCTGGTGGCTTGGTGTGTACAAAAGAGCAAAGGGCTGTCATAAAAACACTTTCTCCTCATCTTAATCAAAATTACTGCTGTAAACACAACAGCCACGTTCCTGGGTCAGATGCCCTGCTGTAGATGTGCCCATTTGCAAACATGTGGGGATAGTAAAAAAAAACACACTATTATGCGTTCAGCTTTGGCTGCATCATAACACTTTTTTATGGTGGTCAGAGGCAACACACAAACGGGAAGGTGGCAGAAAAAAAGAAACATGAACAAGGGTGGGGCAGTGGGAGGGGAAGAAGCAACACAATGGGTGATGGTGGAAGGGGAAGAAGCTAGAGGGGGTGAGAGGAGAAGGAGCAATGGGGCAAAAATAAGTAAAATAGCACCTGAAGCACAGTGAGCAGCGGCTGGACGGCGAAAGGACATTAAGAAAAGTAAATCAATCAGTACCTGGTCGCTGATCCAAACTGTTGAACAGGAAGTGACATTGGCAAGCACTGGCCAGTTAGGAGGCAGCAAATAAGAGTGACAATTAAGCCAGCGAATGGTAAGCAAAGGGTGGGCTCCAAACCCCTTGTTGCAAACCATACCCCTCACAGCGAGAGCTCATGTGCTGTCGGTAGGCTAGACCTAAAAATGAAGGGGGTGAATAATAAAAAATGAGTTCAAGGGGGTAGTTTAGAGAATAGGGGACAGATTGAGACATGAGACGAAGGACAATTTTTGGGAAGAGAATACTAGATGTATGACTAGGCTCCCACTAGAAGGGGAGGGGTTCATATTTCCAGTAAAATTTCCATGAAAAAAACTTATGCACTATTTCGTTGCTGCCTGCTCCAGCTAAAATCTTGGAGAAGCACATAAACCAGGAACTAGCACAGTTTCTCCTGGATCAAGAACTCTTGGACCCCTCTCAAAACAGGTTCAGGAGGAATCACAGCACCGAATCGGCACCTATAGCGACTGCTGACTCTGTTCGCAGGTAAGTCGACGAGGGTGGTGTGGCTATCTTGGTGCTGCTGAACCTGTCTGCAGCCTTTGACACCACATCTCCATCTCTGTTGGTGCAAAAGGCTGTGTCAGGCTGGGCTGAAGGACATGGAAATCAATTTTCTGGAGTCCTTCCTGTTGGACAGGGTGCTCACGGTTAGCTGTGGGGACTTCAGAGCTACTGACCCACAGGGGCCCTCCTTAAGCCCGACCCATTTAATTTATATGTCGCCCCCTTGGCGAAGCTGGTGCGCACTTTCGGGCTTTCTTGTATCATCCTATGTGGATGATTCTCAGATCATCGTTCACATCTCTGTTGACTGGGAAGAGATGGCTCACAGGTTCAGGGCTTGCATGGTGGAGATCAGCAGGTGGATGAGGGAGAACTGGCTCAAAATATATGGGGACAAACCTGAGATCTTGGTTTTCGGAAGGGATAGCTCCATTTGGAATAGCTGCTGTTGGCCAGAAATGTGAGGTACCCTACCTACACATGTGGCTGTGGCCAAAAACCTGGTTGTGATTTTTGGTACCACCTTGACTTTTGACACCCAGGTGAATGGAGTTGTGAGCTCCTGCTTCTAAATCATCAATTTCTGCCATTTCTCCCGAAAGAGCTTAGGGTGTCAGTGGTCATTGCGGTTTTCACCTCTCACTTAGACTAATGCAAAGCCCTGCATTTAAATATTAACCAGTTCTCCCTTAACCAGCTTCAAACCATCCAAAATACGGCCGCGCACTTGGTCCTGGGAGTACCTAAACATTGTTCAGTCAGGGAGGGATTGATGTCCCTACACTTCAATCAATCAATCAATCAGGGGTTTGTATAGCGCGCTACTCACCCGTGAGGGTCTCAAGGCGCTGGGGGGGGGGCGGCTCCTGATCAGTCGAAGAGCCAGGTCTTGAGGTCCTTCCTGAACGTGTGCAGGGTCGGGGAGCGTCTGATGTTCACCGGGAGCTCGTTCCAGGTTTTGGCTGCGATGTAGGAGAAAGCTCTACCGCCGGTTCTGTTTCTGCGGATGCGGGGGACCTCTGCCAGGGCGAGGTCGGCGGAGCGGAGGTTCCTCTTGGGTACGTGGAAAGATACTCTCTTGTTGAGGTATTTGGTCTGATGTTGTGGAGGGACTTGTAGGCGTGGGTGAGGAGTTTGAAGGTGACCCTCTTCTCGACGGGGAGCCAGTGTAGGCCTCGTAGGTGTTTGGTCATGTGCTCATGGCGCGGCGTCCCGAGGACGAGTCTGGCTGCGGCGTTCTGGATGGTCTGGAGCCTGTGCAGAAGAGTCTTGTTGATTCCGGCGTAGAGGGCGTTGCCGTAGTCCAGTCTGCTGGTGATGAGTGCGTGGGTGACGGTCCTTCTGCAGTCGGGGGGGATCTACTTGAAGGTCTTACGGAGGATGCGGAGGCAGTTGAAACTAGTGGAGGTGACGGCGTTGATCTGGCAGTTCATGGAGAGGGAGGAGTCAAGGATGATGCCGAGGTTCCAAGTGTGGTCTGTAGGGGTGGGTGGGTTCCCAAGGGCGGAGGGCCACCAGGTGTTGTCCCAGGCGGAGGAGCAGGGACCGAGGATGAGGACCTCGGTCTTCTCTGAGTTTAGCTTCAGGCAGCTGTCCTTCATCCAGGCTGCCACATTCTTCATACCTTCCTGGAAACAGAGTCTGGTGTCTTCGGGATTCTTCGTGAGCGAGAGGATGAGCTGGGTGTCGTCGGCGTAGGATACGATGCTGAGCCCATGCTGTCTGACGATGGCGGCGAGGGGGGCCATGTAGATGTTGAAAAGCGTGGGGCTGAGTGATGATCCCTGGGGTACTCCGCAGTTGATATCCGTGGGCTTGGAGAGGAAGGGAGGGAGTCAGATCCTCTGGGTTCTGCCAGAGAGGAAGGATTGGATCCAGTCTATTCCCGCGCGTGCAGTCTGGCTGCGAGAGTGCGATGAGAAACGCTGTCGAAGGCTGCGGAGAGGTCTAGAAGGATGAGGGCCGCGGTGTGTCCCTGGTCGAGTAGCATGCGGATGTCGTCAGTGGCGGCGAGGAGGGCGGTCTCGGTGCTGTGGTTGCTGCGGAATCCCGACTGGGAGGCGTCCAGGATAGAGTTCTCTTCTATGAAGGCGGTCAGCTGGGTGTTTACAAGTCTCTCGGTGACTTTGGCCGCAAAGGGGAGGAGAGAGATGGGCCGGTAGTTTTTCAGGTCCGTTGGGTCGGCCGTTGGTTTCTTGAGGAGGGGTTTTACCTCCGCCCGTTTCCAGTCGTCAGGGCAGATGCCTGATCTGAGGGAGGCATTGATGGTGAATCCTAGTTCGGGTGCGATGACGGTGGCGGCTCTGTGGAAGATGTGAAGTGAGCAGGGGTCCGTTGGGGCCCCTGAGTGGGTTTTCTTCATGGTCGCCGTGGTGAGTTCGACGGGGGCGGGATCCCAGGACGTGATGGTTGGTTTATCGGTGGCGGTGGGTAAGGGGGGGTGCTCTTCGTTGGTTCGCTGAAGTTGTAGTAGAGGGCCTTGATCTTGAGATGGAAGTAGGAGCTGAGCTTGTCGCAGAGATCCTGGGAAGGTGTGACGTCCGTGGCTTCGCAGGTGGGTTTTGCAACTGCTGAATGACGTTGAACAGTTCCTTGGCGTTGGTCATGTTGGTCTGGACTTTGTCTTTTATGAAGGTCCGTTTGGTGTCTCTTATGAGCTGGTGGTATTCCTTCAGGGCACTCTTGTTGTCGTTCCGTGCTTCCGTGGTTTTCAGGTTTCGCCACGTTTTCTCTAGGCGTCTGCAGGAGCGTCTGGCTTCTTGAAGTTCTGTGGTGAACCAGGCGGCTTTCAGCGGGCGTTGTTTGGCAGGAGGGCGGAGGGGTGCGAGCTTGTCGGCGCAGCAGGAGATCCAGCGGTGAAATTCCCTGGCTGCGGAGTTGGTGGTGGTCGCAGCGATGGGGGAGTATTGACGGAGGGTGGTGTTGAGGTGCTCCTCTGTGACCTTGCTCCAGTTCCGTCGTGGCGGGCGTGGGGCGGGTTTGGGTGCGGTGGTGGTGTTGAAGGTGAAATGGATGCAGTGTTGGTCAGTCCAGGGGGGCTGGGTGGTGTGGCAGAAGCGGATGTTTGTTCCTCCCGCGAAGATGGGGTCGAGGGTGTGACCTGCTCTGTGGGTGGGTATGTTGACGAGCTGCTTCAACCCTAGGTTTGCGAGGTTGTCGAGGAGAGTAGTGGAGTCGGGGTCGTTGCCGTTGTTGAGGTGGAAGTTCAGGTCCCCGAGTAGAATGTAGCCCGAGGAGGTGATGGCGTGGGGTGCGGCGAGCTCGGCGATGGTAGTTGCGTGGTGGGTGCGAGGTCCAGGCGGTCTGTAGATGAGGGTGCCACGTAGCGTGGTACAGGGGTTTGTCTGGATCTGGAAGTGGAGGTGTTCTGTGTTGGAGTGGGGGTCACACGTGCTGGATGTGGAGAGTCGGAGGGGGGTCTTGTGTGCGATGGCGAGTCCTCTTCCTGGGCGGTGCGGACGGTCCTTTCTCTGGATCTTGTAGCCGTCAGGGATGGCGGTGGCGATGTCGGGACCGGAGGTGGCGTTGGTCCAGGTTTCCGTGAAGAAGGCGACATCGGGCGAGAGGGTGTCGAGCAGGTCCCAGATCTCAACGGCGTGTCGGTGCAGGGAGCGCACGTTGAGCAGGATGCAAGTCAGGGTTTCAGTGGTATGTGTATCGGGCGTTCCTTCGGCGGTCGCGGGGGCTCTGTCGATAGTGAAAGATTGGCGACAGGGTCTGCACGAGAACTGCCCGTGGGTGGTGTTCGGCGAGGATCTTGCGAAGTCGGCGTGTCTTCCGGGGTTGAGTGCGTGGAGGGTGGTTGAGTCGTAGCGGTGATGCCTCAGAGAACCAAGGGTCCTGGCGCTGGTCGCGGTCGGGTCGCAGACGGGCGCAGACGGGCTTGCCTCAGGCACGGCCGCCATTAAGTAGGGGAGGGGGCGGGACTGTAGGTAGGGAGGCGGGAACGGGGGCTGAGATGGGTGCGGGGCCGCAGGGACAGTAGCGGCGGGAGAACGCCGAGACCTAGAAGGGAATGAAAAACAACACGAAGCACAAGTATCAGGGCACACTTAAATAAAAATGCTAGGAGGCACTAGAAGGCAATGTAAATATAAGGCACTAGAGGCAAAATGAACCAAGCGGTGCACTCGATGGAAAATAGTACCGCAGCGTGAGGGAGGAGAGCTGCAGGCGCGAACACCAGTCTGAAGGAGGGCTCAGGACGCTGTCCTAACACGCAGAGCTGCTGGGGAGAGCAGAGGTGGGTGGTTTTTAAAGCCCTTTGCCTGGTCTACAAGACTCTCCACTTGGAGGGCCCATCCTACCTTAGGACGGCCTTAAATTGGTATGCCCCTGTGAGGTCTCTGAGATCTGCGGGTCTATGGAAGGTGGCTGGCCCTAGGTGCAGGAAAGGTAGGTGGGGAGAACAGGCCTCCACAGTGGCGGGCACCAGGCTGAGGAAATCCCTCCCAGAATACATCAGGAGTTTAAGTACATACCTGATATTCTGTAAGCAAGTCAAAACTTGGTTTTTCTCAAACGAGCCCTCCCTCTGAGTTGGAGTATTGTTTTGGTTCTCTCGGCTCTGGGTCTTCACCCGTCACACAGTCTCATTCAGTCCAGCACTTAGATGCCTTCTGGGTTTACGTACTTTAGAAATACTACAATTACAAATAGAGTAAGAGCAGCAGTGTGGCACCATTGCTAAAATGGGTAGTACAGAAAAATGTACCTTGAACTAGGGATGGCAACAATCTTTGCACTGGCACTAGGTTGTGCAGATGGAGATAGAAGTAGTAGAGGCACATAAGAATAAGAAAGATTAAGTGAGAGATAATAGGTCTGAGAGAGTGGGAAAAATGAGAACAGTGTGAGAGAGGGATATAAAATAGATATAATTGGATAGAAGAGAACAAGAGAGAGAGAGGTGTGAACGAAGAGCATGAGAATGTTGAAGGTAAGGGAAAAGTGTGAAAAGATAAATAAAGGGGAAGCAAGAGAAAATGAGAAGAGACTGAGAAGAGATAGAAATGTAAGCCTAAGAGGTGCACATGAGAGAGTGGGACTGAAGCTTACAATGTTTCTGCCCAATATGTGACTGTTCTATGAAGGAGGCTTGTTTCCACTCATGTTTTGCCTCATCTTAAGTAAGAACAAAGGATATATTGAGTGCACTTGCATAACATGCATTGCCATATGAATCCGGGATTGGCTCACTATTTTTGATATGGGATACCAAGGCCTGTGATCTTGAGGAAGTCACCTGACCCAGTAGGGGCATATTCGGGTTCCAAAGCGTGGTGATGAAAAAGAGAAGCAGTGTCTGTTGCTTGACCTGCCTGTTTTTAATCTTGCAGTAGGGAGAAATCAATAAAAAATAATTTTAGCTCACCCCCACACGATTTTAAATTAGGTCTGAATGTAACGGGGAGAACAAAAATGTCGAATTGAGGAACATACCCTCACACACTCTAGAGAACCCATAACCAAGAAACTGCAGAACCAGTCAAAAGTAGTGCTCTCGGATGCTTCACAGTGACAGATGAGGAACCCATTGATGAAGCATACTACACTGGAAAGATGAGGAACCCATTGATGAAGCATACTACACTAGAAAGAGGAGGGTCCATCATCCTATGTGCGTACACGAATGTAGGGTCATTTTATAAAACGTTTGCCTGCTTCTCGCAGGACTGTTGTACTTCTTGTATGTTTATCTCTGTTTACGGACAGCAAACAACAGTCCGTTAATTGCTCTCACTCCCTCTTTAGTGGGTTAGCCACCTCATTTGTAGCTGTCCTGTATGTTAAAGACAACCATGTGATGTCTCTCCTGCTTCTGCAACCTGTCTGTGTGTTATGGACGGTTGCCCTGCTGCTGCCATGTTGTCAGGGGCGTAGCTGTCATTGGTGCAGCAGGTGCAAGTTCACTGGTGCCCAGAGGGGCTCACTGAACCCTGATTTTTATGGTGTTTCACACTTCAGAGAGCAGCAGGGTTGCCCGCACCCTTACTTGCAGTAGGGCCCATGACACGCTGACTACGCTACTGCATGTTGTACCTTTTTTGTGTCGTGAAGCTCAATATTAAACTTTCCACTATAGAAAAGACAAAATGAATCACATTGCCTTGCTATTGGCGAGAGGATGTGGTGCAACAGTCAGAGCTGCCGACTTTGGAACTGGAGAACCAGGTTTAAGTCTCTGCACCAACTCAACATCCTGTGATTCTGGGCAAATGACCTAATATCGCCATGCCTAAAAAAAAATGTAATGTGAGTGTGACCTTGTGTAATGCAACTGGTGCTCATCTTAATCACTTCAATACCTTTGGGTCGATTTGTGGTATATAAAACTTGAAAAAAAAAGATTGCCTGCTTGCGAAGGAGTGAAGCCTCACAAAATATGTGAACAGAATTTATTTTTGGTTTTAGATGTGAAACAAGCAGGTTTCAATATGGCCTAGATGACTTTGTAAACATTTAAACATAGCAGACAAGTCGCTTAATGGCATGCATAACGCCATTTGCTACTTCTCTAATTGTAGCCAACAGCACCTTGCATGCTGGGGTTTTCAACCCATAATGGCTGCATTAAAAATGCAAGCCCACAATGCAACATGCTGTTGGAGGAAAAGCCAGGAACGGTGGATGGTATTATGTGCAGAGCCACTGGAATTATACAGCAGTGGTTTATTTATGAGGCATTTTGCAGCCCAATTTCTAGCAATATTATACTTTATTTTATCATTTTACCAACTATTACAAGTGTCTTACCAAAGCTGTGCCACATCAGTATCAGTTTAACACCTGGAAATTGCTGTCAGCAACTGGAAGGTGACTGGTTAAACTCTTCAAAGGATTTACCTCTGCTCAGAAATACACGTAGTACTTTTTGTTTAGCAAAGGTTGAGCAAGAAACACAATTTCTCTTTTGAAAAAATATCCAGATAATGCAGAGGATGGTGCGTTCTGTGGCAAAGGAGGAAAATCCATGAGTATGAGGAATGCTGTGGCCACAGAAACACATAATTCCAGTGACCCTATGTATATGTCGCTGTGCCAATTGGCAGACTTCTAAAATGCAAAAAGAAAAGAAAATTATGCTCCTAACTATCTGCCAGAGGTTCTAAGGCTTATATAAATTCGATTTCTACCCTTTTCTAGTAGGCAATCAGGGGTTAAACAGACAAATAAGTGAGAAGGTAAAGACAGCCTTTTATATGCGAGCCTCTCACTGCTAATGAGTTAACATTAACACCCCTTGGATGAACAAATGGCGGCGCTAAAAAGAGATTTACCAGAGGAATGCGAGCAGCAGCAGGTAGAGCGTCTAAAGAAACACAGGGAAGAGAAAAACAATGTACTGGCTGGTGGCACCCTTTCTAAGCACATTGTCTCCCTCGAGGTTGGTGTGGATAGAGCAGGAAACGCTGCAAGTGCAGCACGGGCAGCAGGTGACACCCCGCGAGGGCCATAAATGGTTCCCGCCAATAGGGGTTTGGGAGTAGCCGACGAAGGGAGAGGTATGTCCCCCAGGATGATTGGGGGAGGCGGTACAGTCCAGACGATAGACAATAGAATTTTTGGGCTATGTCTGGTGGGGGTGGAGCACAGTTATAGCCCTATGTAATTGGGCTATTTCGCTACCATTTTGTGATAGGTGACCTAATGGCCGGTAGGGTATTGGGGTGAGGAAAAGATTTTGTGGTCCTCCCACCCTCTCCCCAAAAAAATTCTTACAGTTTGGGGGCAATCCATTGGTAGGTGGGTACATGTCGGGGTGCTTTATGATTGGAACAGGTGTGAAGGGGGCAATATGTTGCGTCGTTGTTGCTTTGAGTCAGGTGTAGTTGGTGGTTATACGAGACGTTTGCTTGGGTTTAGCTAATTTGATCGTTGCTGGCATTGGCGAACCAGGCCAAAAGAGAGGGTGTGAACAAGCTCACACCTGGACAAGGCAGGAAGTGAAAGATTATACTATAGGAAGTTATTTTAGTATATGTTAATAGATGCAGTGATACGCTGTAGGAGAAGTTAAAGGTCACAATTGCATAAGTTCAGTACGGTAGGATGTAGATAGTTACAGGGGTAGGTTATGTGGGGGAGACATTTAGTGGTGTGCGTAGGAAGACACATAGGTGACGTTTTTGTATAGTGAGACATTAGTTTTGTAAGGCGGAATGCCTAGGAAAATATTTGATGTGCACCTGTTTCAATAAAAACAGCCTTTTTGACACAAAAATAGCTGTTAGTGGTCTGTGCTGTGCCTCACTCACCTAATCTCTAAAGGAGGCCATGAATACTGTTGCGTGGGTGGTTCGGTCATGGGCGCGATAGTACAGCCGAATGAAGGTAGGAAGCAGATCAGGCACAAACTATGACAGGCAGCTCTGCTGGTGGATTCAAACCTCCCACATATATGCGGGAAGCTTCTTTTACTTGCTTGGATTCAACGTTTGCGCCCCCGGGTGCGTATGTGTGTTCATGCTGGTGCGCCAGCAAGTGCTGAGTGGTGGCCCTGCTGCGACACTGCAAGTCAAACAGAGCACTTGCACACAATGTTATTCTGGCTGGTTTAAAGCTAGACTGAAAATATCTCTGCTGTTTAGTCAAACAGGAAATTACATTATTTACACTGCAATTTATGTATTTTACGTACATAACTAACCTGTTAAAGATTACTTTTTTTTTTTTACCTCAAATGCCTCCATTTGAAACCATCTTTTCTCTTGGCTGCTGTTTAGGGACATGCATAAATTCTATGTTTATTACTTGTGACCTTTGCTTATTTTTCACAAAAACTTCAATAAATATGCAAAGGTTGTGAAGTTTCATGTGATAAGGTCTGGACTGTGGCAATGCTTCAGTATCGCATACTCTCTCATTGTAACATTTGGTCTGTAGGTGTAATTTGAAGCACTTTTCTCTCATGCCATACCTCCACGGAGGAAAACAATTTCAAGCTATGCACTTGCATTCAAAACGTGTGCAAGTTATCCTGTTTCTGAGCCAAATAGGACTCACGCGAGAAAAACTATGCAGTGTCATAGGTAAACAGGATACAAGAAACTACTTGAAAGCTAATAATCGGGAACAACTCTGGACTTTGCTCCAGTACTAGTTTTCCCCCACCCCCAGTAGCAGCCCATCATTAAGGGCGGAGGGGCCCGGCCTCCGCTGCTTTCTGCAAAGCATGATGAGCATCTGTCAGGCTGAGTAAAGCTGTGCTGGGCTGAGGATTTCATAGTGCTGGGGTCTGACCTCATCAGCCCAGCAAAGTATTTTGAGAGCATCCGCCTCATGAAGAGGGGAAGCATCACTGATAGACTGTCCTGAGCACCTGAATTTTAAACCCTTAAATGCTCAGGGCTGACTCCCTTTCAGTGTTGCCTTGTCACAGGGTGGAGTGGATTAAGCAACTCTCACTGACCCCATCCCACTCTGTGAGGAGGTAAGGAAAGTCCTCCTCTCATTTACTAACTCATAACTTGGTCAGCCAATGAGAGGAGGTGGCAGGATATTCCTCTGGCCCTTCCTGCCACAAAGCCTCCAGGACCACGAGGACTTTCCACTTCTCCCTCCCACCACCCGATGCTGCCCCCGCAGCCGGTTATTCCTTGTTGAATATTGGATGGTTGTGTGTATATGTGAATGTATGTGTATGTGTGTGTGGGTGCTGTAAATGGGTGTGCATGTGCGTATATGGGCTTGTGAATGGTAGAAGTATGTGTGCGCTTTTGAGAATGGATGGGTGTGTGAGTGAGAAAATATGTTTCTGTGAAAGAGAGTGTACACGTGCGTGCCCGCCCCATCACTACTGCAAATTACGGGCTGCCACTGCTCACTCCTACTGTGATGTCTGCCTGCTTGTACTCACTTGCCTTAAATTGAGCCACTCTCAGTATCAATGATTTAAATGTCAGCAGATTCACCTGCAGAGGCACAGCTGTCATTGGTGCAGGAGGTGCAGTGGCACGAAGCTGTAGGGTTTTAGAGAGCCCCCAGCATCTCGCTTCATTTAGAAAGGGGTGGAAGAGCGTGTTTCTGCTGCCGTAAGCAGTTAGCTCATGCATACAAGTGACCGTCTTGTCATCAAACTTCTGTGCCGTTCTTTCGGACATTTTTCTCATTTCAAGGGAAAAAACACTCACACAGTGTCAGATGTTCCACAATGCCATGGTGGTGTGGTGTTAGCCCAATCATCAATGTGCTTCCAGAAGATAAATCTGCAGAGCGGATATCCATTTCCAGGGCTCATATAACTAATACTCCTCATGCACTGGGAGCTGTCTTCCTGTTTGTGTTGGGATTTAAATGTTGATTCTGTCTAGGACAGCCAGGGCTAGATTGAGCATTTATCCTATGGGCATTTCCCCTGGGGATGGAGCCATTAGAGACCAGTTTTAAGGACCAGCCACTGTAATTCTGTGTAATTCTCCCTTGTTTGTGGCATCAGGTGCAGTGTGGGCAAACAGAAAGAGAGGGAGGAGAGAGAGAAAGAGAGAAGAGAAAAAGGGAAGAGAGAGAGAAAGCAAAATTGGACACTGGTTTAAACATTTTTGTCAGGGTTGCTCTTGGTTCCCAGTCTGGCTCTGAGGACAACCATGGTTTCTATTGTTGTCCCACAGAAGTTCTGCATTGGTAAAGATATTGGAGAGGTTGCCTTTAATTGGGTGATCCTTCAATGTATTCCAGTCAGGGCAAGGACCGCCTGAAATGTGTTTTTGATGGTCGAGCTGCTGGCGGTTATTGTATCAGAAACACTACCTTCTGCCACACTCTGAATATGCAGAGGACAATGGTAGTGGCCAGACAGGACTTCCAGCTTTGTTTGATGTCCCATTGTTGCTCACCTCTACATGAGCCGTAACTATCTTCTCCTGATTAAAAAACATTCTTTGAGTCATTTCATATTAGCAGAAATGCTGTGTGGTCGCTTGTGCGGTGAACACTAGACAGACAACATCATCATGAATGTATCCTTGTAACAATCTGAGGCAGGAGGAAGAAAACTTCGTAACTACACCTCTTTGTAGTGACATTTATAAAAACTTATTCACATAAAAAAGTCACCATTTGGAAATTTAGCAAATTTCCCTGAGAATTTACAATCAATAAAAGCTGAAGCCTGAGTATATAAAAGTAGCAATATATGCGTGATAAAGTATCCCTTGCGGTACATTATAAGGATATTGCAAGTCACTGAGGAGCTCCGTGACCATATGGGTGTCATGGAACTCCGAGATAAATTGCAATATCCTTTTAATGTACAGAAGAGGGTATTTTATTCCTTATAATACATTTTCACACCATTACCCTTAAAAAAAACAATTACATTCTTGGTTTCTTTCTCTTTTATGGTAACTGCAGATCAGAAGAATAAAAGCAGAATCTCTACTGTGAATTAAATAGACCAAAAAGTAATTAGAATTGTTTGCAAAATTATATTAGAATCAGTTTAATGTTAGTGAGGTTAAAAATGTTGTGAGTCAGATTGTGTAAAAACATGCAGAGAGAGATCGTTCCTGTAATGACCTACCATGTGGAAAAAAATAAACAAGCTGCCATAAACATCTCCTTTCTTCTGATCACGTTTTTCTTTTTAGAAAAACATAACAGAAGGAACTGACGGTTCCCAATTTGGCTCTGGCAGCACACATTGTGACATCAGAACTTAACTGTAATACCTCATTACAGTTGAGCAGCTATGCCATTCTTTCATTATTTTCTTACAAGGTGATTAGTGACATCACAACTTAACTGTAGAAAGGGTATACAGGGATTGCAGGCTACCATGTATTATACACAGTGTCAACCAATGAAATATGCATGCCAACTTTCATTCTGGCTTGACTAGTGCAGGATATTGTTGTAACAAAATTTTGGCATCCACATGCTATTGGTGATGATGCTACTGCCACATTCAGGCAGGATGCACACCAGCACAACCGCAAGCATGCTCTCAGGACACCTGGCCAGAAAAAAGGTTTCACCAATTTGCGGTTGGGCAGACCCGGCATTGAAGTTCTTCTTTGTGGCTGGACATATTTTACCCTTGCTGCACTCGACCCCTTCCACACTACACTCACCCAACAAGCGACACCATTTATTTAAATAAGGGAAATGTGAATTGAAAGTCCAGTAGGAAGACCAACTGCTGGTAATACTGTGCTTCTCCCAATCTCTGGATAACATAACATAACATTATTTTATTATTTTGGAAAACAGTAAGTCTAGTATTGTATGTATGAATGATGTCTTCTCCTTAAGGACATTCAGTCCTTCCCCTGGGAGAAGATTGACACCTGCTCTTTGGTTACGTTTTTGCTGAGAGTAACATGTTTAAGTTTCTGCAAAGTTATTAAGAATCATTGACTTGTATTAATAGAAAACATATATATATACTGGGGTTTGTTTTTTTTGCATATTTTTAGCTCTATGCTCCAACTGATCATTTTCTAGCGAGAGCACTGGTCAGTTGAAAAGACAAATTGTCTTTGATCTAACCCCTCCCATACGTGCAAGTTCACCCCTCCTCTTCGGCCACACACTGCATCCTCCCCCTCCTTTAAATCACTCGGGGACAACAGTTTATGGTGCATAAAGGCCGCAGTTTATTATACAAAACATGGATCATACATTTCGCAACTTAGTGGCTGGTCTTTCGAAAACCAATGTGTGCTTGTTACGCATTACATTTGTCAATCTAAACATTGTCCCAATTGTTTACCCCCATTTCCGGCTGACCGCACTAACCCTGCGCGATGGTCCTTTTCGCAGGTGTCTCAGTGTTCTGCGGATTATAGGCTTCCCTTGCTACCGATCTTGTGGGCGGCCGTCAGACCCGACCCAGGCTGCAAGTGCCATTGCGCTTGCCCTGGACCCTTGCTGACTACTCGCCTGCTCCCAGTGCGCCTGCTGTGTGCCATCCCAAGGACAGTGTCTGAGCACTCTTCTATTCTGGCTGTCATTGTGTGCGGCCAGTGCCCTTGCCGTGCGGCATCCCAAGGACACTGTTTGAGCAGCTCTTCTACCTAGGTTACTCTTTTCTCTAGGTATCTTTCTGTCTTCCCTTGCCCTCTTCCACTGTGCTTATGGCTGCGACAACCGCAATTTTTTGGTGTGGATAGGCTCAATGGCGATGGTCAGTCATGGTGAAAGGGGACCCGTGACCTACCTTTTGACCCCTTTTACTCGGCCCGCCCTCCTTCTACCATTGGGCGGTTTGAGTTTTCAAAACACGCGGGCCTTCTGCCTCACGCTCCTGGTATTCCCGCTGGTGGTAGGTGTTCCCTGAGGGCCCTTATCTGGTCCAGCTTTGCCTCCCCGGCCCACGTCACTTTGCTGTGCTGCTTTAAACACTAGTTGGACTTTAGGCTTCCAGACTTTGGTGAATTTCTTTTCTTAGCTGCATAGTAAATTTGCAGTCAAATTCACAGTTACTGTGTGATAAAATCAACCCAGTACTGTTTGATTATGAGTAAAGCACCATGGAATGGGAAATATCATGTGGGATTATTTTTCCAGCAATAAAACCACCTGGAATCCCGCATTTAACACAGTTTTACAGCATTTGTTTTGCCATCTGCACTGAGTTGTTGGTACAGGTATACCGGGCTGGTGCGCGGAGGCGGGGAGGTGATGGGGGGTGGGGGGCGGCGAGGTAGCGGGGTAGGGGAGTAGGGGATGGACTAGATTGTTTTACTTTTTTTTAAGCAATGGAAGCATTGTATGCTGCACTCATTAGGAAAAAAAAGACCCTTAGCTGCGCCTACGGCCCATGACTCATGAATCTTTTCCAACCTTTTTGGAAGACAGAGAAGTCGGGTCGGGTTTGCGCCAGGTCAGGTTCAGGCGGGTGAAATTTACACACGCATGTAATCTTTTGTTCTTGTTGTATAGGTTTACAGAGGTATAGCTAGAGGGGCTTTAAAGTATTTAGGAAAAACATGTGGTAGGTTGCCATTTGTACCATTTGTGTTCCACCACCCGTTAGCAGTAATTCATGATATGAATTGTAAACTAAAATGTTTGACCTTTAAGGCTCTGTCATCTCAGTGAATGATACTGTAATATGCTATTTGTTGATATACTGTTGACCTTTTGTATTGATTTTTTTTAGCTGCGTACAGGAAGAGCGCTTGTGTATTGGCATCTGTCATGATTCACTTTGACACACTTATGAAGGATATTTACACAAATATGAATTTTAATGGAGCTGAATTTGATTTACCAAAGCTGTTCTCATAAAGTTACACTACTCTGATAACTGAGAGATTTTTAGACTCTTACAGGGTAACTTAGATTCCAGTGGTAATGGAAAAGATGTCCATTTTGCAAATACTAAAATGAATTGCAATCTGGAAGCAAATTGAGTTTACTCAGGTTAGACCCTCTTAACCGCAACATTTAGTTGATGGTAACAGCAAATACAAATTCTGAAATAGTGCAGGAACAACATGCACAAAACAAACAAAAATACAGTTATTACTGATTATTTCCCATTGTCCCAAAAGTGTGAATCAAGTACAACATGCACTGGCAAAGCTAATTATTCTCGCCATTGGGACCTATTCGCTTTGCAAATGCCTTTGGGCTATCCTTTACAAATGCCTTTGGGCTATCCCAATGCTATACAGCATCATAAAAAAACTTTTAAAAAGGAGCAAAGATGGTACCACTGCTGGAGGTCAGGTCATTCCTTTGGCATGCACATACGTGAGGACGTATGTGTGCGCATGTGTCAGAGCGCTTTTGCATTCTAGTGGAATAACGTGGCAGCATTTCTTTAATTTTTTGTTTACTGATCAAAGATGGCACCACTTGGATTGGTAATGAAGAAAATTAACCTATTTTAGTGCAAAAGTGCACATTCTCTAAAGATCACGTGAGGTTTTCTTACCCACAATGCTCTACAAACCTCAAACTTTGCCTAAAATTGTGCAATTTCCTTTCATTTCTGTGACGTAAACTTCCAGAATCCACAGGAATCCACAAAATTCCTACCACAAAGTGTTCCCCACTTGTCCAGATACAAATGCTACCCCACTTCTGTGGCTGGGCCTAATTCCCACAACAGGAACTGATCAAACCAGACATAATGGGAGTCCCCTCACATTTTAGAAGTCTACGTCACAGAAATGCAAGGAAAATGCACTACTTCAAGCAAAGTTTAAAGTTTGCAGGGCATTGTGGGTAAGAAAACAGTCTGGGGTCCATGCAAGGCACAGTTCTCTAGTTTTCAAAAATTTCTGGGTTTGGTAGGTTTCCTTGAGTGGCCGAACCCAGGACCAAATAGAGCAGCTTTCCCTTTTGTCAATGGCGTGGCATTGCATCTTGTCACATTTCCTGTCGCGGGAGCTAGGCCCACTCACACATGTGAGGTACCATTTTTATCAGGAAACATGGAGGAATGCTGAGTCATAGGAAATTTCAGGCTGTCCACAGATTCCAGAACTTTGCCACAGAGAAATTTGAGGAAAGTGTGTGATTTTAGCCAGTGTTTAAGGTTTGCATGGGCTTCTGGTTAAGAACACTTCATGGGAATAACATGAGTCACACCCCACTGGACTCGCCTGGATGTCTTGTTTTCAAAAATGTCTGGATTTGGTAGGATTCCATGGGTGGCAGCCAAGCCTGGGTCCAAAAACTTCAGGTACCTGCATTACCAAATTGGATCATTTTTTAAAGGAAATGTTGATGTCTCCGTATTGTGTTTTGGTCCAAATCATGTTGCAGTCAGTATACCAACCTATTCAAGTGAAGTATCATTTTTATCAGGAGACATGGGGAAATGCAGAGTAGTAAGAAATTTGTGGCTCCACACAGATTCCAGACGGTACCTTCACAGAAAGGTGAGGAAAATGTGTGTTTTTAGCCAAAGTTTTCGGTTTGCAGGGGCATCTGGTTAAGAAACACTGGTGTAAGCCATACAAGTCACACCTCCCTGGACTCGCCAAGGTGTCTAGTTTTCAGAAATTGATGTGTTTGGTAGGTTTCCTTTGGTGACAACTGAGCTAGGGCCCAAAATCCACTAGCCAAATTGCAAAAAAGGTTTGTTTTCAGTGGAAATATTTGAAATGTCCATGTAGTGTTTTGGGCCCCATTCTGTTGCAGCCGCTAGCCCCACTCACACAAGTGAGGTACCATTTATTTGGGAGATGAGGGGAAATGCTGGGTGGTAGGAGATTTGTGGCTGCCCGTAGATTCAGATTCCAGAAGTTTTGCCTCATAGAAATGCAAGGAACATTTGTGTTTTTAGCCAAATGTTGAGGTTTACAAGGACTTCTGGGTAGAAAAGCTTGGTGAGATGACACACAGTCACATCAGCCTGGACTCTCCCAGATGTCAAGCTTTTAGAAATGTGCAGGTTTGATGGGTTTCCCTAGGTGCAAACTGAGCTAGGGCCAAAATTCTGCAGCAATAAACACTGCATTGCAATAAAATGTTGATTTTGGGGAAATTTTTATTTGTTCCTGTTGAGTTTTGCGCCTTTTACAATTTCTAGGAAAAATCGACTGATTCTTAGAAAAATGTGAACACTGTTATAATACGTTTTTTGATACAGCTATACTTTTTCCAGAAAGCTGGAAAGATAGTGGCCCAAGAACAGCAAACCGTTTGTTTATGCTATTTTCATTTGTAATATCCACCTAAGAAAAGCTGTCCCAGTGCAACTTTAATTATCAAACAAAAAGTACTTGTAGCAGAATTTTGATGCATTTTCAAGCGTCCAGACCAAATGAAAAATACAAATAACCAGATGATTCTACTATGGCTAATAATTTGCCTGATTAAAGAAGGGATGTGTAAATATAGTAAGACAGACTTCCATCTATAAGTTGCATAAATTGATGCAATTTTAGTAGAAAACACAAATTACAGATTTCCAAGTTTACTTCTTTTGAGCGTGTGCTTTTTTCTGGATTCACCACTAAGCTTGAGCCTCATTTATGGCTAGGTTTGACACCTGGTCGGTTTTTAACTGGCCTCACTGGCAGGTATCGTTTTAAGTCCGGTCCTGGTAATTATTAAATACAGGCAATGTATTGCCCTGTATTCATTTCACTCTATTGTTTATTCAGCAATCACTGATGCTGTATGCAGCGGCTGAACGCTTTACATGACTGTGGATGTATGGAATTTACATCTCTCAAATAAAAATGTTCATCACATATTTGTGGTTTAGGCAGAGGGAGAATAGCTCAGATTCAGATCAGTTTTTAGTCAAATGATTTGAACCCAGGACAAAGGACCCAAATTCATCAAGGTTTTGTGTTGCCTGTGCGCCATGCAAGGGGGCTCAAGGACGCCACAAAGCCTAAGTGAGATTTATCAACCCACGCAAGACCACCTTGTGTGGCCCTGCATGGCTTGATAAATCTAGAGTAGCGCAAGGCAACGCAAACCGCTGTGTGGCATTACTCTGCCCCCCAGGGAAGCGTTCCATGGGTGGAGTGTGGGCGTTCCCACATATCCACCCATGGAGTTTGGTGCATTCCCAGATTTACTATTAGTGGTAGACCTGGGAATGTCTCAAAATGCTATGCCTCTCCACGTGAGGTGCAACGAGGAAAGAAAAAATCTTTATTTCGCCTCGTTTTTCCCTCTTTCCACATATGCTGCATTTCGCAGCACACGTAGAAAGAGGAAAATGCTTCAGGACTGTTTTTGTGCAGGGAGGTGTCCCTTACACCACAAAAACAATCCTACCTACAACGCAAGCACCCTTGCACTATGAGGCAAATGTGCCTGCGTTGGCACTAGGCAGCCAAAAGTGCGCTAGTGCTAGGAAATGACCCGAATGCTCTGTATAATGTTAAATACGGTGCATTCCTGTCCTTTCCCGTTCACGCAACGCAGCAAGGTGGCTTGCTGCATTGCGCTGCATGAAAAGATGGTCCCAGGTTCGCTGTTGGCAGCTCAACCACTAAACACATCAACAAGATACAGCAGCAACAATAGAAAGGCTTAGGGACGACCTCTGTTTTTTGTCACAGTAGAAGGACAGGTGCGCTCTTTGAAGTAATGATTGTCTTGTTGTTCAGCAGTTGTGTATCCTTCAGTAAGTTTGCTTCACTGCTCTTAAGTGAACATGTCCCTGCACACAAACTGATCCAACAAGGAAAAGGAAGCCCATATTACTAATCTACTACCTATTTACCTCTAACCTTGGGCTGCAGAGTAGAATGCCACTCGCTGCAAAGCGCTTCTATGCCTCGTTACGCATAATAAGTGCTATATAAAACAATTTACCATTACATTTCAACTTAATTTATGATTGAGGCTTGGTAAATAGGAGAGTGGCTGGTATTTTTTAAACAGCAGTGGCCATCCTATTTACAGCCGTTTTGGTATTCACAGACCTTTTCTTCAGACCCATGCAGAAGGCCTCTTCCTACCCCCTGGCATGCCTGGGACCCTTTTCGGTTGGAGAGGATGAAAGTCTTCACGTTTGGTGCTTTTCAAGGGACCACACGCCAGGGTGTGAGCTACTAGGTCACCAGACAGCTTTTCATTGCGTAAAAGTGTGCCGTGCTCCCGTTAGTTGGTGTATTTATATGTTTCAAAATAAAAAAATAAAAACAGTAATGTTTTTTGCAAGCGAATCATTTGTTGATATATTTGTTGGTATAAAGCTCTGATTTGTGAGAAAACAAATCAACGAACACGTCTTCTCCGTCAAAAAGTAGTTTTTTCGGTTTTGGGTCACTGGGGGAATTTATTGCAAACCAACGCCAGAATATATTTCACAGGCTGAAGCTGTCTGGCTTTTTATCTTTGGCCACCTCTGCCTCGGGTTGGTCCCGTAACCTTTCCTGTGCCTGAGAAGAGCTGATAATAAACCGACAGACAGGAAGACAGAGCATGGAACAGGCAGCATTGATTTCTGGGAGGCTGAAGTGGAGTCAGGCTATTAAACCTCTTCTGAGGCGCACAGGGAGAGAAAATGCCGAGGGTCACTGGAGGAAGAAAGTCAGGGAATGTAGGAATAAAAACTGTGCAACATTGTGCGAAAGAGTCAAAAACTGAGCCAACGAAACAACGGGCCAATTATTTAGGGCTGGAGGGAAAAAATGACAACCACTGAACAACCTCCGCGTAAAATGTCGTGAGAGGGTCTGCTGGTTCAATACATTTTGTTCCAGTGAACAGTATTTCGGGAACTATCTTGCATACTTGCGCACATATTTTTCACTATCAATACCGGCACGGACAAGGGACGTCCTCTGTAGCGATGCCTGCTTCCTTCGTGGTGAACAGTCCTCGGGTGTCGCAGCAATAAATGAGACACACACAGACTCTCGGTATACTGCTATGGGCTGGAAGTCTCGAGCGACCTCCGTCCGTATATTTATACCCTCAGGCCACGCCTGGCCAGAGGTTGATACAAAGTGTGAAGGCCCTTCCGGGCCAGGGGTTTCGGGGTGGCACTGGATCAGCAACTAGACCGCTACATCCCATCCCAAGTCAGTATTCAAAACAAACACCAAAAGTTAACACATAAAGTCTGTGAGTCTTTGACTCGGTCTTGGGTTAGGTCTCAGTTCGTACCTCTGGGACCAGACTCCGCGACTCGCCTGAGGGCTGTTTGGCGGACTGGTGACTGTGTCGGTCGCGGTGATTCCAGCTTCCGCAGGCATCAGTGAAGGTAGGCTTACCGCAATCCGGTTACCCTCGGGACCCGGTGATTGGTTCCCGGCGGCGTTTTCTCCATGTTCAACATAGCCAGGGTGCCTCCAGTCAGTGCTCGTTTCATGGACTCGCTTGAACCAGGATATGTTCCGGGTGATGACTTCCTTTCCCTTCTGGGCTGTGATGGCAGTCCCGTTGGTTTTCAGCACGGTCCACGCATCGGGCTTGTACGATTCCTAACCAGGACGGTGCACCCTGGTAGGATGTTCCTTGGTTTAGCATTCCTCTTCTTGCTAGCTCGCACATTGGTCGCTGTCCTCTGTGCTTGCGTATTGGTGGGGTCATAGGGTTCTGGTACCCAGCCATCAGCAGCGGGGATCGTGTCTTGCCGTGGCCCTGCCAGCATCAGCGACCAGGGTGGCCTCTGGGTGGTGCAGTGTGGGGTGCTGCGGTATTCCCATAGGAATCTGTGCATTGCCACTTCCGGGTCGGTCTGTTCGGAGACGGCGATCCGCAATACCTTATTGAGGGTCCTCATGAAGCGTTCTGCTTCTCCGTTGGCTTGGGGCCATTGAGGGGTGATTCGGTGATGGTGGATTCCTAGTGATGCCAACATGTCCTTAAACTCAGTCCCCTGAAAGGGGGGTCCGTTGTCGGACTTGATCTGTTGCGGAAGTCCAAACAGCAAGAATGTTCTCTCTAGTACAGGTTGTAGGTGTGCAAATGATGTGGACGCAATGACTTCGACTATAGGATACTTTGTATAGCTGTCAATTATTACTGCAGTTACTCAGCCATCTGGGAAGCTCCTGAAGTCTATACTTATTCTCGCCCACAGAGCGGTAGCTGGGTCTTCCGTTATCACTGGGGCAGGATGCTCTTGGCTGCTCGTGAGCTGGCACGGCCGGCAGTTGCTTACGAGCATGTCCACCGCAGCCTCGAGTCCAGGGAACCACACCTTCTCTCTCATGCAAGACTTCATTCGCATTGTTCCTTGGTGCCCTTTGTGGGCTAGGGTCGTGGCTCGCTCTTGTAGGCTGGCGGGGATGACTATTCGAGATCCTCGTAGTACTATTCCGTCTGCTGTGGCGCTCAGTTCATCGCGCACTCTCCAGAGTTTATTCAGTCTATCTCTGTCGGATTCGTTCCATCCGTTTGCCCCATGTAGAAAATCTCCCCAGGACCCTCTGCAGAGGGAATGCAGCACCCTCATTAATACAGTGTATGTTCCTGTTTCAGCCTTGACCTCATCTAGGGTGATGGCTCGCGGGCAGGCCCATTGAGACACCATGTCTACGTACTCTTCTGTCTTTATTTCTTGCTCGCAACCATTTCCAGCTGTCCCTGGCGGGTGTCTTGACAGGAAGTCTGCCGGATTCTTCGCTCCGGATCGGTATACCACCTCCATCTGGTAGTGCTGCAGCTGTATGGCCCAGCGTTCGATTCTTGGTGGAGGATGCGGTGCCGTGCCTCGGAATAGTGTGATTAGTGGCTGGTGATCGGTCACTACCCGGAATGGATGGCCGCTGACATATAGGTGAAAATGGTTGCAGGCCCACTTGATGGCTAGCGCTTGTCTCTCGATCTGAGAGTACCTGGACTCTGTCGGCGTGAGTACCTTGCTTGCGAAGGCGAGTGGAGTCCACTTCCCTGGTTCTGTTTCCTGGGTCAGGAGAGCTCCTAGCCCAACGGGGCTGGCGTCCATGAGGAGTTCCGTCATTCGAGTGGTGTCAAAATACGTCATGGTGGTTCTTCCCAGTAGCGCCTCTTTAATTTTCTGGAAGGCGGTGTTTTCTTCTTGGCCCCACTTCCAGGTCACATCCTTTTTTGTCAGGGCGCGTAGAGGTTCAGCTAGTGTGGCCAGATTCGGTATGAACCTCTCGCAGTAGGAGGCCATCCCGAGGAAGCTTCTCACTTCCGATGCTGACATCGGTGCAGGGGCCTTTTGTATCGCCTGCGACTTTCTGGGGTCCACTCTGACTCCATCTTGGCTGAATACGTAGCCAAAGAATTCAATAGACCTCTGGAAAAACGAACACTTGTCTCGGTGGAGGGTGACTCCATGTTCAGCGAGACGTTGAAGCGTGGCCCGGAGGTGACGATGATGTTCTTCCATGGTCGCGGAGTGTATCAGAATGTCATTGCTGACATTGAGTACTCCGTGGAGTCCTGACAGTACCTCCCGGACAGCATTCTGGAAAATTTCTGCGGCTGATGATATGCCGAAATTGAGCCTCTTGTAGCGGCGTAGGCCTATGTGGGTCGAAAATGTTGTGATATACCGGCTCTCTTCGGCTAGCCTCAACTGGTGGTATCCTGCATTGAGGTCAAGCTTGGAGAACCAGCGTGACCCGTTAAGATCGGCCAGGATATCATCTACGGTGGGCATCAGGTGTCTTTCGCGCTTGATTGCTTGATTGGGTAGGCGCATGTCGATACATAGCTGGATTTTCCCGGTCTGCTTTTGCTTCTCCGTGATCACCATGGGGGATACCCAGGGTGTCGGCCCTGTAACCTTCTCGATGACGCCTTGTTGTTCCAGTTCGTGTAGCTCCTTCTCCACTAGTGTGCTCAGGTGGAACGGTACTCGCCTGTGTGTCAGGGCTATTGGCTTAACGGCTTTGTCGATATGCAGTTTGATCGGGGCTGTCTTTATGCATCCAAGTCCTCTGGACAGTTGCAGGAAGAGGTTTAGGACGTCTTCGGTTTGCAGTGTCTTAATTGAGTTGGCAAATGTGACTAGGCCAAGGTCTTCGGCTGTGTGGCTGCCCACCAGAATGTCCCCCTCTCTGTTGACCACGTGGAAGGTGGTTGTGACTTCGTGCCCTTCCGCCTTGACTTGAACGGTCATTTTCCCTTTGAGCGGTAGTGGGGTCTGGCTGCCATACGTGAGGATCCTGACGTGCGATGGGGATAGTGTGGGCCGTGGGTTGAGTCGTTTATAATGTTGGCACCCCATCACATTCACCAATGCTCCTGTGTTGATCAGCGCAGTGATCTGGGATCCGGCGATTTCTATGGCGCACATGGGTTGTGGCAGCCTTTTCCGTTTGAGGTCACTCGCAAATGAGATTAGATAGCACTCACCCTCTTCGTCAGTTGATGAGTCCTCAAGGTAGTGCTTCTGTCTAGCGGGCGTCTGGGTCACTCTCAGGTTTTCAGGCTCTTCTAGTGATAAATGTTTGACTGCCCTTGATGGCGGCCATCGTCCTCGGGCTCCTTGATTCCGCGGGCCTCCTCTACACGCTACTGCAAAGTGGTTGGGTGTGCCACACTTGGAACATGTCTGCCCTTGCGCCGGGCATTCTTCCTGCGGATGTTCCTCCCTGCCGCAGTATCCACAGCGGGAGCTTTGTGCGCTTCTTCCAGGCCATCGTCCTCGGCCGCCACTGTTCTGGGACTTGACCGTGTCCACCCTCTCAGGCTTGATCGTGGCTGGTTTTTCCGCTTGTTGAGTGATTGCAATGTCCATTGCAGTCGCCCTGGTATCGGATAAGTCGTGCGACCTGGCCATAATGAGGATGTCCTCCAGGGTAATACCTGGCTGGCGCAGGATGAGGGTCCTGAGGTTCTTGTTCCAGCAACCTTGGATCACCTGGGCCCTCACCTCCTTGTTCTGGTTGTCGTCCGTGCAGGTGCTTGCCAGCTCATGTAGACGTGCGTGGAACGCGTCCATCTATTCCCCTTCCCTCTGACGTGCCTGGCGCAGCTTAAATCTCTCGTAATCTGGGTTTAGTTGGGGGTCAAAATGTGCTTTTAGGGCTCTGATTGCTGCGTGGTAGTCGTTCGGCGGTCCAGTGTTAGGGAGATGAGCAAACAGCTTGTATATCTCATCGCCCGCGAAATGTAACAACAGGGATCGTTTGACTGCTCCGTCTGTTTCTCGCGTCGCTGTGAAGTAATTGTCTAGTCTGCTGATCCAGAGTGTCCATCTGGGAGACGCAGTGGCCGGGTCTATGAGCTCGCTGAATGGGGGCAGCGCATTGATCTGCAAGTGTTGCGACGCTGGTTGAATGGCTAGGGGCCCAGCTTGTTGGGCAGGTTGCAAAGGTGGTGGTGGTGCCGCCTGGGCTCGGTGGTCAGTCATCACTGCGCGTGTGTCATGCGCCTTGTTCTGCGCTTGCTTCTTCACTTCAGGTGTGGCTTGAAACCAAACACTGCTGAGTCGGAGTGCTTGAGGGTGCGGGTGTGGCTTGAAAAGAAAAACACAGCTGCTGGAGAGCGCTTGAACGTGCTCCCCTACCTGAGGTGAGGTGTTGTCTAGAGTCACCTACCCTATGCTGGGCACTTCCACTGTGTTACAGGCTCCCCCTTGTGATTGGCATAGCGAGCTGTGTCATCTGCTCCCAGCGTATGGCACAGTTCTTTTCTACCAGCGCGTGGTACAATTGAGGAGGCAGAAAACACTGCATGTGCTGCGGCGTGGCTCAGGCCGCGTGCTGGGGGCTCAGATGGCTGTCCTGCGCATGCGCGCACAATGAGGCTCAGTGCGGGCTCCGACCGGGACTCTCCCGGGAGCACCAGCAACACTGGAGCACTCCAGAGAATGTGCGATGGGACAGCAGGGTGTCAGACCAGCGCGTACCTGCGCAGATGCGGCGGTGAACGTTTTGGGCAGGTGGACTCTGTAACACGTGAGTCGGGTATGGCCCTGTTGTGCAATTACTAGGCTGCCGCTTCTCGGCGTGAGGTCACGCTTCGCCGGGGACAGCAGCGTGTGATTCCCTAGTGACACTGTAGTGAAAGTCAACGCTCCGCCGGGCCGACGGGCCGGGAGCATGCACCACAGTGAGAGATCGGGGCACAGGTCATCGTCGATGAGTGAAGGGCCGCCCACCCTCATCGCCAGTGTAGCGATGCCTGCTTCGTGGTGAACAGGCCTCGGGTGTCGCAGCAATAAATGAGACACACACAGACTCTCGATATACTGCTATGGGCCGGAACTCTTGAGCGACCTCCGCCCGTTTATTTATACCCTCTGGCCACGCCTGACCAGAGGTTGATACAAAGTGTGAAGGCCCTTTCGGGCCAGGGGTCTCGGGGTGGCACTGGATCGGCAACTAGACCGCTACAGGCCTCTACAGAAAAGGATTATTTTCTGGATTTCGATGAACATCTGTCTGCATGTTTCTTTGTATATGCATGAATGTGTTGAACTCAGACCTCTCAAGATTGTCTGTATACACCAATGAAGCAGTCTGGAACAATTTTGCATGATCTGCACATGATACATTGCAAAAAACAAAGAAACATATAAAGCCTATATTACATGTTTGAGTGTTGTTATTGTGCAAATAACATTAGTTTAATACCTGTATCTCAAAGTGATGAAGTGGTACTTGTGATTCATCTATTTCAAACATTGGTGACCCTAACAATATTTATATTACTTGTACTATAAAAATACATTACGAGTTTCCCAGGAAATGGGTAGTATTTCCGCACTCCTTGACTTACCAAAACCGGAGTACCAGTAACTGTAAATGTTCAGGCTCAGTCAGCTGGACACATAAACAAAATGTTCATCGCTGGGTGGAGACCATGCACTTTTTTGAGCAAGCACACAACTTTTGCCAAATCTTTGGTTTTTTGCAACATATTTTTATTGGCATTTATGAACATTAGATACAACCAGATACATTTAGTTCGGTTTTTTCACCTTACAGGACATGTACTAGTACACTGTATTTCAACCCATTTCTTCGCATCCTATGCAAGCTATTTATTAGTTATGTGCATTTAGATACAGCAAGCTTCATAACACAACTGTAATATTATGCTCTAGAGTGGTTTGTTATGTAGGAGTTGTAACACTTATTTACTGGATGTAATTCTCCACACTACTCTCTCTTATTAACATCTTGTGGTCTGTGCTATCTCAGAAGGGGGCTCCAACGGAGAGATCTCCCATATAATGCCATTTATTCAAAGTAATAAGAAAACCCTACAAGAGGGAAAGAATAAATTAAATCAACTGATCGTGGGTGGCTCCTCATCTCTCAGGATCCAGATATCTCCCCACCCAAGTACACGCCCAGTCAACCAGGCAGAGAGGGGAGAAGGAAACACGTGAAGAAGAAGAAGGGTGGGAGGGGGAAGAAGGGGGAGGACACAAGCCAGGGGAGCCACAGTCAACCCACCCAGTCTGGGGCCACAGGCCAATGCAGCAGCCTCTCAGTTGTGTCCACTTCACACATGTGTGTTCTTGGGTCTAGTCAGCCAAGCGGTTCCCGCAGAGCCCTCCCCGCTCCCCACAGTCTATGACACAAAAGGAACAAGGGTATTCTGATGATAAAGATCCCCCACTGTATCTAATCCTACAGAGGACCAGGCTGCTAATTGCTCGGGCGCAAAGACGGAGATGGGGTCTCCATGTGGCAACCCTACCAGAGGCAGGGCCGATGAGTATCTAGGGGTGCCCGCTGCTTTGGATATCCCCTGTCTCCAACATTTCAGAGCTGTTCTCAGTAATGGAGAGCGTTGCGGGGTGTCCACCGCTGGGTTGAGCAATTTGGCCAGTAACCCTTGCTGTATGGCGTTTCCCTCTGTCCATCACACCTCTTCCATTCCTCTGCCATCTAACCAGTGTACAACCCATTGAAACTGGGCTGCCAAAAAATAATTCGAAGTTTGATACCCCAAGGCCACCCTCCCTCATGGGTCTTTGCAAGGTAGTTAAAGTCACTCTCCGCCTTCCCGTTTCCCAAATAAGGTCTCTCAGTAGTGAGTCCAGCTGGCGAAACCATCCCTTTGTCAGTGTAACTGGAAGGTTAGCAAAATAATATAATAATCGTGGGAGCATGACCATCTTTGATAATGAAACCCTAGCCATTATGGGTAGGCACAGCGAACGCCAGAAGTGTACACTAGATCGAAGAGATCTTTGAGCTCTCCCCAGATTACCCTCCCGTAGGTCTTCAAAAGTGTGGTATACGTGAATCCCTAGGTATCTGAAAGTGATATGTGCCCAATTGAGTTCTCCTGGGATGTCTTGTGGCCGAGGGAGGGTGGGAGACATCGGGAACAAGTAGGTTTTACTCCTATTGACCTTCAAACCAGGCACACCCCTAAAGGTTGTAAGGCATTCAAGAGCTGTGGCTGTGCCTTTTGCCACATTAGTCAGATATATCAAAAGATCATCTGCATATAGCGAGATGATATGTGTGCAACCCTGTATATGTATTCCCATTCCCTCCCCACCAACCAGAAACAAAACTGTTATGGGTTCAATCGCCAAGGCGAACAAAAGCGGAGACAGGGGGCATCCCTGCCTCATACCCGGATAGATTCCATATTGGTGGGAAACTATTTTACCTGCACGCACTCTCGCTGTGGGTTTGCCATATAGCAGCTGCATCCATTTTAGCCACCCATCTCCCAGTCCCATCTGTCGCAGGACCTCAAATAAATAATCCCATCAAATAGTGTCGAAGGCCTTTTCCAAGTCAATTGACAAAAAAGCAGCCTGGGAGACAGCCTGAGCATCCAAGTGGAACAAAACCGAGTAGAGCCTTCTCAGATTGTGCGATGTGTTTCTAGATGGTATGAACCCATTCTGATCTGGATGGATTAAATCGGTCATGTGCGGAAGCAGCAGGAGTGCCATAGTTTCACTAAGGATTTTGAGATCCATGTTCAACATGGAAAATGGCCAATAATCTTTTGTGCCAGCGTCGGGGATTGAGGTCTTGGGAAGTGGTATGACCGTTGCATCACGCAGCGTGTTGGGGAGGTATCCAAGGCGTAAAGACTCCCACTAAGTGTTGTCAATCTAGAGGCCTAGATTGGAGCATAAGCAGAATAAAATTCTGCTGGGAGGCCATCAGGGCCCGGGGTCTTCCCATTAGCCATGCCTTTAATGGCGATCCGAACTTCCTGTTCCATCACTGGGCCTCCCAGCGCTTCTCTGTCTTGGGGATCTGGCTTCCGAAATGCAGATTACCCAAAAAAGCAATATATATCTGCGGTGCGATCGGGGTGGTTGTGCTATATAAGTCTTTGTAATAGTCGAAGAATAGGGTATTGATCTTCTCGGGGTCATAAGTAATCTTGTCATCTGTCCCAGTTAAATGTGTGATCGGGGACCCCCTGGACTCTGGCCTAATTAGCCATGCTAGCAGTCGCCCTGGCCTCCCCTCCTCTTCCTGGACCCTCGTGAGGTAGCTCCTATAGTCGTGACATTGTAAACATTCTAGGGCCTCATTATATTGCACGCGTGTTTCCCTCAAGCCCTCCGGGTCTGCTGCCTCCGTCCCTTGTGCGTTCCCTAACTGATGCAGGTTATCTTCCAATGTCTTCAGTTCTGAGTGTAACTCCCTCTTGGCTCCTACAGATTGACCCAAGCAATGTCCTCAAACCACTATCTTAAGAGCTTTCCATTCCACTAGTCTCGAAGATGCTGACAGCGCATTCTCAGAGAAATAATTCTCAATGGTAGTTCTTAGGGTTTCACTATAACAAACGTCTTCTAGGGTCGATGCGTTGAGTCGTCACAAAGGAACCAGTGGGCGATTCCTCAGTGGTTGAAGCCCGAATAATAGTGGGCAATGATACGATATTGTGCGCCCGAGATACTCAGTATATGGTATAATTGCTCAAGGGAGTGCGAGCAAAGAAAGGCGTCTATTCTTGTATGTAAGTGATAAATAGGTTAATAGTAAGAGTAATCCCTCACATTAGAATGTTGTGTCCTCCACATGTTTTCCATCCCCCAATTCGCCATCCAGTCTCGTATCCCTGTTGTATTATGGTGTGCTGAGGCTCCCGGTAAGGGGGGTGTTGAGCGGTCTAATAAAACATCGGACACAATGTTATAGTCCCCCCCCAGGAGCTTATCCCGCACAGCCATGTCAGCTAGTGAAGCTGAGAGTCGATGCAGAAAAGGGATCTGCTCCTGGTTAGGGGTATACACAGCTCTCTAAGTGTTATATCCCTCCCCCATAGTCTACCGGTCATCAAGACAAACCGTCCTTCCTTATCAATGTGTGTATTCTGCAGTTCGAATGGGCCCCTGCCCTGACCAATATCAATACTCCTCTTGCATATGCTGAGTATGTGGTGGCGAATATCTGACCTCTCCACCTACTGCATAGGCTATCTACTTCAGTTTCAATAAGGTGTGTTTCTTGCAGCATTGCTATCTGCACTCTCCTTCTACGCAAATATCTATGATTGTTATGTCGTTTAACTGCAGACCCCATGCCTTTAATGTTCCACATCACAAGTTTCAATGTGTAATGTGGTGTAGCCGTTTGGAGTCACTCCGCGACAACCCGTTCCCCATCCCACCCCCCCACCTCCCAGGCCGATCACAGCTAAGCCACCCTCATGTAGAACACAAACTAGCACTAAACTAAGTAAACAATCTCTCTGAACATGAACTCCCTTTTCCCAGAACAACCCAGCAACGGCCGGCTGCCCAAACCCCAAGGAAAACATGGTTGTGAATTAGAAGGTCTGAACTCGTTGGTTTGTAAACCTTCCAATAGGGGGTGGGTTTTGTACCAAAGAAGCTATTTAGTTGCCGCCTCTGCACTGGCTCTATTCCTCTAAATGAGTCCAACAGCTCCCACTTTGCCCAGGGGCCCAGGATCTTGCAGCATATCTCTTCCCCTCTGTGCAATGTCTTTTCAGATTATTTCATCCGTTGTCTTCGGGGTCACAGCTGGGAGCTGCACGCTATCTGCTTGTGAGGATTCCGAGTCCGATTCTCCGGATCCTCTCACCGATGGGGAGCCAGTCTCTGACACACTCCCGGGTCCTCGCATAATCGTTGCCACCGCCTTCAGGGCTGTGGATCCCTCCTTTTCCGTTTGCGATGGAGTAGGTTTCTTTGGTGAGCCCTTCCGAGGATGTTTGCGATGTGTCTTCCTGCTTGTTCCGGGTTGGGTATTGGTCTTTTGTTCAGTCGGAGGGTGCATGCCAGATTTGTATGCTTCGAGCCATTCTCAGGCTGCTGCAGGATTCTCAAAGAAGTGCGTTTTTCCATCCAGTTGGATCCAGAGCCTAGCCGGGAATATCAGAGAATACTGTAGGCCTTCTTCCCTCATTGTCCTCTTAACCTCAGTGAAGGAAGCTCTCCTCCTCTGTACTTCCATCGTATAGTGTGGAAAAAGAGAAACCCTGCTGTTGCCCACCATGTAGGGACATGTTGTTCTATCTTTTTATAATAATGTATCTGTGTCCTTGTAGTGGAGGAGTCTCGCTACCACTGGGTGCGGTGGTCGCCCTGGGGCCGGGGGCCAAGCCGGGACCCTGTGAGCTCGTTCCAGTGTATAGAAGGCGGAGAGGCCCTCCGGGGCCACCTCCACTCTCATCCTGTTCTCCAGGTAGGCTACCATATCTGATTGTTCCACTCCTTCCAGTAGACCTACTATTCGAATATTATTGCACCTACTGAGTCCCTTTTGTTTTCTGTTCTTTGCTCAAGTATGCAAACTCTAACTGTGAGCTCCGTAAGTTGAAGGGATGCCGCTGTTTGTGGGGGTAGTAGTTCGGCAAGCGAGGACTCTGTGTGTTTTACTCGTTCCGCTAGTTTATGGTGCTCTGCTCTAAGCAGCCCCAGCCCCACTGACACTGTACTGATGTCTTGATGGAGGGTGGCTTTTGTGTCTGCAATGGCCTCCAATATTTTATTAAGTTGTGATTGTACTGGGTCGCTCATGGGTTGCAGATCCGTTTTCTGTGCCCCTGGCGACAGCTCCTGGTCTTGTGACATCTCCGACTGACTTGCCCTCCTTTTGCCCATTCTTATCAGGGTACCTTACTTATTATTCTCTGGGTGATTTGCACTTCAGCTCGCTTACTGGTCCCTAGCTGTGTATGTACACTTGCGCAGGCAGTGTGATGGTCCAGACAATGAGCCCTCGCCTCGGTTTTTTAAGGACTATAACACAAGGTGTATTAACCCTTCCACTCCAATCCTTCGAGGACCCTTGTGTGCTTATATTCCTGTCAGGTCCTGTTACTGTTTTTTTTCCATGGAAACTAGCAGTTTACAGCCCCCCATTGGTGCGCGAAGTGTCTATAGCCATATCAGTGTTGGCTGTCGGAGGTCCGCCGTCCACCTCCCCACTTCAAGTCAGGCCCGCACTGCAGGTCGTCCGGGTGGCTCCAGGTCTCACCCCTACTGGCCAAGAAATTGAGCACTGGGCCCCAATCCAGGCCCTGAGTCTCTCCCTCAGCTGCTGGTCGTGTAGGCGCCGGCCGGAGTCAGCAGTTCCTAGCAAGTCCAATCTTCCAGCCCGACATGGCCCGGACCACAGCCCCCCTCCAAAGGGCGGTGTTCCCCTCCAACCAGGAGAGAGCTCCACTCCGCTCTGCTCCTGTCTCACGCGGCCTTGTTCCGCTCTCTCAGCAAGACCCAGGGAGGCGCTGGGGTCTCCGCAGCCGCCTGGCAGTTTAGAAGCACCGGGTTCAGTTTAGGCCTGAGTCTTCGCCTCTACGCAGGGGGACCTCCGGATCTCTCCCTTGCAGCTCCTCACAGGGCTTTCGCGTCCTCTCTCCTGCCGGGGGGCCCGCAAGTCTGTGCCCACTGGAATCACCACTCTCACCTAGTCGGCTGCTTCTCATGTGGCCTGGTCCCACCTCTCACCTCAGGTTCGTGTCACGTCTCCACCGCTCCAGCTGCCCTTTATCTCCACTCCAGCGCCTGGCGGCCCTTGTCCCAGGAAATCGGCTGAGGTATGCCGCTCCTCTTCAGCAGCCCACCGGTAGAGGACTTTGGTTCGTTCTTCAGCCCGGGAGTTGTCGTAGGCTGGGAGCCGCACCCTCGGCCCACTCAGCTCTTAAGCGCCATCCAGCCTCATATATGGGCGCTGTTGGGCACACCTTTATTTTATCAGCCCCCACACTGTGTATTGGGCAGCTCCCCCTGCCAGCGTGTGCAGAGCTTTGGCACAATGTTACAGGATAAAGCTAGGGTCGGCGCGGAGCAGCAGGCTCACACGTTCGCCATCTTCAGCGGTCAAGCCCCGCCCCCAACTTTTGCCAAATCTTCTAATTACGAATCCCACACAATCATCAATTAGCAAATTTTTGCTAAATCAATGAAAATTTTGTTTCGAGATACCCTGATGATCCTACACAATTAACTCCTGGAGGAATTACGATTTTGTCTATATTTTATCAATGTATGTTTACTCATGCATCTTTCTTTTACCGATTGCCTCACAAATTGCAAGCATGTGCAAAAGAGCAGCATGGAGAAATAGCAAAAATTGAAAATATTGACCACCACTTAAAAATGCTAAAATAAATAAAAAAATATTTTTCCTCTCTCAGTCTGTTTAAAAAATGGTGAAAGGGTAATATTGAGACAGCAATTTTTTGTTGTGCAATTTTTAAAAGGAAGCTACTTTTCCCATTTATTTCTTAAAACAAAACAAAAAAATTCTCAGATGCTCCATAATAATTCCCAAACTCCAAACTTGGACACAAAATATTTTTGGACAATAGAATCAAAAAATTATCATGATACTTGTGCCAGGCCCATGAGAGTGGCAGACAATCCCTTTCTAGCTCAATATGTCACTGATGGCTGAACAAATCTACATCAAACCAAATTTACAGCATCAACTTTTCAGGACCATCAGTCTTATTTCAAAGTTAGCAATAATGGTTCAGAAGGAAAAATGTGTCGGTTTACAGGTTAGTAAATATTATTTCCTCTCTGAAATATTACAAGCAGTCTTTACAATTAAAAGATGGATCCCAGTAATACGCACACCATTTGGTAATTTCCATCATTATCTTTGGTGTCATCAAACAGCCTTTGAGCCTTTTGCTGGACAGAGACTTTTTTATTAGTAACAACCTGCTATTCCCAAAAAGTCTGCATCAACATAAAAAAAAGCCGGGAAGTATCTCATTGTAATGCTACGGCACCAGCTCTTGTGGCAAGTGTTTTGCATGTTGACATGCAGGCCTAAATGTTTTGAAAAGTGAAATGAAAGCTGGTTTAGGCATCAGGGGCCGTATTACACAAAGTGCCCCTTTGCGCGCCCCGGGGCACCTTTGTATTACCGAAGGGGCCGCAGACGTGTGTACGTCCACTTCTTTAATGCTGAAAGCGCTGGTGTACATACAGCACCAGCGTTATCTCAATAGGGCATTCCCTCATTTGCATGGGGGAGTGGCCCCATGCAAATGAGGGAATCCCTTTGCCTCTGCGTTTGCGCCGTATTGTATACGCAGGTGCAGAGGCTAAGAATCTATTAGCGGTCCACTGACAGTGCGCCCCCTGATAGCAGCCCTCCGGAGGGGTGTACAGGGGTCCTATGGAACTCCCAGACATCCCCTTGTAGGGGGGTGCAGTTACTCACTGCACCCACTTGCAAGGGTATCTCTAATCCCCTTTAAAAGTGCAGGTGGGTTGCTTCCTGTACAGTGAAACATGGAGCGGCTGCTTCACAGAGCATACAATGTAATAGTGCACACTTTCCCTGTTTTGAGGCGCACCAGGCGCAAACAGGGAAAGTGCGCCCTAGGCATAATAGGGCCCCTGATATGAGGGTCAAAACATCATTATTGCAGATGTGCGCAGAGACTGCGTTTTTGGGAATTGCCCCCTCTTTCTACTTAAATTTGCTTAGATTTTCAGTTATTTGATACACTGATATAGAGTAAAAACTGACAATTCACAGATTGACTATTCAAACACCGTATGTTTAAGTGAAAATGAACACTTAGGGGCCGATTCCGATTCGGGCCGGAAATCTCTCCGACCGAGCCGGACCCGGAGAGAATTCCGACCGAATCGGACTCTGGCAGTCCGACCGAACGAGTACGATGCGCACGCATGCACCGGACTCGATTCGGTCGGACTCCCATTGAAGTCAATGGGAGCCGGTCGTACAACGCGTACGCGGGCTCCCATTGACTCAATGGGTGCGAGGCGAACAAGGGCGCCCCTACAGCGGGTACGCGTCGAAGCGCATCGTGCCGCACATGCACAGGTAGGGGGGACCCATGGGTCCCCCCTGTGCGACTCACGCGGCCACGCGTACAGGGGGGTCCGACGCGGACCCCCAAAGTCCGGCTCTGACTGCTCTTTGGAGCCGGACGGCGCGAGTCGGTCGGACTGCTCGCGGTGCGCATCGTACTTACCCGGCCGGGGAACGTCTCCATTGCGCGGTGCGAGTTGTGTCCGTGTGAGTCGGTCAGAGCGTGTTGAAGCCGCGTACGAGTCGGTCGGCGATTTCGCGGGCGCTTGCATCGTACTCGCTTCGGCCGGACCCGCGTACGATTCGGTCGGGAAACAGGGCTCCGAATCGGATCCGGTAAAGCCAAATCCGATTCGGAGCCCTACCGGCCGAGATCGGAATCGGCCCCTAAGTTTCATACTGGAAACATATTAGAAAATTAAGATGTGTTTGCACAGCCTCTGCAATGTGACCTCACAGTTCCATTTGATGCAGTGTAATGAGTCTGGTCTCAAAAATTTACCGAAATCTTGCAACATCAATGTTCATGAGACAGGATTCCTTATGCGAGTCCTTGTGACTGAATTGACCGCAAAGACGAAGGCCTACAAGGGGCAACAGACTTCCATCTCTTCATTCACAGTCACACAGAGCGACAACTACAGTGGTCGTCTATGGAAGGGATAGAGTTGCTCTTCCGACCAGCATTGGCAAAACCAATAGGTATTGCCTATGCAAGAGCTAAAGGCTTTGCCAATATGTTTTAGAAATGTTGCACACCAGAGTGGCTGCTGTTCAGAATGGCTAAAAGCTAGTGGGATAAAGGACAGTGGAGTCGAGTGTCATAGAGTGGAGTGTTATTGAGTTGCCTGGAGTGACATGGAGAGGCCTGGAGTGGCGTAGAGTGGTGTAGAGTTGAGTGGAGTGTCATGGAGTGGCGTAGACTGTCATAGAGTGCAAGGGTGTAGAATGGAGTAGTATTGAGTGGCATAGAGTGTCAGAGTGGTGTAGAGTGTTGTGGAGTGGCATAGAGTGTCATGGAGTGGTGCAGAGCGGAGAGGAGTGGCGTAGAGGGTTTTGTGTCGAGTGGAGTTGAGTGTTGTAGAGTAGAGTAGCATAGAGCAGAGTAGATTGTTGTAGAGTGGAGTGGCATAGAGTGGATTAGTGTAGGAGAGTGGAATGGCATAGGGTGGAGTACAGTGTTGTAGAGTGGAGTGGCGTGGGGGAGAGTGGAGTGGCATATAGTGGAGTGGCATAGAGTGAAGTGGAGTGGCGTGGAGTGGAGTAGTATGTCGTAAAATAAACTATAGTAATGTTGCATGGAGTGGCAGAAAGCGAGTTGTGTAGAGCATGGTAGAGTGTAGTAGTGTTGTAGAGTGGCATAAGGTGGAGTAGAGTGTTGTAAAATGGAGTAGAGTATCATAGAGTGGAGTACCTTGGAGTGTAGTGTCGAGGAGTAGAGTAAAGAATAAAGTGACATTAAGTACAGTGGTGCAGTGTAGATTAACGTGTGCAGTGGCGCAGAGTGCATTGGTTTTGAGTAAAGTGGTGTAGAGTGCATTGACGATGAGTGTATTGACGTAGAGTGCAGTGGTGTGGAGTAGAGTTTCATAGAGTAGAATGTAGTGGCAAAGAGTGCAGTAAAGCAGTGTAAATTGTTTCACACTAGAATGAAGTGGCGTTGGGTGCAGTGGCGCAGAGTAGATTGTTTCAGAGTAGAGTGAAGTGGCATAGGGCCAGATGTATCAAAATTGCATTTTGCGAGTCTATAATAGCGAATTTTACCGATTCGCTATTATAGAATCGCAAAATGCAATGTATGTAGGTTTCGCAAAAGAAATAGCGATTCCTACATATTCCTTAATAGCGAATCGCAAATTGCGATTCGCTATTAAGGAATGCCTTCCCATTCATTCCTATGGGCATAGAGGCCCATAGGAATGAATGGGAAGGCATTCGCAATTTGCGATTACCAAATTGGAAATCGCAAATTGCGGATGCAATTTCAAGGGTGATAGGGGGCCAAAAGGCCACCCTGATGCACCCCCAAAAATGTCATGTGTGCACATGTGGCGCACACACATGCCCTAAGGGCATGTGTATGCGCCACATGGCACTTGGAAAAATGCAATTTTTTGAATTTTTCGAAGGATTTGCAAATTACCACCAACTTGAAGTTGGTGGTAATTTGCGATTCCTTAATGCAAAGTCGCATTCTGAGAATGCTTCTTGCATTGCATTTAGGGAATCGCAAATTGCGATTCCCTAACTGCATGCGCAAAATATGTAATCGCAAAAATTGCGATTACCTATTTTGCAAATGCCTTTTGGGATGATACATCCTAAAAGGCTTTTTACCATTTGCAAACGGGCGGATTCTGCGAATAGAGTGGAGTGGTTCCGTAGTGCAGAGGTGTAGAGTAGAGTGGCATAGAGTGCAGTGGTGTGGAGTAGAGTGGTGTAGAGTGCAGTGGCATGGAGTGCCATGGTGCAGAATAGATTAGAGTGGAATGGAATGATGCAGAGCGTAATGGCCTAGAGTGCAGCAGAGTGGCATAGAGTTGCGTGGCAAAGAGTAGAGTTCAGTGGTGTAGAGTGGTGCAGAGTACAGTGGTGCAGAGAGCAGTGGCGTAGAGTCCAGTGGTGCAGAGTACAGCAGAGTGGCATAGTGCAGTGACATAGAGTACAATGGTGTAGAGTGGCGTACCTTGCAGTGGCATAGCGTTAGTGATGCAGAGTAGAGAGGCATTAAATTCAGTGTCCAAGAGCACAGTTTTGCTGAGTAGAGTGGCGCAGTGTGCAGTGGCATGGAGTGCAGTGGCATGGAGTTTAGTGGCTTAGGGTAGAGTGGTACAGAGTACAGTGGTGCAGAGTAGAATAGCGTTCTGTAGCATGCAGTGGCGTAAGGTGCAGTGGTTTAGAGTAGAGTAGCTTAGAGGGCAGTGGCATAGAGTGCAATGGGATAGTGTGGTACAGAGTGGCATAGTGTGGCTTAGAGTGAAGTGCCATAGAGTGCAGTGGCATACAGTAAATTGCTTCAGAGTAGAGTGAAGTGGCATAAAATGGAGTGGATCAGGGTAGAGTGGAGTAGTGCAGGGTAGAGTCCATTAGCATAGAATAGTGGCGTAAAGCACAGTGGCATAGAGTGGTGCAGAGTAGAGTAGAGTGGCATAAAATGGAGTGCTGTAGAGTGGAGTACAGTGGTGTGGAGTGCAGTGGCATAAAGTAGATTGTTTCAGAGTAGAGTGAAGTGGCATGGAGTGGAGTAGTACAGGATAGAGTGCAGTGGCATAGAGTAGTGGCATAGAGTGCTTTGGTGTAGAGTGAAGTGGCATAGAGTGCTGAGTTGCAGAGTAGAGTGGCATAGAGTAGAGTGGCATAGAGTGCAGTGGTGCAGAGTAGAGTGGAGTAGAGTGGAATGGCCTCGGAAGATGGAGCCTGACATTTGACTTTGTGTTTAAATGCACAACAAATGTGACAAGATAAGAACAAGAATTAAAGGCCTGGTTATAGAAAGTGAGATCTTGTAAGGATACAGTAACCAAGGTTTGGGCAAGGGAAGGGACAAACTCAAGGTGGACAGCCTAAAACAAATAGAGCCAGCAAATAGAAAGCAAGGAAATGTGAGTTAGGAACCACAAAGCCAATAGTAAGCAATGGGCAGAATGCATTCCTAGAGAAACTTTCTGAATGTCCTCAAGATATCTTCAGCAAAGTGGGCTTCGATCTAAAAAGCAATGCGCTCTTTTGAAAGGGACATCGAAGGGAGGAGCATGCCGGAGCCTGTAGGATCACTTTGTAACCCCTCACCCCGTGATGTTGGCAGCTGCCACTCGTACAGTACATCATGGACCAGTAACCCTAAAATGCTTTAGAACACATGTGCAGCCACAAAGCATTTTAAGAATGACAAGGAAGTGGAACATGGCTTTTGTTTGCCTCGTTTCCTAGCATTTCGCAAGCAGTTGCAATCTTGATATTGTGAGTTTCAAAGACATTTGCAACTTTCTGTGTAATTTTAATCCTCTGTGCTCAGCACCGAATTTCCAAGGGTGAAAATCTTTACATACACGGGGCCTCTGCTGCTTACTTGCTTACTGTAAAGCTAAATACTGTGCATGACCATATTCTCATAATCCCAACTAACCAAAAATCTGGATTTGGCCTTTTGGAGGTGTATTTCTTCCTGGTTCTTTCTAAAAATCCCATGTCCCCCATGACTTTTAATGAGGATTAATATCTGTACTTTTTTGGCTCATATATGTAATTCTGAAAAAAAAAATTGAGAGGCTAATCTGACATAAAATGAAATAAAACAAAACAAAATGAAGTGACAAAATGGTGAGGGATAAATCTAAAATGCTAGGACACACTATGAAATCAGATGAAAAAAGATAGGTACAGGAAGTAAAACTGTGACGCTTTACCAACGCTTTACCAAAAGCCTAAATGTCAAGCCTTGGCAAGCGGGAGTGATGGTTATTTTTGTTGTTGTTATTGGAAGCATATGGCACAAAAATAAAATAAAAAAGCAAATATGCCTCCACCTATACTTGGTGGTCACATGTATGCTTAAAAATACAAAATTTAAAAAATATCATTGTTTGTAATTATAAACGAACAATGTGGGTGTGTAGGAAGCAGGCTCTGTATATATTATACCAAAGTAAGGTATAGTGTGCACAGAGTCTAGTGGATCCCCAAAGGCTTACAGAGGTAATTGTAGATATTACCTTACTCTCTATTTGTGGTAGTGGGGGTGAGCAGTAAGGCTTTGTCAGAGGGTAGTGTTAAGCATTTCTTGTAGGCAAGAAATGATTTCACACACTCAAAGACCGAACCCTGCCCAACTGTTTTGTATAAAAATATTTCTGAGTTGTATATTATTTTTAGAACCAAGCGTGACTTGGTGCAGGTAAGTAAAATAGCACTTTTCAAGAATAATACATTTGAATGCAGTTGAATGCAGTTGGCTTTGTTATAGGTAGGTCAAATGTTCAGAAACTGTTGAAATTACTTCACAGTTATTTTGTAATTATTTTGTGATTACTTTTTAGATTACTTTTCAGATTAATTTTTCTACTCAGTGTGAAATGCCTAGATATCACACTGGGACATTTCCTGGATAAAAGGTAAGTAAGTCAGTTTTTTAAACACACAGGGGCATGTGTGCAAGCCCCTATCGCCATCACAGCGTCATTTTCAATGATGTGATGGTGATAGAGGGCCTTGCCTTATTTACAAGGCAGCGATAAGCCACTTAACGTGGCTTAATGCTGCCTTGTAAATAAGGCACCCTTTCACCTTATGCTTAGCGTGAAAAGGGTGGGTAGTGGGTGTTGTGGTGGGCGTTCCACCGCAACACCCATTGATTTTGACGCTGCCCCCTATTTACAAGGGCAGCGTAAATAGGAGGCAGCGCCAAAATTAAGACCAGGGAAAACCTGGTCTTAACTTGGAGAAACCAGGAGAAATGCTTTATTTCTTCTCGTTTTTGCTTTTTCCATGTGTGCTGCCTTGAGCAGCACACATGGAAAAAGCAAAAAGCCTTGGATTGTTTATGTACAGGAAGGTCCCCCTCCTGCACATAAACAATCTTTAAAAATTACATTGTGTGACTTTCATGTGTGCTGCATTAAGCAGCACACATAGAAATGACAAAATGGCATTTAAAGATTGTTTATGTACAGGAAGGGGGACCTTCCTGTACATAAACAATCTTTCCCCTGCACGCAGACACCCTTGCACTATGGTGCAAGGCTGCCTGCATTGGCGCTACAGTGCTAAGTGTAGTGCTAGCGCAGGGGGAAACGCAAGGCTGCACCATATTCTTGTAAATATGGTGCAGCCTTGCGTTTTTGAAGTGGTGCAGTGAGGCGTTAAGCCATGACGGCTAACTCCTCACTCCGCTACTTCAGTTGTACATATCTCTCACAGTTTCTTAGGTTTTCATGCAATTGCCAGCTCACACTTAGAACTTTTTCCACAGAAAAACAGTCAATGCAGTTCTATGGGAGAAAATCAGGTTATCGGTTTAAAGGTGAGTAATCGGTCTTGGGAGTTGGGTTTCTGGGGCTAGAACCAGTGTTCCCCGAGGGTCAAGGATGCACTCAAAGAACACCCTCAGCGGCACTAGGGCGGCCGGGTGCAGAGTGCTGAGGCCCAATGTTATCCAATGGGGGATAAGGGGCCTCCAGTTGGTGGCTGCTCATTGGCACGCCACGTGGATGTGGGAGCAAAGGTCCTAGGTTTAACCTCAGGGCAAAGGGGGATTCAAGATAGCACACAAAAAGCACCCAAAGGGGCGCTGGTGCCGCCAGGTGCAGGGTGCTGGATCGACGTCGGGAGCCCTGTTGGTTTCAATGGGGAAGCTCCGGCCAGAACAAACACTGCAGGCTTGGCCACGAGGATCTTCTGGAGGCGACCACCGATTGGAGAAGTAAGTTGGGATGTCGTGGGGGGCCGGGACACCGTCGGTTGGGCACGGGCCACCCAAGGCCGTGGTTCGTTGGGTGCAGGGTGTCTTTGGACATCGGGTTTTCCTTACTGGCTCCGGTCGCGGTCGGGGGGATCCTCCAGATAGAGACTGAAGGCGTCATCAGGAGACTTGAGGTAGGTCAGGGAACTCTAGATCCCAGGCCAGGGTCACCGGGGAGACCTCCTTGTGATGTTGGGTCACTCGAACTCGGACCGTGGGCATCAGGTGCAGAGTGGTGTTGACTCACGGATTTGGCCGCAGCCAGAGTCTGTTGGTGAGCAAATCCGGTGATCACGGGAGGCAAAGTCTTTTTAGGGAAGGCAGGGCAGGTCCTCTGGGTTCTGGGGGGCTGCTGGCTGCAGGACACGCCGGGATTCCGCTGGAGCAGGTCAAGTTGGGGACAGGCCGGTAGGGCTGGGGCCATGTCAGTTCGTATCCTCCTCTCCTTCCTTCAGCACTGCTCTTCGGTCCTTCTTCTTCTTTCTTCTTGTCTGAGGAGGTAAGGTTTGGGGTTGCCCCTAAATACTAACCCTGGGTGGAGTTCGCGGAGTAGCACTACGCGAAGCTACGCGAAGTGCAAAAAAAACTCCGTCGCACTACGCGGAGCTCCGCAAACGGTGGAGTTCGGTAGAAAAATGCCGTTCGCGGTGATTGCACAGTGCCGGATGCTTGTCCGCACTGTGCAATCACTGCGAACAGCACCATGCACAGCGCAAGCTTACCTTTTCTGCCGCTCGAGTAGATTTTTACTCGAGCGGCAGCTTTCTCATCGTGAACGGGCAGTTTCTCAGCGTGAGCGGTCGCGAGCATACGCGACCACTCGCAATGAGAGACCTGACCCCCCGCGTTGAGTAATCTCGCCGGAGGTTTATTTTCCACGCTCACGCTCGCCAACTTGATGCTGGCGATCGCGAACAAGGAAAAATCTCACTGGGAGGTGAATTTTCCTCGCTTGCGCTCGCCAACTTGACATTGGTGAACGCGAGCGAGGAAAAAAAACTGCGCGAAGGGGAGTTTTTCGGAACTCCGCGAGCTCCGCGTAACGCGGAGTGCGGGAAACTCCGTAAACTCCGCGAGCGGAGCGGAGTTCACCGCCCAGGCTTACTAAATACTAAATACTAAATTTAGGGGTGTTTCAGGTAGGTACAGGTTGGGACCAATGGATCCCTTCCTTGGGGTGGGTATCATGCCACCCTCCAGTGGGAGGGGGCATCTTCAAGATGGCAGGGACGGGTAGTTGTGCTTCGCCTCACCTCCCCCACCTGAGGGGTGGGGTTGTCAAAGGTGGGCACACCTCTCCTCCTATCTTGGATTCTCCCACCCAAAGTGGGGGTCAGAACCGGTGGGGGCCAGTTGCTGGGAGCAGCATATGGCTGGGTCAGCTCACAAAGGCGGCAAGCCTTTGAAGCTTCCCCTTCGTGGACCCTGCCCATCCTGGGGAGAAGGCTTGGCACCTCTGCCCAGGATGTGCTTTGTTTCAGGACCCTGAGAGCTGGAGGCTCTCGACCCAGGGGTCCAGAAACATGTCTGGGGGTGGCAGCTGGTGAGCAGCCAGTCAGCCAGGACACTAAAGTTAGGTCATTTTTCAGGGGGCATCTCTAAGATGCCATCTGAGTGCATTTTGCATGAAATCCCACACTGGCATCGGAGTGGGTTTAATGTACTGAGAAGTTTGATATCAAACTTCCCTGATTTCAGTAAAGCCAGTATGGTGCAGTGGAGTTCGTAATGACAAACTCCCAGACCATATACTCTTTATGGCTTTACTGTACTTACAATGTCTAAGAATGGACATAGACACTGTAAGGGTACAAGGCTCATGCACCTGTACCCTCATCAGTGGTACAGTGCACCCAGCTGGAGGGGTGGCTTACCTATGCCATAGGCAGTGGATTGTAGGCATGGCACACAGGGATGTGTGCCATGTCGACTCTTCACTTTGCTCTGCACCAAAACACGCAGCCTGCAATGGTAGTGTGTGTGTGTTAGGGTACAGGGCCTCTAAGGGTGGCACAATATGTGCTGCAGTCCTTAGAGGCCTTCCCTGGTCACAGGGCCCTTGGTACCCATGGTACCTTTTATAAAGGGACTTATATGAGGCCAGAGAGTTGCCAATTGGGTGTGCAACAGTACAGTTTTAGGGAAAGAACATAGGCCCAGGGTACCTGGTTGGCAGGAACAAAAGAGCATCAATATGAGGCAAAAAGTGGAGGGCAACCATGCAAAAAGGGGCACTTTCCTACAGGGTGCTTACGTACAGGTAGGTATGCTTAAAACAGCCACAGAAACTCTTTATTATTTTAATGCACATCACGGAAAAATCTCATTCATCTGATTCTTAATGGTGCAGAGAAACGTGCAATTGGCTTTGGAGTGCAGTAACGTAAACACATAGTTCAAACACTCAAAACATACAAAGATGATTGTCACCAACCTGGGGAGGAAGAAATGCTGCAATGTCTCCCCAGAGTCGACTACACCCTTCTGATATTGCAGGATCGATTTGGTAGGGATGCATCAAGTGGAAGTCAGGCAAATCGGAGAGGGACAACAACCATCCCAACCAATGCACCAGCAGAGCCTCATTACCCGCCACGCTTCCAGAGGAGCGTGGCTTCGCGAGGTGTGCAACCACATCCTCAACCGAGGGGGGCTAGAACAGGGCAATTAAAAAACAAGGAATGGGGTGGTGGAAGAATGCTCATAACCCCCTAAAACGTGTATCATCAGACTGAAACAGGATGTCTGACAAATTGAAATATTGTTTACTTATTGCTTATTGTTTATTCCTTCCTTATAAGAATAGGCCAAAATAGTATCTTCTTTTCAATACTGCTTAACATCAAGGGAACCTTGTTGTTTTTTTGGGGGGATTACTAACTTTCTTTTTGCTTCTACTAATCACATTCTACCCTAGTAAGGAAAAAAGCATCACAGAACTAACTAACATCACCAAAAAGAGGTGACCAAACCAAGGAAATCATAACAGTGACTTACATGAATTCTTCTTTCTGTTGAGGGTGCCGGTGGACGGGAGCTCCAACAGACCTAAAGAAAAGGAGAAGAATACAAACTTTCAACAGAGATATCAAATCACCAGCAAATTATATTACCTTAATAAATCACATATTTCAATTTAAGAAGCTGACTCAGGTCTTATATTCACTTGCCAAGCGACAATGATTAAAAAACATTAAAAAGGATAAGTAATGGAAAGAAAAAGGCATTGGAAAATTACTGTATTGGCCTAACAGCCCTGGCACATCAGTCCACTTCTTTTGAGTAGGATGTGCACATGAGATCAGTAAAATGGTGTCGCTCACAGTGCAAGGGCCAGTGGTTGAAGTAGATGATCCAATGTTCAATGCTGTATACTGACGTGGGCAAAAGCAAAATGGACATTTAAATAGACCAGTAGGTGAAGAGGACTGGCCCAAAGCCCCTCTATATATTCATATAGGTAAATATTGTTATTCATTATTTTTTTATTGTATTATACTGGCAAGATCATTATTGCCTTCTCCAGAGCAGAATTAAAAGGGAGGAATTGTCATAGCATGAAATGGGGACCCTATTAGTGACGTCAGGAGGTGTGTTAAACAATGGCCCTTGGTGTAAAGCATCAGATTACTAGAGAAGAAATTATTTAGGGACTCAGCACTGCATGGTTTATTTTTAGACTTATTTAAGATACAGGATAAATATTCGTCACTGGGGTGGAGTTAAATGGTCGGTCCCTTAGAACTGGCAGAAATGACACATAGGGGCCGATTACGATGCGGTCGGAAACGGCTCCGACCATCGGTCGGAGCCGTTTCAACCGCATCGTAATATGCTGGTCGGATTCCTTTTCGCCTGCCTCATTACAATAGACAGGCCAGTCGGAGTGCTGTGAGGGCAGCTCTTTCCCCCTCAGGGATTACGATGTCGGATTTCGACAGCCTTTCTGTGAGAGCCTTTCCGACACAGAAAGGCTGTCGGAACTCGACTTTGGGGGCCCCAGCAGGGCACCCATGGGTACACGGCCTCCCGTTGAGGTGCCTGCCACAGGGTGCAGGGATGAACTGCACCTCCTATTTTGCAATGGGAGCATGTATTCCATCCGGGATACATGCTCCCATTGTAAAGTATAGGCATGTGACCGAACAGTGTTCGCTCGCATCCTAATTAGTCGGTGGGGACCACCGACCGGTTTTCGGTCGGCCCCTTGACCGAGACGATGTCGGACGGAGGAAACTCCACCCAACATCGTAATAGGGCCCTTAGTTGTAAAAATCTCAGGAGAATGGTCACTGACAATTTTTAGATAGGCATAATTTACACATTTCCAGTAATCCTCGGATGATAAAATGATATGGCTGCATGATATGCAGTATCAACAGTTCACCTCCCAGTAATAGAAATAGCCTGGCAGCCTTTACTGCCAGAGGAATTAATTAATAAGTTTATTGATCAGTTATTTAAGACTTTTACAATTAAAATCAAGCACGAAGCCCTCATCAGCTAAAACCACTGTACTACTCATCCATTTTTTAAAATAACCATTGCTACATCAAAATAGTAATATGAAAATTAAAGTTGTGCTGTTAATTTTCATATTGCATTTGGGCAGCTGTGCTGGACCTTATGTATAAAAGCCCGTTGTCCCTCTATTTGTGAATATACATCAAAATAGTGCCTGCAGCAAGAAAGTGTTTTGTAAACATGTTCTGGTCAAAATGCGCCTTAAAACAACTATGGTATACCATTATTCTGTGCATCTTATTCTCATATTAGCAACAACAGTCACACAATAAAGTAAGCGACAAGTGCGTTGTTTGGTCAGCATAAGTGCGCCGCGAGTCTTTCTTTATATACCAGCTATCGTAGGATATAAAGGTGCTCATAGTTTTTAAAGTGCTTGTTATGGGAAAAAAGTGCAATATAACAAAGATATGTGCAAAGCACAAGCATCCTAAAAGTAAATTTAACCTGTTTTCAGACGTTTGAAAGAGACAATCTGTTATTTCAGCGTCTAAAGCACAATCTCACAAGTAATGACAAGTTGTGGGCTTAATAGAATTTGAAATATATGTCATTCTCCTCCTTAAGTTCGCCTATTCATCCTTGGTATACGAGTGTCGTTTACACCTGCTTTAAAGTGCCTCAACATTGCGTACCACTAGGCTGTTTGCTGATGGCGGGGGCTGCATTGGTGTCAATTTTTTATTCTGCTAAGGCCATATTCTTCAGAAATTTTCCACTGAACAATAAGCCCTCACCTTGGAAGGAGGCTATCACTTCCAGCGGAGAAATTCAATAATGGCCATCACAAACAACATTTTCACTGGTTATTACCCAAATTCACAACACTGGTTCTAAATAAGGCAAAATGGCCACCATTAGTTACCAGGCCAGTCCATGTTCAGAGCTTACAAAAACAATATTTTAATTGTTTATCGAAGGGATTTGATTTCGATTTTCTTCTGGATATTAGATGTGCCCATTCTGTGCCCTCTGTGATTCCCTCTCCCGCCGCTGAGTCCAGAATAATCTCCAACAGCGATAACCTACTGCCTAAGCGGCTTACGTCAGCAAAGCGAAAAAAGTGCTCGGGATTCGACTGGCCTCAAATCTGATTAACATTTACACTGGTCAGATGAAAAGTAGAGTGGCACATTACCTGGGCTTTTGGCATTTCATAGAAATGTTAAGAGATGCTGGGGGAAAACATGCTGCAGCAAAGGATGCAGCATTGCAGATGTAATATTAGAAAACATCCCATTCTGCCTGCTGGTGCATCATGCTCTGTGCACCAAAGGTATGGACTCTGTTGGCAACATTTAAAAAAAATGAAATTTAACTCTTCAACATACTATCACTTACGTATACCACTCTAGCTTGAGGAATGTATGAGGAAAGAGAATGTGTGACAAAGAGTAACTAAAGGCATTTGTATGAGCCTCACACTCAGTGCAAGAACTGTGTCCTTGACAATCTCTGAAGAAGTCTCATACCTCTCCTGGTTTCTTCATTGAATTGAATACATAGGGCTTGATTCACAAGAGTAACTTACACTGCTGGGTACGTTTACTCTTTTGAGTAAGTTTACTACTTTTCGGTATACCCAAACTGCACTTTTGTAGCAACGTATACTTGTTTAGTAAGTCCAGAACTGCACATGGCGAGCCACTGGTGTTGCAACATCTAGCCATTGAAAATAAGGGAAGCAGGGACTTACTAGAAAAATGTAAGTTACTACAAAAGTGCAGTTTGTAAATACAGAAAGCTGTAAACATAATCAAAAGTGTAAGCTACTACAAAACGGCAGGTTGTGAATAGGAATTTGTAGTTAGTTTTGTAGTTCTATGGTAGTACTACAAACGTACTACAGAGTGCAGTCTGAGAAGCAGGCCTAATGAAAAAGTGCACTGGGACAAGCCTACATCTTCATACCTTCTCACACTAAAACAGAGTTATGCAAAGTAAACCCCAATGCGGATGCTGATATCTACTACTAAGTACACTTTGACTGACTGCAAATCTGGAGCCGTAGTCTCCACTTATTCAGGCTAATTAATAATGAAAATACTATATCAGGTACTTGGATTGACGAAAATCAAATCCTCTCTAGCATGCAGTTTGGATTCCGTAAGAGCCTTGTACGGTGGAGCAGCGTATTATTCTCCATCTAAAGATTATTAGAACATTGGAATGTGGAGCACTCCATTGAATACAATGGAGTGCTCCGAGCTTCTACGGGCCGGTAAAGGCACGCAGAGCAACATTCCAATATTGTTTGAACAAAGGCCTCTCGGAGCCCTAGGGGATTTCAATCCCTTCGGACTCCGAGAGGCCTTTGTTTATTTGTTAGAACATTCTGCCCTCTAGTGGCAGAATGTTCTAATAGCCTTATAGCCCATCGTAGCTGGGCTATACCGGCTATTAAAGTCCCGCTACCTTGTTAAAGGCCCTCGCCTTCGGCCTTTAACGCTGGAGCGGGCCTTTAATAGCCGGTATAGCCCGCTACGGCAGGCTATAAGGCTATAGTAAATATACTGTTGCCAAGCGAGGCTCCATCTACCTGGCCTTAATGGACCTCTCCTGTGCCTTTGATTATGTTGTGCGATCCAAACTCTGGGAAATCCTGAAGGGCATAGGGGTAGATCAAGGAATCATCACTTTTCTACATTCCCTTCACTGTGATCTGGTTGCCTTTGTAAGATATGGCATTAATGGCGAATGTACAGATCCCATCAGCATATTTCAGGGCATGAGACAGGGATGTGTGCTAGCCCCTTACTTTTTCTATTGTATATTTATGGGTTAGAAGCCACCTTGATTAAGCAGGGTAGTGATATGCCAAGGGTTAGGCGGTTCCTGTCTTACTGTATGCTGATGATGCCGTGATGCTGGCAAGAAACTCCAATGGGCTTAAAATCCTGTTGGACACGTTGGTTTCATTAAGTCCAATTTAAATCTCGAAACTAACCTAACCAAGTCTTTTGTTATGACCTGTGGCCCCAAAAACCTCAAATGCTGTCGTTTGGCCCTACTGGGAATACCTATTGCCAAAACACATGAATTCCCCTTCCTAGGTGTCACTTTTGATTTAAAAGGTAGCTGGAGTCCAGGCCTATCAAACTGGGCCCTGAGGTTCTCTAATGCTGTTGGTATTTTATTTAACTGGGCTTCCTCCATCAGTAGAAAACTGATAGCCCCCCCTGCTAGAAATCTATAATAGAAAATGTCTACCTGTTTTAACATATGGCTCTGGGATGTGGGGTATAAGGATGTGAGAGCCCTGCAATTGGTGAAAATAGGGTCTGTAGAAACCTTTTGGGCCTGCCTGGCAGCTGTCCCACTTTTGCTCTGCATGCGGAGTTGGGGCTTTGCTTATGTGGAGGACTCTCTCAAACTTGCCCCATTATTATTATGGTGTTCGATGTGGTGCAATCCGCTGGCGGCTTTTAATAAGGATATCAACGAGAACTGCCTGTCTTGTGATTTAGGGTTATAAATCCCATGGTTTACGTATATTCAACTAGTTGCTAATAGACTGTGCAGGCCCTCAATTTTTCTAATCCCCAAAATCTAACCTGCAAAGGCTGGTTAAAAGTGATTTTTGCCTCTTGGAGGAAAGAGAGGAAAGCCATTGAACTAGCTAAGGGAACAAATCGGGAGCACCTTATGATCTGCACGGCAATGGGAGCAGAGTCATACTTGGACATAGTCATTAATACTTGGGACCGGATCCGCCTTACTAAATTCAGATTCAGCATTATTCGATGTTATTTATGTTTTTCCTTGGGCCAGTTTGATTAGTCTCCCATTATGATTTGCCCTTGCGATGAGTCCTCTACCCAAAGTCTATTGCATTTTACCTTTTTTTGTAAATTCTATGCTGTATATACCAAATGGTTTTAAATCCCTATTTTGAGAAGTTTTAGCTTTGCTACCTGCGGCCCGCTCTGCTATTCCCCCAACAACTTAGCTTGCTCCTCGTATGCTCCAGTGTTTGCTCTTTTCTAAAATCTGCCCATTGCCACAGGCATTTTTTTGTTTTAATAATATTTTTAATTCTATTGCCCTTTTTTGTATGTATTTTCTACTGATTCATGATCTGTATATTGAATGTTTGCATTATCTACTGATTCATGACATTTTATATTTAATGCCTGTATGCTTTGTCTGCTTTTATGATTGGTTTTAAATGATTGAATAAAGCTATGAATGAATGACTATACCAGGTACATAGAAATGTCCTTTACTTGTCTTTCTTAGTCACAAGAATAAAACAAATCACTCAGAAAGTAGCATTCAGTCAGCCTTCTTGGGGGCCTTCAAGTTTCAGGACCATTCTATTTTTAGGTGACTTCTTCAGGGCTTGATTCTAGGTTAGCCCTGACCAAAGGGCTACCTCAATTGGTGTCTACAAAATGAATAAAAAATACATGTCTCTACAAACTCATACAAAGTACCCATATGGACTCTTTTGCAATGAACTACATAATGAGGGAATTGGGACATGATGGTGTATGAGGACTGATAGGCCAGGATGGGATGATTCCAGTACCAGGTATGTAAATTTACATTTATTGAGTTTGTGGAGGCATACATTTTCTTTGGACCAAAGCACACGAAAGCGGTAGCAGCAGTTTGACACTTATGATACAGCCCAACAGCGCTTAAGTTTTCTCTCAACTCTGACACCTTATGTAGAGTCCAACAAAGAATTTTCTCTAGCTCCAATGCTCTTGGTGCCAACTCCTAGCCCTGATATTGTAGGTACAGCACAGCAGCTCTGGTCTTTGAGGTGCTCTTCTACTAATTTCACCAAGAGACCCAGTTGGATAAGCAAGAGACTTTTCAGTTCCCTCTCAGCTTATCGGATTTTGGCACCAAAGAAATCAGCCACTGTTATTTGAGGCAAGAACTCTAGTATGCAAGATAGCTCTTTAATCGGCAAGGAGGCTAGTGAAATTCAAAAAAGTTTCAAAGTGGTGGTCTGCAGCCTGCCTTTTTATAGGATATATTTAACATTTCATTATCTCCATTTCCAATAATCAATGCTCCTGTCTGCCTGTGGTAGGCGCCTACTTTTAGAAGTAAAAGGGGGATTCGGGTCATCTCTCAATATTTCTCTTATAGCCCACCAATTTGCATGGTACAGATTCTTTTAGCAACCAATGGCTATTGTGAGCTTTTTCGGTAAAAGTATCTTTGGCTTCACTCACACTTATTGTTAGCTCCATCAAAACATCTAACAGATGAATACAGCGGTATAGCAGAGACTGGTTTAACTGAGTCATAATGTCTGCAGGATGGAGTTGCAGCGCAAATGTTTTGAACCATCCTTCCTCTGGAGATAGGATGACAAGATTTCCAAAATCAAAAAGCAGGGCACATCACATACATTGAAGTAGGACTACAATTTTTTTATTGACCGAGGGGTACAGACTGACTTAAGTGACAGCGCTCACCAACATTGGAAAAGCGAACAATGAGGTACTAAAGGGAATTAGGTGCAACTTTTACACACAGTGTCATCTGAGTTAACTTAATTGCTTTCTGCCAGGATCAGCAAACAAATTCTGCACTGGAACACAAGAAAACCTGTCTCCCTATTTGTTGAGTCGATCCTCTCTGAGTGCGTAAAGACTGTTTGGTCGGCCCTCTCGGCCGCCCAAACCAGTCATGCGCACTTTGTCCTTCTCCATGCAGGCTGCATTGCAGCCTGCATGGAGAACATGCCCACCCCTCTAGCCCCTGGCTGAGCGCCGTACCACATGCATACAGTGTTGTGATTGGCTTAGGGGAGGGAGCCTGGCTGCCTGCTTCCTGTTCCCTGTCAGAGGCAGGAGAGCAGGAGCAGAGAAGACGCAGCGGGAAGGTAGGTTGGATTTGTTTTTTTTTATTATGACCCGTGCTGCGACTCCCCCCCGAGCCTCCCCCCGCGTCCGCCCCCTCCACCCGCTACTGACCAAAACTGATTGCTTAAGAAACTCCCAAAGTATGAATATTGCTTTTATCAACAGCTAAAGCAATGCTGTGAAAATGGCACCATAATAGGCTGTTGTCAGTCAGCTGGTTACATTCTAAAGCATTCAAATGTGGTGAGACTAGTTAAACATGTCTTGTTGACAGCGTGCTAAACGCATACCGTCGGAATAAAGAAAGTAACAAGCTGTAAATTAAGGAAATAATTGCATAAATTTAGTGCTGGTCAAGAGAAAGTTACTTTGTGTCTTGGTAATGCTGCGGAAGCAGGTATTACCCTTTTACCAAACACTTTCCCTTTCATATCCAGCACTGTCATTTTAATAGCAACATGTTGGTTGGGTAAATCTATATGCATGCTAACACCCAGCTGAACACTACCAGGCCTAAAAAGCAAGAAGCACTAGAGGAGATCTATATAAATGACAGAATTTATAAAAATAATATGGAAAAACTTGCTGTTTTTAAAAACTTCAACATCATTGAAGTTTTTACGCTTTTCTATAAAAAAAGTATGAAAGTGGAGATTAGTAAAATGCAAATTTTCATTTTAGGATTGTAACGATTATATTGATTTTGATTTACAACACCCTGCGCCTACATCCATTGGCCGGCGGGGTAGCTGAGAGGCAGGGGGGAGGGGAAGGGGGGAGAGAGAAGTGGAGGAAAGTAGGGAACATAATCCATATCAACAGTAAACAATGAGTAAACAAAACAATACGTGCTCTTGTCACAATTGTTGTAGTCGTCACTCCTTCTTTTCCCCTGGGTCTACTGTGGGGGTAGAGGGTGTAATCTGCAGTATACGCAAATATATCAGGCACGTGAGTTGCTGGAATTCTCCTGAAAGGTGCTTAATGCATGTTCCACATCTTTTTTCGAACTTGGGTAAGGTATGGCTAATGGCGGCTGTCAATTTCTCCATCCCCAGTAAGTCCCAAAGCTTGAGAATCCAATCTGTATGTGTTGGGACTACATCCGTACCCCATTTGGCTAACAGGACTTGCTTTGCTGCGCAAAGCGCTAATGTAATGGCCTTACCCTTTTCGGATTGTAATGGATAAATTTGGACATTGGGTAACCCCAACAGTACATAGCTGGGAAAGCGGGGTATTTCTGTATTGAACATCAGGTCAATGTCAGCCAGGACTTCCTTCCAATACCTATGAAGTTTGGGGCAGTGCCACAACAGGTGGGTGAGTGTGCCTGAATGAGTGCAATGTCTCCAACATGTGTCTACCCTTCCCCTCTGCCATTGAGTCAGACGGGCCGGGGTGTAATACCAGTAGTGTGCTAATTTTAACAGTGTTTCTTTACCAGCAGCGCTAGTGGCAGAGACGCAAGCACGGTGCAAGATATCTGTCCATTCCTTATCTGTAAAACTGTGTTTGCACTCCCCCTCCCATCTCTTCCTAGCTGGAGTCTGTAGAGGTGAGGTCTGCGTATTTAAGAATGAATATATGTCAGATAATCGTCTTTCCTGGATAAAAGCCAGCGTTCAAACAGTATTAGTTGTCTACTGGCATGTGGCCTGATTGCGGGAAGAGTCACCCACTGTCGGACCGCCAGGTAAGGCCAGTACTCCGAGTACGGGAGCCCAAAGTCTTGTTGGAGCGTGCCAAAATCCAACAGGCCTCGGACATCAAATAGGTCTCCAATCCTTTTGCACTGCGCCTCTTGCCTCTTGAAAGCTTTCTCTTGCATGACCTGAGGGAAGGCTGGGTTCCCTATGATTGGTGTGAGTGGAGAGATCCGCGTGGATAACTGGTGAGCGGAATACACCTTGTCCCAGACCCCAACAGTGGCTCTGACCACTGGCGATATATATACGCCCGGCGGGCGATGCTTACGTTGAAACCACGGGATCTTCCAAATATGGATTCCAGCTACCACCTGATCCAGGAAGCAACAGTGTTTTTCGGTAATTGGGCGCTGCCATTCAACTATTTAGCGTAACTGGGCAGCCTGGTAATATTTTGCCAGATTTGGTATACCCAGTCCCCCCTTGGCAAGTGGCAGATATGCTCGCTCTTTTGCCATACGGGCCCGTTCACCCGCCCATGTGAAGGTTTCAAGGGCAGCCTGTAACTTCTTCAAAATGAGCGCAGTGGGTGGCAACGGCATCACCTGCATAAGATAGAGAATTTTCGGCAGCAGGGTCATTTTTACTGCTGCTATGCGGCCCACCCAAGAAAGGGGTCCACCATGCCAAGATTGGATAAGGGATCTCACTGTATGCAACAGGTCCGTGTAGTTATGTGTGACCGAGCCTTCTATTGTGGGAAATATTTGAATACCCAGGTACTGGATACCCCACTGTGCCCATTGAAAGGGGAACTCCGACGCCAAGCGAATCTGTTTATCATGCGGAATAGTGATATTCAGGGCTTGAGACTTGGCTGTGTTCACTTTGAAACCAGAGGCTTCACTGAACCTTGCAAGTTCCTCTAAAAGAGGAGGCAGTGATTGACGCGGGTTTGTGATGGTCAGTAAAACGTCATCGGCGTACAGAGCTATTTTATGGGATTGGCCCCCCATCCAGACTCCCTCTATCTGTGGATGATGTCGAATTCACTTCACTATAGAGCGCAAATAATAGCGGTGAGAGTGGGCAGCCCTGACAGGTCCATCTCGAGACCGAAAAGATCGGGGACAAATTTTCATTTTAAACACATTGGAGCTTCCGTCTGTAGACAAGAAATACTTCTAATCAATGGACCTACCTTCAAGAAATCCAAAACTTGGGAGAGATGCAGCGAGATGTGAGAACCACCAACTCGCATCTATCATTACACTTTTCACTTTTCACAATCTCATCTTGAACAATTTTGGCATCATTACAATCCTATACATTCTCCAACTATTGATACAACTCACACTTAGGGCCTTATTTATATTTCGAGGGACAGGATACCATGTCACAAATGTGACGGTTGTCCAGTCCGCTGTATTACAAACCCATTATAACCTATGGCACTTGTAATCGTTTGTGACAGAGTATCCAGAACGATGAAATATAAATCAGGCCCTCAGTGTGAGTTACTTGCTGAGCAGTACAATCTATAAGGATGGCTGTATGAATGTATGAGTTTTTGAATATCTCAAACCTAGCTGCAGTGGTAAACAAGGGCGTTTGCATAATTCCGGATTGTATACAATGTAATAATTTCTAAAGAAGTGGGTCTGCAGGTCCATTCTGAATTGCAGCAGGGTTGTATTTGTTCTAATCATGATGGAAAAGTTGTTCCAGAACCTGGGAACATGGATGAAGACAGTCTTTTATTTTCCTTATTTATTTCAGTTTTTGATTTTTGATAGTGTAGTGCTGTCTGCCAGAGTTGGTTATTTTCCTAGCCAGATATGGCAGGGTGATGTTCGACACTTTTTTCACTGTAATTGGCCAGGAACACCCTGACCAATACACATAATTCTCGACACACCTTTTCCCAACAGGTCCTGACGAAAGCCAGCCTATTTTAGAGACTGGCTGAAACATGTAGACCTATTTCCAGGATATTAGAGTCATACAATAAAACTCTACACATATCCGCACCTTCTTATTTCAATCCTGTCATAGGGCCCACTATTAAATTTAATTCACCAAGGGACCCTATAGGCTGTTTTAACATCACTTTCACTGCACCACACCACACAAAAAAACCCGCACCGCTGTAATCCAGGTGTTGTAGCACACCCGAGGTGCACTCAGCACCTTGGGTGGGACCCAATGATGAAGCATGCCACCAACTAGGTTGGTGGGTGAGGGTCTTCTAAAAAAAACACTGGTTTCCCATAGACATAAACTAGAGGCTTCTAGGTGTGAGCCATTTCTTCTTGATTATAGTGATTTTCACAGGGGAAATGAACTAGCTCCCTTTTTCATTGTTCCTCTCTCTCTCATTGATCTACATAACTCATCTTCTATTCAGCCTGTTTTTCCAGGATCGTTGCATTACAGAGCTTTGCAGTGGTTAAAGAATGCAGGTTTAAGAAGGGGACTTTGGTATGGTGACAAGAGTGCTCATGACAGAAAAGGCAAGTAAGAAACTGGTTGGAGAATTTGGAGGCATGAAATGGCCGTGAAAATGATATGCAAAGAGATAGATGAAAGATGGTCAAAGATGGAGAGCAAGGAACACATAAATTATTTGGAGTTAGCAACAAGGATTTTCGTACAATGTAACTTTAGGAGTTAAATAGGGAACTTTATGATTCCTATTCGTATGGGCAATGTGACAGCTGAAATTTACATAAACAATTGAGGCGGAAGCAAGTCAAAGTAGTTGACAGAGATAAGAATGGAATTATGGCAGTTTTGTTTGAAGTACAAGGTAACATTGAGTGGGGAGTGTGTGACAGAGAAGGAAAATGGTGCGGCAGATTGGAATTCTTGCCATTTATTGGATAATAGCAGTTAGAGCTTGAAACTGAATTTATTTTGAGAATCCAGGAGGAATGGGGACTTCTAGAGGTCCATTTTTGTGTTTGCAAGTAGCCTAACATTTCAGCTTCAAGAGTATCACAGCTGGTGGTCACATATAGGGGTTTTAGCAGTTGATGCTTTTCAAAGGACTGGAGGAACTTTGTAATTACCAGGGAATAACGAGCATAGCACCCTTTCAAAACATAGGCTTTCAGTTAATTTCTGAATAGCAGAGGGGTAGGAGCCATTCCTATTTTGATGGGGATATTTTTCTAGATCCTGGGAGCCAAGATGGCAAGGGCATGTCTTTTGACCTTTTCCTTCTTGCATTTTTCAACTACTGTCTTGTGATGTCCTGACTCCTGGTTTGGCACTGACCACCTGAAGGGATTATTTTCTCTGCCAAAAATGTATGATGTTTCTTTCTGATGGCCTTATCGATAATGCTGCTGGTCTTGGATGTAGGGCAGACTTGAATAAGACCCAGGGTTTCAAGGGCAGCCTGTAACTTCTTCAAAATGAGCGCAGTGGGTGGCAACGGCATCACCTGCATAAGATAGAGAATTTTCGGCAGCAGGGTCATTTTTACTGCTGCTATGCGGCCCACCCAAGAAAGGGGTCCACCATGCCAAGATTGGATAAGGGATCTCACTGTATGCAACAGGTCCGTGTAGTTATGTGTGACCGAGCCTTCTATTGTGGGAAATATTTGAATACCCAGGTACTGGATACCCCACTGTGCCCATTGAAAGGGGAACTCCGACGCCAAGCGAATCTGTTTATCATGCGGAATAGTGATATTCAGGGCTTGAGACTTGGCTGTGTTCACTTTGAAACCAGAGGCTTCACTGAACCTTGCAAGTTCCTCTAAAAGAGGAGGCAGTGATTGACGCGGGTTTGTGATGGTCAGTAAAACGTCATCGGCGTACAGAGCTATTTTATGGGATTGGCCCCCATCCAGACTCCCTCTATCTGTGGATGATGTCGAATTCACTTCACTATAGAGCGCAAATAATAGCGGTGAGAGTGGGCAGCCCTGACAGGTCCATCTCGAGACCGAAAAGATCGGGGACAAATTTTCATTTTAAACACATTGGAGCTTCCGTCTGTAGACAAGAAATACTTCTAATCAATGGACCTACCTTCAAGAAATCCAAAACTTGGCAGAGATGCAGCGAGATGTGAGAACCACCAACTCGCATCTATCATTACACTTTTCACTTTTCACAATCTCATCTTGAACAATTTTGGCATCATTACAATCCTATACATTCTCCAACTATTGATACAACTCACACTTAGGGCCTTATTTATATTTCGAGGGACAGGATACCATGTCACAAATGTGACGGTTGTCCAGTCCGCTGTATTACAAACCCATTATAACCTATGGCACTTGTAATCGTTTGTGACAGAGTATCCAGAACGATGAAATATAAATCAGGCCCTCAGTGTGAGTTACTTGCTGAGCAGTACAATCTATAAGGATGGCTGTATGAATGTATGAGTTTTTGAATATCTCAAACCTAGCTGCAGTGGTAAACAAGGGCGTTTGCATAATTCCGGATTGTATACAATGTAATAATTTCTAAAGAAGTGGGTCTGCAGGTCCATTCTGAATTGCAGCAGGGTTGTATTTGTTCTAATCATGATGGAAAAGTTGTTCCAGAACCTGGGAACATGGATGAAGACAGTCTTTTATTTTCCTTATTTATTTCAGTTTTTGATTTTTGATAGTGTAGTGCTGTCTGCCAGAGTTGGTTATTTTCCTAGCCAGATATGGCAGGGTGATGTTCGACACTTTTTTCACTGTAATTGGCCAGGAACACCCTGACCAATACACATAATTCTCGACACACCTTTTCCCAACAGGTCCTGACGAAAGCCAGCCTATTTTAGAGACTGGCTGAAACATGTAGACCTATTTCCAGGATATTAGAGTCATACAATAAAACTCTACACATATCCGCACCTTCTTATTTCAATCCTGTCATAGGGCCCACTATTAAATTTAATTCACCAAGGGACCCTATAGGCTGTTTTAACATCACTTTCACTGCACCACACCACACAAAAAACCCGCACCGCTGTAATCCAGGTGTTGTAGCACACCGAGGTGCACTCAGCACCTTGGGTGGGACCCAATGATGAAGCATGCCACCAACTAGGTTGGTGGGTGAGGGTCTTCTAAAAAAAACACTGGTTTCCCATAGACATAAACTAGAGGCTTCTAGGTGTGAGCCATTTCTTCTTGATTATAGTGATTTTCACAGGGGAAATGAACTAGCTCCCTTTTTCATTGTTCCTCTCTCTCTCATTGATCTACATAACTCATCTTCTATTCAGCCTGTTTTTCCAGGATCGTTGCATTACAGAGCTTTGCAGTGGTTAAAGAATGCAGGTTTAAGAAGGGGACTTTGGTATGGTGACAAGAGTGCTCATGACAGAAAAGGCAAGTAAGAAACTGGTTGGAGAATTTGGAGGCATGAAATGGCCGTGAAAATGATATGCAAGAGATAGATGAAAGATGGTCAAAGATGGAGAGCAAGGAACACATAAATTATTTGGAGTTAGCAACAAGGATTTTCGTACAATGTAACTTTAGGAGTTAAATAGGGAACTTTATGATTCCTATTCGTATGGGCAATGTGACAGCTGAAATTTACATAAACAATTGAGGCGGAAGCAAGTCAAAGTAGTTGACAGAGATAAGAATGGAATTATGGCAGTTTTGTTTGAAGTACAAGGTAACATTGAGTGGGGAGTGTGTGACAGAGAAGGAAAATGGTGCGGCAGATTGGAATTCTTGCCATTTATTGGATAATAGCAGTTAGAGCTTGAAACTGAATTTATTTTGAGAATCCAGGAGGAATGGGGACTTCTAGAGGTCCATTTTTGTGTTTGCAAGTAGCCTAACATTTCAGCTTCAAGAGTATCACAGCTGGTGGTCACATATAGGGGTTTTAGCAGTTGATGCTTTTCAAAGGACTGGAGGAACTTTGTAATTACCAGGGGAATAACGAGCATAGCACCCTTTCAATACATAGGCTTTCAGTTAATTTCTGAATAGCAGAGGGGTAGGAGCCATTCCTATTTTGATGGGGATATTTTTCTAGATCCTGGGAGCCAAGATGGCAAGGGCATGTCTTTTGACCTTTTCCTTCTTGCATTTTTCAACTACTGTCTTGTGATGTCCTGACTCCTGGTTTGGCACTGACCACCTGAAGGGATTATTTTCTCTGCCAAAAATGTATGATGTTTCTTTCTGATGGCCTTATCGATAATGCTGCTGGTCTTGGATGTAGGGCAGACTTGAATAAGACCCAGTGTTGTTCCACCAGTATTGTGGGAATGTGACTGAACTTCTTCCAACCTTTGATGCGACATGCTACATGATGTAGGATGTGCATCATGAGTGCCAGAGCAGTGTTGGGTGAGGCTGTTGAGCTGTGAGAGAGCTCTAGGACTTACACTGTTGTCCTGACGTTGTTTCCCAGTGAGCACCATTTCACTTTTCTCATAAGAGAGAGCTGATACCATGCTGTATAGATTTTCTTGATGATGTACTCTTTGAAAGAGAGATTTGAATTGAGGGTAAATCCAAGTGATATTGCACTACTGGTTTGCTGGAAGTAAAATCCTCAATCTTCACTTCGGAAAACCAAGCATGACTCAGTCAGGTTGAGCTTTAGGTAGAAGCTTCATGTCTAATTCTGCAATAGATCAATAAAGATTTTGAGCAAATGAATTTTGGTTGCTGAGGAGGTTTTGGAGATAGAGTTGAGTGTTGTTAGTGTATTGTTGATGTTCATACTGTTATCTCTGAGTTTGGCTCAAAGAGGTTCTGCAATAAGTGTGTAGATAGCAGCAGCAGCACATGCAGGGAAGAGCGGTGGGGCTGGGTGGGCGGGGATTTCATCAGACGACGAGGGAAAATTAATTATTTATTTAATTTTCCCTCGTGGTCGTCTGTCGAATCCCCCTCAACCCAGACCCACCGTTCTTACCTGCACGGGCTGCCACTGGTAGATAGATTTGTGAAGTTCTCCACTGGAAACTGGGGGGTATATGTACAAGAAGTGCTGCTAACTAGCGTTAGCGTTAGTTAACGGCACTTTTCTTAACGCGGCCTATCACCAAAAACTATCACCCTGTCAGCGATGTATTTACAATACTTCGCTACATGGCGATAGTTTCAGGTAGCCACGGTGAAAACTGACGCTAACGCTAGCGATACAAATTCTGACGTTAGCGGGCGAAATCTGACAAAAGGCCCATTAGCGGCATAAAAACTCACGTTAGTCAGCCTTCTAGAGGCAAAAATAGCCTATAAGTCCACCTCCACTGAAAAATAGGAATCTAGACCAATGGAATGCAGAAGGGAGCAGCCAGGGCCAAGTGCAGCACAGATCAACAACCACCCCAAGCCCCCCAACAGCCAGGATGACCATCCAGGGTCCCAGGGGAAAGGAAATTCATGGCTACAATCATAAAAAGAGGCGCATCGCTGGGCAAAACCAGTGATGCATCACTTATCATTGCGCACTCCTTGCAACACCATAGCATCCAAAACCTTGAAAGCGCGGGCAGTCCCTAGGGCCCGGAGGCCTCACTGAGCCTGCGTCTGGGACCCAGAGTGGGATGCAGAGGTGCTGTGGAGTTGCTGGGCCATGGCAGTAGACATTGAGGCGTCGGCGATCGCCTTTATCTGGTGGTGAAGTTTGCCAGGTCTCATGGAGACACGTTGCAGACCTGTGTGAGAAGACCTCCTGGTGCCCCTTGGAGCTGTGAATGGTAGAGGCGCTCCTGCGCACTAACGTAGGGAGGTCTGCATCGCATACCACGTGCCACCACTACACCGGGGTGCATGAAGTAGATTACCAATGGTGGGCCGCGCCTTTCTGCATCACAGGCCGGATGATGTTGCGCTGGCAGGACGCTGTGGAGGGTGTGGCCCCTGAGCTGCGCCGCACTTGTGTGGTGGGAGCGCTGAAACTTCACGCCTAAGGGGGCCATGCTGCATCACCTGCATCAGGAGGTTCCCCAGCGGACTTGGTGGTGACTACTGTACCCAGGCTTGTGAAATCCTGCCTGGCTGAGGCTCCTGCTGGCTGAGTCACAGATTTGGAGAGAGTGCAGTGGATTGCGCCACAGTGTCAATGTCCAGGTGAGGAGAAGGTAGGACGCGTAGCGGAGGAGGCCCGGGGGTCGAGTCAGGCCCAGGCCTAGCACCTGTGGGTGACACTCCCCCCGTGGCGGCTCATTCACTATGGCGGAAGAGCGCCGCCCCACTGCTTTCAATCAATGCAAGGAGAGGAAACATAACATGATGATAACTTTCTGATGTACTCATGCTATGTTTCCTTTGCGGGCGGAAGGGTGGGTGGGGCTGCTCTTCTCACAGATCAGGGCAGAGGGGTATGCCCACTCAATTGCGCAATGACTGTTTGGTCGGCCCTCTCAGGCCACCCAAAGCAGTCATACGCACATCTCTGTTCGCAATGAAGGCTGCGTTACAGCCTGCATAGAGAACATGCCCACCCTTCCAGCCCCTGGCTAAATGCCTTGTCACGGCGCTTAGGGGAGGGAGCCTGGCTGCCTGCTTCCTGTTTCTGGGACCAGACTCAGGAGAGCAGGAGCACGGAAGACGCGGGACCCTGTCCTCGAGGTAAGAATTTAAAAAATATATATTTACAATCCCCGCTCCTCCACGTCCCCGCCCCTCCAGTGTCCTTTCCCGCGTTTCCCATCTCCCAGATGTCCAGTCCCCCCTTCAGCACTACATAATGGCGGCTGATGTGCGGCCATGAGCAGCGGGCGTACCACTGGTACGCTAAAGGCAAGCCCGTCTCCGTCCGTCTGCACCTGGACCGCACCCAGCACCAAGGGCCCTTCCTCTCGGACACTCCACTGCTACGACGCCAGCACCCTCCTCGCCATCAAATCTGGATGCCACACCGCCTGCCATCTAGCAACACTGTAGAATTCTCTTGCACTCTGCGCTTGTCGAAACTGCAAACGCACCTTCTGCCACATCAGCACACCAGCGCCTCACGCTGCCCAGCCGACCAACAGTGCAGCCGACCGGCTCAACTGCATCCTCCTCAACATGCGGTCCCTCCACAAACATGCAACAGAAATCTGGGACCTTCTTGACGCCACCTCTTCAGACATCGCCTTCTTCACGAAAACCTGGACCAATATCTGCTCCGGACCGCACATCACCATCACCATCCACAACGGCTACAAATTCACCTGCACGGACCACCCCGGGCAGCCACGAGGAGGCATTGCCACTGTCTAAAAAAGGCACACTCCGACTGACCACTCACTCTAATGACCCTACGGTGACCATGGAACACCTCCAATTCCAGATCAGGACCAACCCCAACACCTACTCCGCGGCACACTCAGCGACAGGCCCCCCGGGCCATGAACCCCCATTGACCAATGCCATTATAGATCTCATCGCACCCCAGGCTCTCCCATCCACCAACTACATCCTACTCGGAGACCTCAAGTTCCACCTGGACAACCCCTGTGACTAGAACACCACCCCCCTCCTGGGAAACCTCACCAACATCGGACTCAAGCAGCTAGTCACTGCACCAACCCACATAGCCTGACACACACTCGAGCCCGTCTTCTCCACCAGCGGGAACTTCAACTACAGCCACACCACAGGAGTCTCCTGTACTGACCATCATTGTTTACATTACGCCTTCACCACGCCCATCGTACACCATCGCTATCATTGCCCCCATCGCAGCTGGACCAAGGCCACCAAAGAACTTTCCATCAACTCCCTCAGCACCACCACTCTGCAAATGCTTACAGACGCCAACACCGTAGTGCGCAACCTCCACCGATGGATCTCTTACTGCGGCAACACCCTGGCACCCCTCAAGAAAAGACCAGGCAAACAACACTCCAAGAAGGCCAACTGGTTCACTCCCCCACTCCACTAGTCCAGCCCCACCTGCAGACGTCTTGAGAAGAGATGGAGCCACAACATCAATTAACTCCGCAACACAGTCACCCTTGCACCATGGTGCAAAGGTGCCTGCATTGGCACATGGCAGCCATTGTGTGCCAACGTAGGTGAAAAAGACAGGGGGGCTTATTCATAAGCCCCTTCTAACAGTTTCACCCGGCCGGTGTGTCATTTTCTTGACGTATTTGCAGCGTAATTCTTGCACCACGTTGTGCCGTATTTGCAAAGTGACGCATCTAGGCATATGCGTGACCTTGTGAAGCCTTGTGCCATATTATACCTGCATCAGGTATGATGTATGCAGGGCGGGCGTTCCAACACAACAAAGCCTCATAGGAGTGGCGCAGTGAAATCCATCAGATTTCACTGCAACAATTGTAGGACGCCACTGCGCCAGTGCCTTACGCCTACCTCATGCAGGCGTAAGGGTGATGTTATGTTATGTTATGTTATTGTAGTTTATAAAGCGCGCAGCTACCCCCAACGGGGGTGTCCCGCCGCTGGTAGCAGAGAAGAAGGGCAAAGTGCGGGCGACCTCAGGATGCTATGGGAGACCAAAGAGCCAGGTCTTCAAAGATTTACGGAATGTGAGTTCTGAGTTGGCTTTCCTAATATGTTCTGGCATGGAGTTCCATAAGGTTGCTGCTCTAAGGGCGAAGGACCGTCCTCCTATTCTGGCCCTAACAAAGCGGGGTATAGCAAGAAGTTCATGGTGATTGGACCTCAAGTTCCTGGACTGGTGATATTTACGAAGTCTCTTCCTTAGAAATTGAGGGCCAGTGTTTCTAACTGCTCTGTAGGCCAGTGTTAATGCCTTGAATTCTGTCCTTCTTTTCACTGGAAGCCAGTGAAGGCTCCGTAAATGAGGAGATATGTGATGACGCAACGGGACATTTCTGATAAGCCTGGCTGCTGCATTTTGTATCATCTGCAGTTTTCTTATTAAATAAGCTGGCAGACTTAAGTACAGGCTATTTGCATAGTCCAATTGTGACGTAATCAGTGCATGGACTATTGTTTTCCTGCAGTCCAAAGGTAGAAAATTGAGGAATTTCCGCAAGGCCTTCATTTTCCAGAAGCAGGACGATGATACATGGTTTATTTGGGTCTTCCATGAGAGGGTATCATCGAATTTAAACCCAAGATTCCTGGCCGATTGTACAGGAATAGGCGGAGGGTTGAGCTCAGCAGGCCACCATAGGGCAGATGGTGGGGCTGATGGTTGATTGAAAAATAAAACTTCAGTTTTATCCGTATTTAATCGCAAGCAATTCTCGGTCATCCAAGTTGATATTTCCCTCATGCAATGTTTGAATCTTGTGAAAGCCTCCTCTGAGTGGTCTTTAAAGGAGAACACAAGCTGAGTATCATCAGCGTATGAGATGACACTTACCCCAAGTTGCTCTATAAGTGGGGCAAGAGAGGCCAGATAGACATTGAAAAGAGTCGGGCTAAGAGCCGAACCCTGAGGGACTCCACAGATCAAGGGACAGGGGGATGAGGTATAAGGATGAAGCCGTGTTTTCTGGGTTCTACCTTCTAAAATGGAGCTGAACCAAGCTAAGGTGGTCCCTATCACTCCCAGTTGCCTAAGCCTGTCTAAGAGGATCTTGTGGGACACCGTGTCGAATGCCGCGGACAAGTCGAGCAGCACCAGCATAGCACATCCACCATTATCCAGAGTTTCACGGACCGTTTCTGCTACTTCAAGCAGTGCGGTCTCGGTGCTATATCCTGATCTGAAACCTGACTGAGAGTCATGGAGTAATTTATTGGACTCTAAGAAGTTGGATAGTTGTTTCTGTACTTCTTTTTCCAGGATCTTGGCTGGTGCCGGCAAGAGAGAAATGGGTCTAAAATTCTTCAGTTCCGCGGGGTCAGCATCCTCTTTCTTCAAGATAGGCTGGACTAGTGCCGTTTTCCAAATTGAGGGGTATACGCCTAATTTCAGTGAGGTGTTCCAGAGTAGATTTAAGGAGGGGTTTAGTAATGGAGCAAGTAAACTGAAGAACCTGGCTGGGCATGGATCCATAGGATAGCCAGATTTTATTTTTTCTAATTGTGAGAGGGAAATTTCTGGCCTAAAAGGGTTGAATTCTGACCAAGTGTTAACAGGTGAAGGGGAAGGTGACATCATATTGTGAGAGTCACATCCGGGAAATGAGGAGTAAATGATTTGAATCTTTTCCTGAAAGAAGACCGAGAGGTCTTCACAGAGCGAGGCCGAAGGAGTTATCCTACTTTTCAATGCCTCTGGTTTGATAAATCCTTGAATGATTTTAAAAATCTCTTTGGAGGAGTTATCTGAAGAATTAATTTGGTTAGTAATGTGGTCCTTTATGCACCTTCGTTTGAACCTGTGAAATTGTTTCAAAGCAGTTCTGTAGGCAATTTTGGCTTCAGGATTATAGGTTTTCCGCCAAGTCCGCTCCAGCTTCTTACAGAGGCTTTTTCCTGGCGGAGTTCTGGCGTAAACCAAGGGGCAGAGGGTTTGTTTCTGGCTGGTTTCTGGGCTTTCATAGGGGCAATTTTGTCTAGAGCGGACGTAACCCAGTGGTTGAAAGTTGCTGCATCCCTGTTGGGTTCGCCAGTAAATACCAAAGGGGTGTTTAGTAAAGCAGGGCCCATTACTTCAGGAGTAACTTTTCTCCAAATTCTTCTCTTCTCAGGCTCAGATTTGCTGGGGACATGACTAATGATGGTACTGAGATTGAATGGTATGAGGCTATGGTCTGACCATATAAGGGGAATGGGGTCTTCTGTTATTAAGGAAGGAATGTTAGTAAAAATAAGATCTAATATGTGCCCGGCTGCATGTGTAGGCAGAGATACTTTTTGAATTAAATTTAAACCTTTCATTGTATCGGCCAATTAGGCGGCCAAGGGGGAATGGTCATTGTCCATATGGACATTGAAGTCGCTCAGGACCATGAAGTTTGTATATCTTAATGAGAGATCGGCAATTTGATCGCATATCTCCCATAATTCAGAGGGTGTGGAGTCAGGAGGTCTGTAAATCAGCATTCCCGCCACCGAAGAGGACGGGGAAGTTTTTACATTAAAGGACATTGCTTCCAAAAGGTGAGTGTTGTTGATTTTTTTGTGAGATATCTCCCACTCATTTCTTATGATAATGGCAAGTCCACCTCCTACTCTGTTTCCACCTCGATTTACCGTGACAATTTTGTAGCCCTCAGGAACGGCCAGCATTATGTCAGGGTTAGAGCTCTCTTTCAACCAGGTTTCAGTAAGGAAGATGAGATCCCAAGATCTATCTTCTAGCAATAGCCACACATCATCTGCATGCTTAGCAAGGGATCTGCAATTAATTAGGCATGCTTTGATAGTTGGCCTAGTATCAGCAGTGTGTTGTCTGGAAGGTGTGTCCCTATCTAAAGCTTTACACCTTTTACCCAGAAGCTCTTTATCAAAGTTAAAGGAACAGGAAGTACAATGCGGCGCCTGGCTGGATATAGCCTGGTCCAGAGTATCAAAGTCCAGGCAGGTAGGCCTCGCACAACCATTTACTCTTAGCTCAAGGATTTGTTCCCTGGACAGTAATGATCTAGTAATTGATGGCATGCGGGCAGCGTGGCTGGCGCCGGACGCGGGCCGGACGCGGACGGGCGCAGACGGGCCTGCCCTAGGCGCGCCCTCGGCACGTCCGCTGCGCGTCCGCTGGCACATCACCTGATATGGGCGAGCGTGAGGTTAGCTCCGCCCTGTTCAGCTTGATTGGCGCAATGCGCCCCGCCCTCCACACAAACGGCACCAGCCGCGGTGGACCGGGGCAGGGAGCAAGTATAGTGCAAATGAACAAAGCAGCAAACAGTGCAAATGAGCAAAGCAGCAAATCGGTAAGAGCAAGTTTTTAAAAGATTAAAAAACGTTCACACACTCGTACACTTTAAAAAACGCTCTGAGAGCACAAGCGGTAACCGGGCACTCGCCGTCCCTTCCTTTCGCTGCGCGTCCGCTGGCACATCAGCTGATATGGGCGAGCGTGAGGTTAGCTCCGCCCTGTTCAGCTTGATTGGCGCAATGCGCCCCGCCCTCCACACAAACGGCACCAGCCGCGGTGGACCGGGGCAGGGGAGCAAGTATAGTGCAAATGAACAAAGCAGCAAACAGTGCAAATGAGCAAAGCAGCAAATCGGTAAGAGCAAGTTTTTTAAAAAGATTAAAAAAACGTTCACACACTCGTACACTTTAAAAAACGCTCTGAGAGCACAAGCGGTAACCGGGCACTCGCCGTCCCTGTGGCACTGTGCAGTGCCACAGGGATAGGCTGGCCTCATGCATTGCTGGAGTTGCATCATGGTTGTGACACAACTGCAGCAATGCGTGACTTTATCGCTGACAGATACGTCAGGATTCCAGACGTATCTGTCATTAATTGCGACATGGAGCACCGTACAGTGAATACAGCGCATCCATGTTGTAGCAAGAAGGGCATAGTGAAAAGTATTGCAACGCTGTTTTGTCGCAGTGATGCAACATTTTTCATAAATGAGGCCCAGGAATGCGCCCTATCTTAATGATGGTGCGCATTCCTGCCCTGTAGTTTTGTCGCAGGGAAGCGCAGCAACATTCCTTGCAGCGCTGTCCAGCACCAAAACCTTCTGAAATGACGCCCAAAGTGTTTGCACCATTTTTAAGACCAGCTATTTTCTGGTCTTAAAAAACTGCCTCTAACAGGAGTTAGAGGCAGTTTTTTTCGTGTTGAACCATACAAGGAATTCCTTGTAAATATCGCGAAGTGGCGTTAGCGGAAGTTTTTGCACGGGAACGCCTACCTTGCATCTCATTTTCGTTAAGTCCCGCTAACAGAAGTCGTGATCTTTTGAAAATTCACCTTTACGCTGGAAAAGTTCCAGTTAGCGGCAACTTGTAAATAAGGCGATAAAAAAAAGCCGCCGTAACGTCAAAAAAATGACGCTACGGCAGCGTTAAGTTCTTGTACATATGCCCCTAGGTGTTTCTTTGATCTAGATGCTCCTATTTGGAACAGTTGATGGGGAGGTTCAATGCGAACAATTAAAGTACTGCACGAAAGAAGCCCATGCATGCTATCAAGATATGGATCATTGTTTATCAAATGTATCAAAGGCTTCAGAGAGGGTGAGCATGATCAGGCGGTAGGGGTCATTTTTATTATGAAGAGCGTATTGAAGAATATAAGTTTATGTGCTGCAGCATGGTCTGAAGCAAGATCGGTTGTTGTAGAATATAATTCTGGTAGATTGGATCCTGTAATTGGGTGGATACTGCTTTCTCAATTACTTTTCTGTGGAAAGGTAAATGGGTAGTAGGGTGTTAGTAGGCATGCGCAACATTGTGTTTTTATTCAGATACTAGACCAGCTAATTTAGAGCTCATGTAATCAGGCAACAAATGCAAACTAGAGCAAGGGATTATCGGAAAATACCAAAATCATCTGTTTTCAATGTTTGCTTGTGACATAAAACATAAAATCTATCAGTGGTCACAGGGGACTCCTTCCTACTGGCTGGCTGGCCAAAAATACTTAGACATGACCGCACGCAGCCGCTAGGGACGATTGCTCCTCCCCCCAACCTTAAAACCACTCTCGGCAATGGACGCCGCGGCGGGAGAGGTGGTGGAAGCAGGGAGAGACGCGCTTGTACCGGCGGCGTTCGGGGGATTTCAAGCCGGATTTCCAGCCTTGTTAAGCCTTTTTTTTCTTCAGCCGTTTTGTTGGAGAACGGACAGGGCTGCAGGCTGATGGCTGAAGTCTGAGTGAGAGGAGGACGCTCAGGGGCGGCAGGGAACGACTCAAGAAGCTGAGCCTGGATATTCTGCCTTTATGCTGAGTGTGGGGGATTTGCTGTACAACAGTGAGTGTCGGCTGTTTCATTTTGACAGTGTGGGGTGTAGACCCCAGGTCTAGGGAGAAAACTGGCTACTTTACCTATTGTCTTCTTGGCTTCTTTGTTGTACTTCTGTTCGCTTGCCCCGGCTCTGGTGTTTTTGTCTTAGGGGACTAAAAAAAAAAAGAAGAAAAAGTAAAACTCAAAGGGCCAGTGGAGATAAGGAGACAAGGACAATTACGTGATGGGAAGTCGGTGGCAATTACTACTTTCTCCATAAAATAGACTGTGCTGAGCTGGGCGGAGGCAATTGACTATAACTCTGGGCGAGGAAAAAATTATCTGGTGAGCCCAGATTGAAGTACTGCAGCTGGAAGAAACCCCTAGATTTTATAGATAAAAAGGGAAAACATCTAAAGCAGTCCAATTTAATGGCTAAAGTTGACTGAGTAGTAGGTCTCAAACCAAGACGCAACTAGCGCAATCTAAGGCAGTCTCAATAGCGGCAAGAGTTGAGCATAATTCAAAAATGCGACCTAGCCTAAATTCTAGTTTTGAGAGCTCGGAAGAAGAGGCGCCAGAAATCCACTGGGAATGGGGGGCCAGAGATTCAGGCGCAGAGAAGGAAATAGGAGGAGCGCCGGAGGAGGGAATAAGACCAGAGGGAGAACAGGCATCTGATTCAATTGCTGGGGTGAGCGAGGATGGTATTAAGAATTATAAAGATTTCCCGCTATTTTCAAAGGGAAAGGCATCCCAGGCTGCGCAGTCTACACCAGCAAAATTACCGGCAAAATTGCAAAGGCCTTTGGAGGGCTCATTCGAGGAGACGTCAACTAGTTCCTCCCAAAATGTGCATTTACCCTCATGACACCAAGCTACCGCTGAAGAAAAAGCTCTAAAGAACCCCCCCCAAAAGATCAATAATATCTTGACGGGTCTCCAGCCTCCGGGACAGGCATTACCATCTTTGCCACAGACGTTAGGCTCAGCTACAGGCACTTCCTTAAGATTTGATATTACCGCAGCAGATAACAACATCGGCCTCAGCCCCAGCCCCAGTCACCTAATAAAGGAGGATTTGAAGCTGCGGGGCAGCAAGATCAGAACCAGAAAGAAAATGAAGAGTCCCAACATAGCTTGCCGGACCAATTCTAAGAAAAAGGCACCACCCAACAGTGGGATATAAAGACTATGTTGAATCTTATTCTAGAGGACATAAGAGACATGAAGATATCGCAAGCAAAGGAAATAGCCTCTCTCCGTCAACACCTCAGAAAAATCGAGGAGGCAGAGGCCAGCTTTCCAGCCAGAATACAAGAAGCGGAATCAAGGATTGCACATCTGGAAGATGAAATGAACACGATGCACCAGAAAGTGAATGAAGCAGCAAAGGAAAAAATTGCCCTAGAGAGAAAACTTGAGGAACTCGAGAATCATTCACGGCGTGCAAACTTACGTATAGTTGGGGTTCCCGAAGGGAGTGAGGGGTCCCAAATAATTCAATGGGTCGAGACTTTTATTAAGAAAAAAGTCTTGCCAGAACTTACCAGAGACCTCACAATAACAAGGGCACATCGGGTCCCCTCGCACCCATTGCCGAACTCAAAATTTTCACGTACAATCCTGATTAACTTTGCCGATTATCGCATTAAAGAAAAGATTTTAACTAAGGCAATTCAGCAGAGGCAATTTGTAATCAATGAGGGCACTAGCTGTCGGAATTTTGCTGACATGTCGGCTGCTGCTGCACGTAGGCGAAAAGAGTTCATTAAATTGCTCTATCTTTTTAAGGCTCAAGGTGCGCAGGCTTCAAGAGCTCAGCAATCGAAGCTGCGAGTGCTTGTGAGAGGCAAGTTTCACATGTTTGCAAACATAGAGGAAGCGCAGGATCTGCTGAGAGAAATCTCCTCTGTAAAATAGGATAGGAGCAGAGATTGATATGAATGGTCACCGAGGTGGGGGGGTGGAGGGGTCACCCAGGGTGCAGCACCAGGGCACCCCACAGGAGTAGTTGGGGAGGGACGAGATGTGGCCCGCGGGCCCTTGCACATCTCTTAGGGGGGAAGGGACTGGGTGGGAGTAGGTGGGTTTTGGGAGCAGGGGTAAAAAATGAGCAGGTGCATAAGAGAGGGATGGCCGAAAAACAGTGCATTGTGCAGAATGGATTAATGCAAGATTTAACGCAATACTTAAGTATGAATTTTGGAAATGAAATTTAAATGTCGGATAATCTCGGTAAACGTAAATGGTGTGTTAAACAAACAGAAGTATGGAGGGATAATAAGGTGGCTAGCTTCATTTACACCACAAGTCCTTTTTCTGCAGGAAACACATTTAAAAACAAATACTCCAAAGCTTTTTGTACCCAAAATGTTTTCTAAGGCTTTTTTCGCATCAGCAGGGATGGCAGTAAGAGGGGTTGCCATATATTTTAGCCGGGGAGTGGATTGGGAATTTTTTCAAGTACAGAGGGATCCACACGGTCGATGGCTTTGGGTCACAACAAGTCCAAATGGAAATGTTTTTAACTTTATTAATTATTACGGTCCAATTGTTGACGTCCCCGTAGCTATGGTGAAGATCCATGAGATACACAGAGGGGCGACAGGGCAAATTATCTTTGTCGGGGATTTTAATTATAATCAGGACTTGACCAAGGATACTTCAAATAAAAATAAAAAACAGCTGAGATTGAAGACCAAAAAAGTAATTGATGTTATTGCTCAAGATTATCAGCTAATAGATCCATGGCGTAGAGCCCATCCCGAGGTACAAGAATATACTTGTTATTCCCGACAATTTCAGTCAGCCTCATGCATTGACTTTTTTATGATATCTCGCTCTTTGAAATATTCCGTAGCAGAAATGAGGGCTAATACTTTCTCAGACCACTCGCTGGTCAAAGTCGAAATAGAAATAGATGAGGTCAGGAGGACGAGGTTCAGGTGGCAGATGGATCGACTCCTTCTTTCGAATCCACAATGGCTAGCTGATACGAGAAAATGGATATTGGAATTTTTTAAGGTCAATAAGGGCACAGCGGATCTTTTTTCAGTTTGGGGGGCTTTTAAGGCCACAATTCGTGGGGAGCTGGTTGCCTTTATGGCCGCACAGTCCAAAACTCGTAGGACTCATATAGTTCAACTCCAATCAGCGGTTGATTCTGCCTTGCTCCAGGAAAATGCTTCTTTAGGAAGAAACGAGCTAGTGGGAGGGTAGTTCCAAAAAGCTAAACAGTAGTTAAAGGAGTTCTTTATTCTTGAAGAAATTAACAGCTCCCGCACGTTCCAGAAGCAAGTCTACGAAGAGAGTCAAATGGTATGCAAGCTGCTGGCCTGGTCTACTAAGACTAAACAGGAAGCAGCCCTAATTACCGAAGTTTTAGAACCTAACACAAGGTCCCCGGTGACTGACAAAGAAATTATTTCTAAAATGTTTCTGCAGCACTTCGAGCAGCTGTATGCAGCTAAATATATGGTGGGGCTAGAGGCTATTCAACAATATTTTGAGGACATCAATCTCCCGCAGTTATCAAATAGCCAGGTAAAGGAGGTTCAAGCTGATATTTCTGCAGCTGAAATCCAGCGCGCCCTTACCTCTATGTCGGGAGGAAAAGCGTGTGGTAACGATGGGCTACCAATAGAATTTTATAAAGCTTTTGCAAAAGAATTAACACCTTTCTTGGTAGAGCTCTTTAATTATGTAAAAATGGGGGGTTGGTTTCGACAGTTTTTAAGGTATCCATTATCGTCAGCTTTGTAAAGAAAGGGAAGAACCGCAGAGAAGTCAACTCATATAGACCAATAAGCTTACTTAATTTAGATTATAAAATTTTGATGAAAATCTGGGCGCACGCTTCTCTCCTCTTGCACAAAAAGTGATCCATAAAGATCAGACAGGGTTCTTTGCAGGAAGGTTGATGTCCACAAATACAGGGTTTCTAGTACAAGCACTTGACTTTTTTAACTGCAATAAAACTCCAGCTCTCATCATGATGGTCGACGCTGAAAATGCGTTTGACCTAGTGAATTGGGATGCCCTGTTTTACGATCTGGGCAGGTATGGGATCCCCTCCCAGGTTATAAAAATGGTCTATAATATCTATCAAGGGGCTCAGGCACAGGTGATTATTAATTAAAATCCAGCTGGGACCAGGCAAGGGTGCCCACTTTCCCCTGTACTTTTTACCTTTTTTATTGAACCCTTAGCCACTAAAATCCGTAATAACATGGAGATCAAACCTCCAATAACCGGTATGGCTAAATTGAAGCTGTTTGCTGACGATATCATTCTTTATCTTAGCCCGGGAAGACAGAATATTGATCTAATATAAGCCGAATTTACACAATTTGAATTAATTGGAGGCTACGAAATTAATCGCAACAAGACTGAGGTTTTAGCAATAAATACTTTGTATGATTTTCTTCCCGATAATTTTAAACAGCAAGCCCTTAAACCCAATCCAATCCAATATGTAGGGATCTAGGTCACTAACCAATATATGGAAATCTATACATTAAATTATGAAGCCACGAGGAAAAGATTATAAAACTGTTAGAAAAATGGTCGCTATTATCGCTTACATTGATAGGTTGGGTGGCCCTTATAAAAATGTCAATCTTACCCTTACTGGTCTTCTTGTTTATAAATCTTCCTATAACAATCAAATCGACTTATTTTAAGGAGCTAGAAACGTTGTTTAGAAGATTTGTCTGGAATAAGAAGGCTCCGAGAATAAAACTTCCAGTACTTCAACTTGACATCAGTCGGGGGGGCTTGGACTTCCTCAAGTCCGCACATACTATGAAGCAGCCTTTTTAGATTTAACAGCCCGTTTACTTGACCGCAAGGGCTCTATTTACGATTTATTTTTGGACAAGATGGTGCAAGAGGCGGCTTCACAGGTCCCGGTATTTTTGAAAACAGCTAAACTCCCCCAAAAAACGAGATATAAGACCTTGAATGAGTACACCCACAGACTCCAGATTTTTTACTCGAAACACGCCTGCTCCACAGGATCTTATTTTTTAGAGCTAACCGAATGTAAGAGCTTGGGCCTTGAAATACAGGATAGCCATCTGAGGTCCTAGACCAATTGGGGATTCAAAGAGCTAGGGCATTTTCTAGTGGCAGGCAGAGGCATTACCTGGCAAGAAGTCCAAGCGAGGTGTGGCGCCTCGAGTAAGCCTCTCTTTTTTTAATATATTCAGATTTCACAATTACTAAGAAAGTACAGCCTTGTACCTGGCCCCGGCCCAACTTCACTTGTGACTGCGTTATTTAGAGCAAAACTGAGAGGGGTGGGCAACTGGTATCATTATATACGGTCTCAAGGGGAACCCATCATGGTTAATAATCATTTAGAAAAAGTGTTATTGGAGACCCAATGTAGGTTCTCTAGTCGGGATTGGCAAACCATTGCACAGCTAGGCAGCAAGGCCCAAAGAGCGGCTAATTTTAAAAGAATGGCGTTTCTGTCACGCTGGATGGCGTACTATACTCCCCATGCTCTCTATAAGATTTATCCGGAATCAGAAAACAAATGCTTTCGCTGCCAAATTCCAGGTGAGGGAGGCTGGCTCCACACTTTTTTTTACCTGCCCAAAGCTAGGACAATTCTGGGAGAAGTTCTTCTTGGCTTTAAGCTGGGGAGTTCAGAAAAGTTTGGATCACGGCGCTGAGATTGCACTCTTTGGTTGGGCAAGCCAGAGACGAAACCTCGGAATGTCGAGAGGGGAGGCGACATTTGTAGCAATTGCCTCCCTCGTGGCACGCTCGCTGATATTGCAGGATTGGAGGTCCCAAAAAGTACCCACTTATTCGGAATGGCTGAATAAACTAATTCGTACTAGGAAATTTGAAGAAGCATATGCTAAGAGAGTAGGTGTTAATAAAAGATTTAACACTGTATGGCGATTTATGGAGAGGCTGGAGACCTTCTCGGAGAGGTAGGGTTGGATCAGGAAGGGAAGGAGGAGAGAGGAAGGGAAGAAAGGGATAAAAAGAAAAAGGAAGAGGGAGAGAAAAGGGGAAGGGGAGAGGAGGGAGAGGGGGAGGGAGGGAAGAAAAAAAAAAAGAAAAAAATTGTTGTCTTTTTTTGCACTTCAACACTTTTGCACTTTATGTATTGCACTTTTTGCAAATTTTAGCTTGGAAAATACTGTGGCAAACGATACTTCGAGGTATGTTTGGAAGATGAAGATAAATGTTGTCTTTTTTTTTCTTTCTTTTCTTCTTCTTTTTCTCTCTTGATTAGAGTATGTTTAGATGGCAAACAATCATATTGCACTTTAGACGGAGCAATGTCCGGAAGTAGAATTTTTTAATTTTACGCTTTGATGGCAACCAGCACATTGTACTTTAGTCGGAAATTTATCAATAAGGACTCAATCCTAGTTCGTAGGAATAGTATTTATCTGTGAGTTACCGCACCTTGCACTTTATTCATGTCTGTTGGTATGGTACTGCACTTGCACTTTGTGCAGTTTTTTGCAAAGATCAATTGCTATTTTTATGTTTGGATGTAAAATGGCATATTGTACTGTAATTGGAAAAGAGCTGTTAACGTTAACTCAATTTAGAACGACATTTCCGAAATTAACATGGCTCGTTGCACTTTATACTTGTTATTGCCGGTAATTTATATGTACACCAGATGCTTATTGTCTAAATCGTTATGCAGTTTTTTTTCTCCTTTTCTGTATCCTCTGTGTTTCTGCTCAATAAAAAAAAAAATTAATCAGAAATACTCAGACACACTATACTCTCTTGAGTCTTTTGCATGAAATCTCCTAAGATGTTAGTGGCAAAGGTGGACCTAGATATTCATTCCTCTTGTGTGGTCTCTTCAATGGAGGGATAAGAGCTATACATTATTTTTCAACAGGTTCACAGCCTCTACATGAAGAAATATAGGTGCAGAAAGGCACACAAACATTAAACACATTTTTAAAGATCTACCGATTGTGGGCACATCTTCTTTAATGATAGCTATAAACCTCTAAAAAACAGGATAAGTAACAACATATATTTTAACATATTCGGTGCTTATGAGTAGGTGTAGCACCCTTCCTCTGAGTGCTTTCACTGGAAAGAACTACTCACAGACTATGAACTTTTTAAGTTTTTATTTGCGCCCACACATTTTAGGCTTCTCTTCTACCTCCATCAAACAGTAGCAGATCAGTGTAGAAGATGACTCCACCTTTTAACCTCTTGGATCCAGTGTTTGGATATAGAAAAGCTAAGTATGACAGCAATGCTTATGTATTCAATAGGTTTGGGTCGTAACAGACATTAAAACAGGACAGCACATTCTATTGATTTTAGAAAGGGTCAGGTACCTTATATTAGGTGTCAGACAATGACCCCAGAACCATTGTCAAACATTGCAATATAATACTTTTGAACTCACCCTCTAAAAATCTTCAGGGGATAGAGTATATCATTGTTCAAGATTGAACACTCAGCAGATCAGTTTGAAAAATTCGTGCCTTTGTTTCCACAAATATACATTTTTTTACGTAAATAAAAGCAAAACAGATGGGCACATGCATTCATTTTCCTGTGTCTCCTGACTCAAGGTATATAAGACATTCATAAGGTTTATTTAGGGGTGTGCAAAGTTGCAAACATTTTCTTCCACAACATTCAAATTTTTTAACTTCACAACTTTGTACATTTTACAAGAGTCCTATCTAGCTGGAGGAGCGTTTCAATAAAAATGGGTTTCACTAGAATAAATACAGTATAAACGGACATCTGCATAATATTTCCTGCACAAAAAACTCTTTTTGAAGGAACATTTGCAAGCAGTGCAAGTTTTGCTTAGTGGGCAAGCTTCATGAAGCGGAAATCTTGACAACATTCAAAACCTTTGTAGTGGAATTGTAATTTTGCCCACCCAAGCAAGGTTTGGGTTCCAGCTGCCCACAAACCAAGCCAACAACTAACATTGATTTTTACACACTTTTGCTTTGCCACTGTTCTCTTTCAGAAACAACCACTAACAAATAACCATTCTAGCAAAAACATACATTTTCTGATTTTGCCAACTCTAAGGGGGTCTGTCAGTGGATGACAGACCTGAGTGCTTACTTTGAGCCAGCACCAGCCCTTAATTGTCAGCACTGGGATTGTAATCATCTGCCACATGGTGGCAAGGTTCTGTCTAATTTAGAGATAAACACAACAACAGTTGTTTATTAATTTAATATACATTAAAAATGACTATTGACTGCCGCCCAAGCCTTTCCTAATAGAGTTGGGGGACTGGAATAGGCTGAATTGTCACATCTGTAGAAGTGTGATGATTAGTATTGTGTTGGTACTGTGTTGGTACTGCCATTGGCAACGCTGGCAGGGGCAATGTCTGGTGCAAGCTGCAGTGGCCTCCTGATGAGGGCCCTGGCTCTTATTTTCTTACAAATTAAGCACTGCTGCCACCTGACATGTTCAGTTTCCTCACAACACTGCCTAAGCAGAAGGGGTTTAAGTGGTACAATTAGCTTAAAAAAATATAAAAATAGCTTGTTGTCAGGGGGACAGCTGGTGATACCAAATCATGATGTACAAAATAGGGAGTGAGGGGCTGTTTTGTTGGTGCAGCCATTAAGAAAAGGGCCTTCACAGGGGTACTTTGTTAGGATTATGCTGGTAGAATTGAAAGGCAAGCACAAAGTCCATCATCTCCTTGTGTTTGCTTTGTTCGCTCTAAGTTGGCAGGGTATGCCCAGACGTGGGTCCCTTGCTCACTTTGCCAATGGATTCAAGCTAGCCTTGCTGATAAGGGGTGTTACCCTGAAACCAGTTTCAGGATGCTTGTTTCCAGTGCAGTGAGGACCTGACCTGGCAGTTCGGGCTGGACTGTTCCCATGAGGCACAGGGTCAAGATTGATTTGCATATGGCTGGGTCCAAACTGGGGTGTTGAAGTGAGCTAAAGAACGATGATGGATTCAACCCAGATCTGTGACTGGGGGTGAGTGCCTGAAAAGTCTCAGCACTCCGTCCATCATCTCCTTGTGTTTGCTTTGTTCGCCCTAAGTTGGCAGGGTATGCCCAGACGTAGGTCCCTTGGTCACTTTGCCACTGGATTCAAGCTAGCCTGGCTGATGAGGGGTGTTACCCCGAAACTGGTCCCAGGATGCTTGTTTCTGGTCCAGTGAGGACCTGCCAAGGCAGTTCGGGCTGGACTGTTCCCATGAGGCACAGGGCCAAGACTGATTTGCATATGTCTGGGTCCAAACTGGGGTGGCGAAGTGAGCTAAAGAATGATGATGGATTCAACCCAGATCTGTGACTGGGGGTGAGTTACTAAAAGAGTACATGGCCTTATCTAGTAAGATCTGCCTGCTGCTGTCATCACCTGCACTAGCACTCTAATAAGGCTGCCTTGTACAGTGCATAGCACTGCACAATGGTGCAGAGGTGACTATCCCTTGTGTAACATAGATTTTGTACTGAAAGATGCCCTTGCAGTAAATGATCTCACTCATTGGATGTGTGCTGTGCACTTCAACACACATGCAAGACATGTTGCTTTGATAAATGAACACATGTCCCCTTATTAAAGTCTGCTGCACCAACAGCAGCACAGGCTTTCCAAGATGGCATCAATGCAAAATCTCTTGATTCACTGTCAACATAGATCTCTCCATCAAATCAAAATGAAAACATTGCCAAGCAAGCCATGACAGCTTGGAACCACCGATCCCTACTCAATGAAACAAAACCTTTCCTATCCAGTACCAACGTAAAGAAGGGTGTGGTGTCCTACTGTTGTGTTTATTATGTTACAGCCTTGTTTCCAAGGCTCCCTGTAGAGTGTTCTGTTTAGGAATGTTTTAGCTTGAATGTTGTCAGTTACTGCTGTGGTCTGGAGGATGAGGTCACTTGGGAAGAACCTGCATTAAACCGTCCTTCACACCTAAACTACGCCTCCTGTGCTTTCTATTGAGGTGCCCATCGCCTCATTTTGGCGACGAGGATGGGCAACCCTTGAGACCTCAACTCGACATGCGCAATTTACGAATTCTTGCCTTACCTTTGTGTTCCGCGCAAGCAACGTTGTTCTGAATCCAGTACTGTGGAGTTTCGTGGGCAAAGTGAGGAACACACCGTGCAGCGAAGGTATTTGCCGAGTAGTGCTCGTTTTCTTTGAAGAGTGTCCTTCGCTTACTGTGCCTCCCCGAGTGCCTGTGTGGATTTGGCCCCGTGGTTCCTCTCCTCTGCTGCCTCCGTGTATACTCCTTCACTGTCCTACTCGCTGAAGAAGTCCCGTCTGTGCTTGGGAATCGTGGGTGAGAGGGAAGGGGTTGCCTGTCCTCCGCGTAAGGTCTCCCAGCGACGTCACGCTTGCGGACATTTTGAGCAACGTCCAGACGTCGACGGCCATTTTGGATGTGCAGTTGTTGGTTGCCTGACTTTGCCCGGTCCCTGCGTGGATTCGTCAAGCAACGTCACCCTCGCGGGCATTCCACCCAACGTCCAGACGTTGGCGGCCATTTTGAAGGTCCTTCTAGCAGTAGACTGCCTGACCTTGCCTGGTCTTATCGAATCTACTTTGCTGGACATCACTCCTGAGGAAAACGTCTTTTCTAGGGCGGAACATATCCGGCAATGCCTGTTATTAAGTAGGTCCTTGCATGACTGTTTCTTGCCTCTGCATGAATTTAAGTGTCAGTTAAAGCCTGCCGGTAAGTGGGTCCACCTTTATTCCACCTTTATTCCTGACGCTGATCTGCACAGCTTACGTGAAGGCATTTTGATCCACCTTTATTCCTGACGCTGATCTGCACAGCTTACGTGCAGGCATTTTGCTCACGCTGATCTGCACAGCTTACGTGCAGGCATTTTGCTCTGTGCAAGATTCATTTTCAGTTGCGCTGATCTGCACAGCTTACGTGCAGGCACCTGCTGTATCCATATTTCACACGCTGATCTGCACAGCTTACGTGCAGACTCTGGGGCTACTTTTATCCTTCACGCTGATCTGCACAGCTTATGTGCAGAGTCCTGGCATTACTACCGTTGTCTTTCACGCTGATCTACACAGCTTATCTTTCATTGTGATTTATTCCTACAAGTTATTGCGTATCTTGTCTGCCTGGTACTTCGTCATCCTCTTCCTGTCAACTTGTGTTTTACTATTGGAGTCATGCAGAATGTCACTCCTCCGCCGTTTTTTCTGTCTGTTCCTTTTGATCCTCCGTTATCCTGGCTCAAATGGAAGAAAGTTTTTTCCAATTATGCCAGAGTTTGTGGCACTTCATTAAGTGCTGAAAGAAAATCTTCTCTGTTTTTGCATTGTCTGGGATGTGAGGGGCAAGATGTATTTGAACATCTCCCAGATCTTCCTGACGGTGAAGCGCCCACACTGAACGAATATGAGATCTGTATAAAGAAAATGGATTTGCACTATCTTCCCAAAGTGAGTATGATTTTGGAAAGGTACCACTTTGGGAAGAGAATGCAAAGGCAAGAAGAGTCGGTGGAGCAGTATGTGACCTCTTTGCGCAAGTTAGCTTCTACATGCTCCTTTGCTGGTAGTCTCGAGGAAAGACTTCGAGATCAGCTGATGTTGGGTTGTTCTTTAGATAAAGCTAAAGAAAGTCTGGGGCAAAAATTACGCTCATACCAAAAACTTTCTATGATAAACAACTTTCTGGAAAAGTGGTTCTTTTAGAACCTCACATCATACCTAGGGGTTATGGTGGACAAATAATCGACTTGTTGGGTTATTTCCATCGATTTTAAAGGAAGGGTGGTTGCAGCTAAAATCTATGTTTCCATGAAAGGTGATTCTCTTATTAGTTGGAGTCATCAACGTGACTTACATGTATACTTGGATCCTAATCGATCTCCCTCAGTTTGTTTGAGTGAATTGCCTGCAGTGGCCACCATTACAGGTGGTGAGACTTGGATTACAAAATTTCCTGATGTTTTTAGCAATAAATTGGGTTGCCTAAAAAATTGTGTACACCTTATAAAGATAAAAGTTGATGCCATTCCAAGAGTAGCGAAGGTCAGAAATGTACCTCTGTTAGTCAGAGGAAAAATGAAAACAGAATTGGACAAACTGTTGCAAAATGGCGTTATTCAAGAAGTCGAAGCCACAGAGTGGGTTTACTCTGGTGGTGATGGCTCACAAGGCCAATGGGGAGGCCCGGCTGTGCATTGACTTGAGGTAGTTGAACAAAGCCGTAGTTGTTGACCATTATCCTATTCCAAACATATCGGAGATGTTATCCTCTTTGAATGGGGCTACACATTTTTCAACATTGGACCTCTCCTCGGCTTACCATTAAGTGAGACTTCATCCCTCATGTCAAGATCTCACGGCCTTCATTACTCCTTTCGGAACTTTTAAATTCCTTAGAATGCCGTTTGGGCTCATATCTGCAGCTTCGGTTTTCCAAAGAGTGATGGAGAGTCTGCTGAGTAGTATTGATGGGATAAAAGTTTACCAAGATGATGTTCTCGTCCATGGTGTAAATTTGCATGAACACAACAAAAAGCTGATGGAAGTTTTGTCAAAAATTCAAGATTCTGGTCTCACCCTAAGACTGGACAAGTGTAAATTTGATGTTAGTGAAATAGAATATTTGGGTCACTTGGTATCTGGTGATGGGATTAGGCCCAAGCCCTCTTTAGTTGATACTATATCTCGTTTTAATTTTCCACAAAACAAAGATGAACTGGTAAAGTTCTTGGGTATGGCAGAATTTTACAATAAATTTGTGCCTTCCTTTGCCCAGAAGACTGAATGCATGAGAGAACTTTTAAAAAAGGGACGAGAGTTTGTTTGGAGCAAAGCTTGTTGTGAGGAATTTGATACTATTAAGAAATGTTTGTGTGAAGCTCCGAATTTGGCCAGTTTTGACCCATCCAAAGAGTCATATATCATGACTGATGCCAGTTGTAAAGGTGTGGGTGCTGTATTGCTTCAACCAAGTAAAAAGGTTGATAATACTCTTTTGTTCATTTCTAGACCTCTTAGGGGAGCTGAACTCAACTACTCAGTTGTGGAGAAGGAAGCATTGGGGGTCTACTGGGCTATTCGTAAATTAAAGAAATTTCTGTGGGGCAAATGTTTTACTGTTGTGTCTGATCATAAACCTTTAAAAGAAATTTTTGGGAAAAAAGGTATAGATTGTGTTTCCCATAGAATAAGGAAATGGGTGGTTGCTCTGCAGGACTTTGAATTTGTAGTCTCATATTTACCAGGTTCTAGGAACATCCTTGTGGGTTGTTTGTCGAGACTGGGTGGTGCTGATTCTCAAGATTCTGGTGATGATGAAGATGGTTTCGCTGGAGAGGACGTTGATGAGGATTTGAAGGTGTGTGTGGTGAGCAAAGGTGTTCTTACGGAAAGGGAATGGTCTTGTAGTTTAAATGCGGATGCCACTTTAATACAAGTCATTTTCTACGTACAAGGTGGGTGGTGCGGGAAGAATGATTGTTCCGAACAACTTAAGGGGTATTGGAATGTGAAAGAAGAGTTGTCGGTGTTGAATGGCTTACTCTTTAGAGGTACAAAATTGGTAGTGCCTGAGGTACTACATGATAAGGTGGTGGGCAATGCCCATTCGAGTCACACGGGGATTGCTAAAACAAAAGAAAGAATTAGGGAAGCGTATTGGTGGCCTGCCATGGATGTGTTCATAGAAAGAGTTGTGCGAAATTGTTCACAGTGTGCCAATAGCGATAAGATTCTTAAGTGCAGGACCCAACCGATGGTGATCAGGAAACAAGCTGATGGTCCCTGGGTGGATATTGCAGTAGACATTTTGGGTCCTGTTAATATAAGGATGCAGGATCACTACGTTATTGTCTGTATTGATATGTTCTGCAGATGGCCGGATGTGAAAATTGTTGACTCCGTGGATTCCAAGGCTGTAATTAACTTTCTCGATGATCTTTTTACTAGCGAAGGATTTCCTGTTACTGTTTTGTCGGACAATGGGGTCCAGTTCTCCTCTGTTGTGTTTGAAACCTTTTTGAGGGAGAGAGGTATTGTTCATAAGCGGGCTTCTCTTTATCATCCTGAGTGTAATGGGGTTGTTGAGAGATTCGTGAAGGTACTTAAGGAAGCTTTACAGTTAGCAGTGATTTCTGGGGGTGATTGGGAGGAGGCGATAAAGAAAAAGGTGTGTGAGTACCGGTTTACCCCACATTCTTCCACTGGCGTTTCTCCCTTTAGGTTGTTCAAAGGGAGAGTTGCTAATACTCAAGTCACTCTTCGGTGGGTTACGTCTAGAAGACTGGAAACTGGTCGAGTTGTGGACAACACGGAGGGGTGGAAAGACAGAGAATTGGAGAAAATGGTGAAGAGGAAAATTGGATTTGATGCTAGGAAGGCTGTGAAAGAAACTGTGGTTCAGGTTGGAGATTGGGTTCGTGTAAGACTGCCTGTAAGAAGATTTGGTAAGTCTAAATTTGGCAAACCTATAAAGGTTGTTAAGCTCTTAGGTAATGCCATCAAAACTCAGGACCATAGGATTTGGAACCTGGGTAGAGTTGTGAAGTGTCCTCCAAAATGTGTTGCCGATCATTCTTGTCCTGAAGCTACTACTCCTTTGTCAACTGTGGAAAGGAGGTCTTCTAGATTAAGGAGGATTCCTCCTCACTTACATGATTACGTGTAACTGTCTTTATTATAACTATTTTATTTTCCCTCTCTGATAAAGGGGGAGGTGATGTGGTGTCCTACTGTTGTGTTTATTATGTTACAGCCTTGTTTCCAAGGCTCCCTGTAGAGTATTCTGTTTAGGAATGTTTTAGCTTGAATGTTGTCAGTTACTGCTGTGGTCTGGAGGATGAGGTCTCTTGGGAAGAACCTGCATTAAACCGTCCTTCACACCTAAACTACGCCTCCTGTGCTTTCTATTGAGGTGCCCATCATTTAATATACATTAAAAATGACTATTGACTGCCGCCCAAGCCTTTCCTAATAGAGTTGGGGGACTGGAATAGGCTGAATTGTCACATCTGTAGAAGTGTGATGATTAGTATTGTGTTGGTACTGTGTTGGTACTGCCATTGGCAACGCTGGCAGGGGCAATGTCTGGTGCAAGCTGCAGTGGCCTCCTGATGAGGGCCCTGGCTCTTATTTTCTTACAAATTAAGCACTGCTGCCACCTGACATGTTCAGTTTCCTCACAACACTGCCTAAGCAGCAGGGGTTTAAGTGGTACAATTAGCTTAAAAAATATAAAAATAGCTTGTTGTCAGGGGGACAGCTGGTGATACCAAATCATGATGTAAAATTAGGGAGTGAGGGGCTGTTTTGTTGGTGCAGAAATTAAGAAAAGGGCCTTCACAGGGGTACTTTGTTAGGATTATGCTGGTAGAATTGAAAGGCAAGCACAAAGTCCATCATCTCCTTGTATTTGCTTTGTTCGCCCTAAGTTGGCAGGGTATGCCCAGACGTGGGTCCCTTGCTCACTTTGCCAATGGATTCAAGCTAGCCTGGCTGATAAGGGGTGTTACCCTGAAACCGGTTTCAGGATGCTTGTTTCCAGTCCAGTGAGGACCTGACCTGGCAGTTCGGGCTGGACTGTTCCCATGAGGCACAGGGTCAAGATTGATTTGCATATGGCTGGGTCCAAACTGGGGTATTGAAGTGAGCTAAAGAACGATGATGGATTCAACCCAGATCTGTGACTGGGGGCGAGTGCCTGAAAAGTCTCAGCACTCCGTCCATCATCTCCTTGTGTTTGCTTTGTTCGCCCTAAGTTCGGAGTATGCCCAGACGGGGGTCCCTTGCTCACTTTGCCACTGGATTCAAGCTAGCCTGGCTGATGAGGGGTGTTACCCCAAAACTGGTCGCAGGATGCTTGTTTCTGGTCCAATGAGGACCTGGCCTGGCAGTTTGGGCTGGACTGTTCTCATGAGGCACAGGGTCAAGACTGATTTGCATATGGCTGGGTCCACACTGGGGTGGCGAAGTGAGCTAAAGAACGATGATGGATTCAACCCAGATCTGTGACTAAGGGTGAGTGCCTGAAAAGTTTCAGCACTCCGTCCATCATCTCCTTGTGTTTGCTTTGATTTGCATATGGCTGGGTCCAAATTGGGGTGGCGAAGTGAGCTAAAGAATGATGATGGATTCAACCCAGATCTGTGACTAGGGGTGAGTGCCTGAAAAGTTTTAGCACTCCGTCCATCATCTCCTTGTGTTTGCTTTGTTCGCCCTAAGTTGGCAGGGTATGCCCAGACGTAGGTCCCTTGGTCACTTTGCCACTGGATTCAAGCTAGCCTGACTGATGAGGGGTATTACCCCGAAACCGGTCCCAGGATGCTGGTTTCTGGTCCAGTGAGGACCTGCCAAGGCAGTTCGGGCTGGACTGTTCCCATGAGGCACAGGGCCAAGACTGATTTGCATATGTCTGGGTCCAAACTGGGGTGGCGAAGTGAGCTAAAGAATGATGATGGATTCAACCCAGATCTGTGACTGGGGGTGAGTTACTAAAAGAGTACAGGGCCTTATCTAGTAAGATCTGCCTGCTGCTGTCATCACCTGCACTAGCACTCTAATAAGGCTGCCTTGTACAGTGCATAGCACTGCACAATGGTGCAGAGGTGACTATCCCTTGTGTAACATAGATTTTGTACTGAAAGATGCCCTTGCAGTAAATGATCTCACTCATTGGATGTGTGCTGTGCACTTCAACACACATGCAAGACATGTTGCTTTGATAAATGAACACATGTCCCCTTGTTAAAGTCTGCTGCACCAACAGCAGCACAGGCTTTCCAAGATGGCATCAATGCAAAATCTCTTGATTCACTGTCAACATAGATCTCTCCATCAAATCAAAATGAAAACATTGCCAAGCAAGCCATGACAGCTTGGAACCAGCGACCCCTACTGAATGAAACAAAACCTTTCCTATCCAGTGCCAAAGTAAAGAAGGGCTAGCATTAGATCTCTCTTATTTGAATGGAAGGGCTTAATAATCATCCAGACAACACACTGACTCGCCTTAAAGGCATCCTACACACTACAGCATTGCTCATCAAAAACCTGAAGAAGTTCAGCAAGCTGCAACAGGACACTTGATAAATGAAAACATTCAGATTGCAAGAATCAGTGTGACGTAAAGAGGTCATTCAGAGAGACCCCACCTCACAGGGGATTTGATAGTGTGGACATTTACAAACGGTTATACCCTTAACTTATGACAGGGAACTCCAATTCCGCGCCAACTCCGTCTCTTGGTCAACAGATCTTTTCCACCATGTTAGAATGGAGAGCAAATCAAAAGTCATCAGCTTACAACAGTTTAAAGTTCAGTCAATGATGTGAGGGTTGGTAAATTTTAAAAGTTTTATTTTCCATCAAGGAATTAGCAATATTTTTGGGTCTTTTATTCAGATTATTCAGATATATCCATTTACAGAAATATCAAGAAAAATTTGGTTAGAGGCAGCATAGAAAATGACAGCGTATTCCATAAAGGAAACAATCCCTATCTTAATCTAAAAGCACCTAATCTAACATGAAACCCATAAAGAGTTCCGTTTGGAAAAGAGTGAAGGTTTGGAGCACAAGCAAATAGTCGCAAAAGAGAAACAACCTCTCACTAAGAGTAGTTCTGGATAACTCAGCTGAGTTCCCCAATAGTTGCAGTAGCAACCGTAGATCGAAGGAAAAGAAATTAATCACAGCAATAGCTATGATTTAGCATAAAGAAGTAAGTCTCCTCACGAAGGGTAAGGAAAACAAAGAAAAATCACTGTTAGCAGTAGCTCACAGTAATCCAGGCAAGCACAATGAAGTGCTAAGGGGCATGGTAGGGTAAGAGTGCATAGAATGCATGCATTGATTGATCGATCAAATATTGGATTGAATAGAATTGCATAGCATTGCCTCTCTAGGTAGGAACACGTATTATAGAAAAGCATAAACGTATGTTGCGAAAACAGGTACTTAAGTCATCTTGACCCAATGAAGAAGGATCTTCCGATGGTCCGTCGCCTCTCCTCTCTGTTTCCACTGAAAGCATGCAAGTTGACGTAAGGTTATCTGAAGACTGGTAAAGCTTTACACAGTAGATACATTTGGTGAAGGTTCTCAGGAGAACCCTCAGTAAGCCTATTCTATTAGATGTTCATCATCCCACTATACCATAGACTAGTCTAATAAATGAAATGTTTTCCATTCGCAATGTCCTGGTTTGATCATGAGAAATGTTTTCTACAACAAGCTTTAATTCTACTAAACATTTTATTTAATATAACACATAGCAGATGACTTGTTTTAATAGGATGAAATAGTGTGGTGTGAGGAAAGAAAGAAAGAAATTTTTCTTGAAGTAATGCATTGACTGACAATGACATCTATTACAGTTAAATCTTGGAATAAATCATTAGTTCTTAAAGGCATTTTTATTAAAGGGAATTAGAAGGAGAGAGAAGAGAGAAAACATATATATGTGGCCTAGTCATGTAAGCACAATGAAAATAGGAGCTTTCTGTCGACTAATAAGCTGCATGTTTGTTTTACACATTTAAGAAATGCACATTTCTAAGGTTTGTTCTTGTTAAGCATTCTCTACGTTACTGTCAAGGTACATTTTAATGTACGTGTAAGGCTAATATCGTCTAGAATTATTCGACTTCATCAGCATCATGCTACAGTACCCGTTGAAGGTCACTAAGGCTCCGTGGGAGTTGCCCTCCATAGGTCATGGTAAGCCAGAGGCCTTCTTTCTGACTCTGTTTTCTCCCTTTGGTCAGCTGTCCCCCTGCCTGCACATGCTACTGAGAGAGACAAGCTTCACCTTGAAGCAGGGAAAGTGAAACTAAAGGCAAGCATGTGTAGTGCACTCTCAGTGCAGATAGTTTATTGAGCACAAGTCCACCTCACAGAGGCCCTCCATAACTTTCTCTTGCAGCTGAGAATGGGGCCCACCCAGCCCTGCTACTTCACAAACACTGCTGAGCCACAGACTTTTCAGCAGTGTTATGTGCATCGTCGTCACACTCTGAGATGGGACTAAAAGGCCACACCATACACTGAGGTTTAGGGGCTACCCACACCACAGGGGTTGTGGGGGCCTGTGGTACATCCCTGTTTCATTTACAACCTTTAAAATCCTCCTGAAGAAGTATAGTGTGTCTGCCCTGCTGTATTTGTGTCTTCTTCAGCATCCTTGGTGACACTTCCAGCCCCTTACTGAACAATGCACTTGTATGTTGAGAAATTAGCAGACTTCCCATGGAGCAATACAATCATTGGAAAAGTGGTAAAGGCTCAACTTCACGAACATTAGAAGCATAAAGCTTGGAGACACAGACATTTAGCAAGGAAGACAATAAAAGAAGGAGATGAGAGAGAGTGAGCAGGAGAGAGCAAGAGGGAGTGAGAAATATATATCGCGAGATGGAAATCAAAGACACAGATCTCAGAATGAGATATTGTTGATTCACAGATATTGAGTATCCAGAAGAGTGGGAATGAATGTGGGGGGACACAGCAAGAACCAAGGCGTGGGGGGCTGGGGGCGGGATAACAAGGAATTATCAAGGGCACAGCTGAGAGCAGTAGCTGAAACATCATGGACTTAGCAGGGATATCTACCGGAGCGAAGAGCATGGAATGGGTGAAGACCAGAAGGATGGCTGAAGCCACAGTGTTAACCTAGGAAAATAATATGGTAATAGTTTGAGTTGAGCAAATCTGACTAATGCAGGGATCTGAGTTTCAAGAAGGGGAATGATCTGGGACAGAATTGGTACTAAGGGCCAGAGGGGGAGCAGAGCTGGAAGCAGTGAAATGATCAGCAACAGAGCTGGGAATAAAGATTGAAGTGAGTGGCACACCAGGAGCAGGAAATGAATAAAGGACAGAGAAAGAAGTAGAAGCAATTACACCCACCCACACAAACACACACTTACTTCACAGTGTTAATATCATCCACATAAAAATCCTGAAAATTAACACATACACACATCCTTCATAAAGATAACAAATAAAAGAACCAAAATCCACACATAGATAGATACCAGATATCATACTTAGGGCCAGATGTACGACCATTGGCAATTCTGACTCGCAAATTGCGCCAAATTGCGAGTCGCAATTTGCGAGTCGCGATTCCCAATGGGGTCGCAAATTGCATGCCTCATGCATATTAATGAGGCTGTCGCAATTTTCGAACCCATTGGGAATGGCTGGCACTCCCAGGGATGGTGGCCTGCTGGGGTCAGCAGACCTCCATATCTGGGACTGCTTTTAAATAAAGCAGGTTTTTTTGGGAAATGCAGCCCGTTTTCCATAAAGGAAAACGGGATGCATTTAAAAAAAAAAGAAATGACACGTTTTTGTTTAATTTTTTAAGGGCAGGTAGTGGTCCCTGCTCTGAAAAAACATTTGCGCACCCATTCACAAAGGGGAAGGGGCCCCCTTGGGACCCCTTCCCATTTGCGAATGGTTTACCACCCTCTTGAAGAGGGTGGTAAACTGCAAGTGTTTTGCGACTGCAATTGCGGTCACAAAACATTCTTACATAGGGTTCAGACTCGCTATTAGGAAGGGACGCCCTCGGAAAGCCCCTTCCTAAGAGCGAGTCGCTGACCCTATTTTGCGAGTCGCTATTTAATTAGCGAATCGCAAAATAGGGTTAGTACATGGCCCACTGGTTTCTTGGATGCGCAAACGGGTCTAAAACCCATTTGCGCATGCAAAAATCCATCGTACATCTGGCCCTAGGACTCATAAATTATGGTGTCCCTATACACATGTTCACATGCAGAGAGCTTCACAAATGTAGATAATATCGTAAACATGTGTGTGACCCTTTATCCAGACTGACATTTTTATGTGCTTAAAATCTAGGGATGAGTGTCATTTTACCGCAGTCGTTTAGTGTAAAAACATGGAAGCACTACATTCTGCGCCACCTCCTAACCAAACAATCAGAAGGAAAGAGGTCTGTCAGTGCTTAATTTGTAAGAAAATAAGTGTCAGGGCCCTCATCAGGAGGCCACTGCAGCTTGCACCAGACATTGCCCCTGCCAGCGTTGCCAATGGCAGTACCAACACAATACTAATCATCACACTTCTACAGATGTGACAATTCAGCCTATTCCAGGCCCCCAACGCTATTAGGAAAGGCTTGGGCGGCAGTCAATAGTCATTTTTAATGTATATTAAATTAATAAACAACTGATGTTGTGTTTATCTCTAAATTAGACAGAACCTTGCCACCATGTGGCAGATGGTTACAATCCCCAGGTGCTGACAATTAAGGGCTGGTGCCGGCTCAAATTAAGCACTCAGGTCTGTCATTCACTGACAGACCCCCTTAGAGTTGGCAACATCAGAAAATGTATGTTTTTACTAGAATGGTTATTTATTAGTGGTTGTTTCTGAAAGAGAACAGTGGCAAAGCAAAAGTGTGTAAAAATCAATGTTAGTTGTTGGCTTGGTTTGTGTGCAGCTAGAACCCAAACCTTGCTTGGGTGGACAAAATTACAATTCCACCACTAAGGTTTTGAATGTTGTCAAGATTTCCACTTCATGAAGCTTGCCCACTAAGCAAAACTTGCACTGCTTGCAAATGTTCCTTCAAAAAGAGTTTTTTGTGCAGGAAATATTATGCAGATGTCCGTTTATACTGTATCTATTCTAGTGAAACCCATTTTTATTGAAACGCTCCTCCAGCTAGATAGGACTCTTGTAAAATGTACAAAGTTGTGAAGTTAAAAAAATTAGAATGTTGTGGAAGAAAATGTTTGCAACTTTGCACACCCCTAAATTAACCTTATGAATGTCTTATATACCTCGAGTCAGGAGACACAGGAAAATAAATGCATGTGCCCATCTGTTTTGCTTTTATTTACGTAAAAAAATGTATATTTGTGGAAACAAAGGGGCTCATTACGATGGCGGGCGGAAGCACAACCGCCGTGCTGGCGGATGCAAAAACCACCAGTTACCGCCGGCACGCAGCAGTCCACACGCCCGCCCAATTACGATGCGAAAAGTAGGCCAAACACCGCCGGCAAGCCAGCAACACCGTCCGCCATCAAAGTGCGTCCGCACACGTAGCGGCGCAGCCCAACTGACACACACCGTCCGACGAAACACGTCCCGCCCGGCGTAGAAATTACGATGCCGCAAACAAACGGCTCCCACGGCCAAGAGATACCGTACGACAAACCGAAGCGGTAACACGGACGCCGAGCACGGACAACGAAGAAGCGGCTCCCCCGAGCATGAATCCAGCACTGCAGGCCCTCCCCATGCTCCTGCTGATGCACCACCAAGGACGCAACGTACCGCGGAGTCGCAGGTAGGCACACACACAACAAGTGCACGCAAACAGCGCACACAGTGCAAGGGCGGAAAAAGCGGACAACCCCCACCAGCGCCTGTACACTACACATCCACCATTGCATCCACATATGACACACAGGCCAAATCGTAACATCGCGTAACACATGTGTACACACCACCTGGGACTAGGAACCAACAACCCCGTCACGGCCCCAAAGCGGCGATGACGCCGCCACACATGCGCACAACGCAGAGGCCAACCGCAGCGCCATGCATGCGTCGCACACAGACACAGGGACACAACCAAGCAGCACACACATCAGCCCCACCCCGAACGCACATGACACGTGACAGGCCTGCCACAGACATGTCCCCAACGCCCAATTCACGGACAACACCCAACGCCACACAACCGACGCACACATGTCAGTGAAGTCACACAACAGCAGGACACACCCCAGTGTAACAAACATGGCGTAGCACACAGCGGCGGCAACACCAACTAGGAGAAGCAGGGCCCCTTCGGGAAGAGGAACGCCAGTACCACACTGAAACACCCATACCACCCTGCACATATGAACAAGACATATAAAACGGAACACCAAAGAGCCCGGGGACCGACAACAGGTGGCCCAAGAATAACATTCACACACAAGGCCCAACGCAGAGCGGAAAGGCAGCCTGCCGCCCACACAAGGGAGAGCAGACAGCACTGAATGACCTTCCATTCCAACTCCGAAACCACAGCCCTACGACAGAAGCCGGTGAATACAGCCATTGTCCAAGAATAGACCAACACAGGCATGCCGAGGAGACCGACCACAGGGCAGATAGCGCATATCACAGAAGCACACAACGGACGGGGAAGAAAGAAGAAAACACTCCCCATGTCGGCCACATGCAAGTTAATTGGAAGGAGTCACACATCACTGACCTTGAACTGTCTGAGAAGCATGTGGGATGAGGGCCCGTGTCCTCCAAACAAGCCAACAGAACACAAGTCCTGTCTCCCTACGACTACACAGAGCTCACAGCAACCTCGGAGCGTGCACATTGCAGACTGCACACACAGCCGGAGCACGCCACCACAACGCACCGCTGCGAAATGGCAACCGCAACACACCTACCCAACTACGCCGAACAGCTCAAGCTGTACAAAACCAACCTGTTTCATATATTGGGATGCGATCTCCTGTCCCTGCTGAACGTAAGTTACCGACTGACTTACCGCATCACATTGTTCAGCTGCGTCATGCCCGTCTTCTACTGTCGGAGGTGTCCCTACCAGCATCCCGTTGAGATATGCCTCTCCAACCCGGCATGTCTGAAGGCGGACCTGCTACCACTACTCCTCCCTCTGGACGCACACGACAGGGCCTGCTCTGCCTATGGGGGCATGGCGTATGTGGCCAACATCGCACCCGCACTGAAATGGGACCACTGTGCCTCCACACGACGGATCATCGAGAACAGCTACATCGAATGTCACCCAGCATGCCCCATCATGGTCCTCCAAGGGACAACTTACGAACAACACCTTGACAGCCACCATCCGCTACATTGGCTGGCAAACATGTACACCACCAATGACATGGAAGCCCTGCTGGACGGCATCGCATACCTGACAACCTGTAAATTCGTCGGACCACAACGCAGGTTCCCCGATTGACCTATGATGTCCAACCCCGCACCCATGCTTAGCTTCCGCACGGACTGGCCAGTCACCACCACAACAGCCATACCAAACGACCGGCAACTGTAACCACACCATCAACGACATCGCCATGACATCGGATATGACCGGGACATGCACACTGTTCCCCATCACATCCAGGAACACCGCATGCATCGTGGGAGGCAGTGGCATGGGCTCTGTGTATCGCACCCACATGGACGGAACTGCACGAACAACCAGGACACGACATGGATCCAGCGCACATGGACACACACACCGCTCAGTGGACATGAATAGGTCGCCTGGAGTCTGTGGGTGCTGCACCCCTCCCACCCCCGCCCCGGGAATCCCATACCAGGACCTTTGCATGGACGACAAGTGCATACAACAACAACACGACCCCAGTGACTGTGACATGTCCAGTAACCACCACAGTGCAACAACAAGTGGCACGCCGCTGCATGCACGCAAGCACATGCCCTGATGTCATCTCACATGCACGCGTGCATGAGGAACAACCGCAGCAAACCTGTCACATGGAACTGAGATGGACTGTGCCCATGATGCCAAGCGGTCTGGTAGGCTACATGTATACCGTCTGTGTCAAAGTCCGCAGCTCCGCAGCTATACGTAAATGTACATTAGCACAGCCTTGGCCAAGCAGATGTCACTCTGAAGCCCACATCCCACATGCAACAGCCAATCACATGTAACCCCACACCCTATCCCATTTACAATCATGCTCAGTATATCCTCAACATGTATTCCGCTGCCAGTAGTGTCCACTATACTGCATCACAGAGGACAGAAGACTCAATATAATGTTTGAAACCAAAACTGTCTCCGCTGACTCATTTCACAAGTACGAATGAGAGAGGATGAGAGTATGTGAAGTACACGGCAGTCGTGACATGACCATGTAGTCCACTGGTATTGGATGTCAACGCAAATGAGTAGCACAACTGTGGAAGACACACATGTGTCGTGTGAAGTCGTATGGACGCAGTGCTCAGGTGGGTGGGTGTGACGGGTAGATGCGCACATGCCAAGTTGGAGCACGCCGTGTTGGGAGGGGTCATGAACAGTACACCACCGCTTCCCTGGGCATTGTGAGAGGACACCTGTCGGGGGGAGTGAACACGTGTGTGCACAGCAGCCGGGCACATGTACAAAGCGGTACCAGGCGCACCTCAGCCCACCCTCTGTGGACAAGCTGGATCCTGTTGTGCGCCCGCCATGCCCCTTGACAAGGCACACACAGCCCCAGTCGACCAGGTGTAACCCCAACATAGTCAATCCGCTCAGGCGATACAGGGCACGGGATGGCAGTGGAGCATGGTGTGTGAGAGGTCTCCTCGCGCTCCTCCTGGTCATATCACGCAGGCAATAGAACCTCAACGTCTAGCATGGCACAAGTCAAATGGAAGTGTAGGGGGACGCACCACAGCACGAGCAGCACTGACGTCACGGGAGGTGGCTCGCACCATCCCATCCATTGCCCATTATACCAACCACGCCACATGCCATTGCGACTAAGTGCAAGTGCGTGCGCCACCACCCCCGAGCCCTCCCCAGAGAGGCCAAAGAGTGAATGTGTGGGCCATCAGTCACAGACGGACGCGGCCTGGCCGCAAGGGCAGCCACAGCCACTGGGTGTCGCAGGTGGCGGATCCGGAAGGCGAAGACTGTGATGCATAGTCCATGCAGGCCGGGTCTCCATTTGGGGCACCACGCAGGTGGACGGCGTCCCGCCACACATCATACCCTGAGACAGCCCACTCGTGCAACTGGACCCACACATACACTCCTTGCCCTCTCTGGTGCGAGCTTGGGGCTGCCTGTGCAAGCGCTAGCCTCGCAGGTGAGCATGCATATTGGGGGAGCGAGGGGAGGACATGAGGGCTGGGGCGAAGATGACTGTATCACTGTCAGTTAGTACAAGGGATGACCCAGATGTGGAAAGGAAGAGACGTGTCCCGTGTGTACTGCAACTAGTCGCCAATCCAACTACCCCCCATGTCCGGAATGTAAGCCCGCACCTAGGCCCGCCCATCCGCCACATCGAACATACCACCAGCACGACAACCTTCCCATTCGAAACACTGACTGGGGGTGGCGACCAGTGAACAATCATGTGTAGCCTACCCACGCGTACATGTGGGCCCTCCATGATCCATGTCACCTGCGGCAAAGTCATGACATGCGCAATGAGGGAAGTGAGGAGAGCTGTCCGCCCCACGCACAGAAGGTGCATCAGCTCCACAGACCCAGCAGCGAGTCCAGCAGGGGTCACATGTGCAGGGGCAGCTGTGCCTGGTGTGAAGGCACATGCATATAGACAGCACATCGACCAATGTGTAGTCTGCCCACATCTACAGTCCATCATCATGCGGACATAGGAATTGAACACAGGGCAACACATCTTAGTTGGTGCACCCACCGTGACCAACAATGCGCAATCATCGACGTACCCGCCCTGTGCATGGCCCCCACCCAACGGAGGCACATCCAGTGCCACCATCCCACACACACAAGCCTTCCACGGAACATGCTGTGTCCAATGGTCAGTACAGAGTCAGCGCCCATCTGGTGGATCCTGAACAGGAGACACATGCACACACATGCCAGCTCCCACTATGTACGTCTGCCACCTGGCACGTGCAATGTAACCTCTCACCTGTGACGTGTGACTGCAAGCACACAGCCGTCTTGGCATGGGGCTGTCAATGTGGACACCTGTCAATGTTTCGGGAGGTGTGATCCGTACAGTGCTGTACATAGGGTGCAGTGCTGACACCTACTACTGTCTCATATCCCCTCGTGCCACAGGTCCCACTTGTTTTGGCCGCTCAGCCTGTGCCCACATCGTCGTCGTCGTGTGCCATACTCATCCAGCCGCGGAAGCAGTTCCATGCTCAGCAGACATTCATGTTGCCGTGGCGTTGCCGCTTGACGGATATGCAGTCAGTCCCCATCAGCACGCCCCGCAAGTCATTGGGGCCTAGATCCCCATGTGCATGCACATGGCAGTGGTTTGTATCACTAGCCATTGCCATTGTTGGGAGACCTGTGTAAGTGTATTGTGGCCGTGCCGTCCCAGCTTGACAGCTGGGCTGTGGCTCATGTGCTTGCTCAGTCATGTCAGTGATGTGTATGCGAAATTGCTATGTGTTGTGTTGCTTTGACATGTGTCCTCTGCCATTGTCCCTAGGCGGAGACCGAACATTGACCGCCCATACCAATTGCTGGCGGACATGGACGATACAGAGGTTATTAGGAAGTTTCGGCTGGACAGGCCAACCCTGCATCGACTGTGTGCCATGTTAGAACCCCATCTCCGTCCCCGCAGGGTGTATCCGACTGCTGTCACCCCCACGGCTAAGGTGATGGCCGCCATGCATTTCTTCGCCACTGGGTCATTCCAGCACACAGTGGGCATTGGAGGAGGGATGTCCCAGCCCATGTTCAGCAAGGTGCTGAGGGATGTACTGGCAGCCATGTTGCTGTACCGAAACAGGTACATCCGCTTCCCCAGGGCTCGTGAATTGGCGGCAGTGAAGGGTGCATTCTATGCCCTTGGCAGAATCCCACACATCGTTGGAGCCATTGACTGCACACATGTCGGCCTTGTTCCACCACAGGCCACTGAGCACCTGTACCGCAACAGGAAGCACACGCACTCCCTGAATGTGCAAGTGGTGTGCCTTGCGGACATGGTGATCACCCACGTGTGTGCAAAGTTCCCAGGCTCGGCCCATGACGCACACATAATGCGCAACAGCATCTTGCCACGACTGATGTCCAATATGCAACAGGATCGTGGCTGTATTGTCGGTGAGTATGTGGAGTGGTGTAGCGTGCTGGTTGTGCGATGCTGTCCCCTGTCCAGTTGGAATAGCAACGGTTCTCTGTGTCCCTCACACCCAGGTGACTCTGCGTACCCGAATGGGGCATGGCTGCTCAGTCCATTGAGGAATCCTCGCACCCCAGCAGACGATCGCTACAATGAGGCACATGGGAGGACCAGACGTGTGGTCGAGCGTACCTTTGGCCTCCTCAAGTCCAGGTTCAGGTGCCTGGACCGCACCGGGGTGCGCTGGCGTACTCCCCACAGAAGGTGTGCCAGATAGTGGTGGCGTGCTGCATGCTGCACAATCTGGCCATTCGGAAGCAGATCCCCCTCATCGTGGATGACGGAGATCAACCAGGGCCCCAGCCCGCAGACCAGGCCAGCTCGAGTGAGGAGGACAGCGGAGAGGAGGAAGCTGGTAATGTGCGGCAGCAGCTCATCGCCCGCTACTTCACTTGACGGTGAGTGTCCATGTACGACGGCTGATGTGGCTGTATCTGTGCAGGTGTGTGTGTGCTGTGTCAGGGTGGCCGTTTGTTCACTGCGTGCTGTGTGTCAACGCTCCATGGCCAGGGTAGTATGCCACTGTTGGTGGCTGTGGCATTGTGCCCTATTGCTCTGTGCGATGTGTGTACATTGCTTGTAGTTGTTGACATGTACTGTGTGATGGGTGTGTGACACACTCATTGAATGTGCTCCTGTTCTGTCTCCCACCCCTAGGTCCCTACAGGCCCTCCGGATTCCATTGCCATGCCACGCATCAGGTGCCTTTCCGCCCAAGGTGGCCGTTGTATTCCGTACAAATAAAACACAGGGCACAAACAGCAGTTAGTGTAAGAGGTGCATTTATTTCAAACTGTGACATGTGATTGTGTGTAAGGTGATGACAAACGTGGTGCGTGCAGTGACAATGAGCTGTCGGTCATGGCTGCGTGATGCTCAGGGTGTACCCACTGGTTCTATGTCCATAGTCCAACACACACATGCCATCCAGATGGCTGTGTGGAGTGGGATCGTAGTCCAAGTCAATGCAGTGGGTGGTCAAGGAAGGCTGGCTGGCTGCCTCACTTGCGTTTGGAGCGTGCGAAGTCCTCCCGGGAGATCTGTTTCCACTTCGGACGGCCCCTTCCACGTTTGCTAGGGGGGGTGCCTGCTTGCGACATGCTGGTGGTTGAGGTGTGCTCACTGGCTGTGGACGCAGGGGAACTGGACACTGCTGCTCGACCCTGCGCCCCGGCAGGTGGTGGCGGAGGGGGAGCTACTGTCCCTGGCTGTGACCTCACCGCCACCACCAGCTGGCCCATGAGGTCCACGAGTTGGCCCATACGGGCGTCCATGGACCTCAGCACCCCCAGCACCTCACGCGTGTCTGTAGCTGACCTGGCCCATTGTCCTTGGGCCTCTTCATAGGCCCCAAGGACTCTGGCCATTTGAGGCAGGGCATGGCTCCCAGGGGAGGCTGGCGTTTCCCTGACCCTGCTCCTCCTACCAGTCCTGCTGCCACCGGCCTGCCCACTAGCCACATTGCTCACCACGGTCCTCGCTGTGGCTCCCAGGGTGGATCCAGTCGGCCGGGCCACCACCTGCGCTGGGGCTGGTGCCAGCGAAGACGTGGTGGTGGTGGTGGCGGTGGTGGTCGGTGCGGCGATGGTGGCGGTTGCGGCAGTGGTAGTGGCCGCAATGACCGTGGGTGTGGCCGCAACGACAGTGGCAGCAGGGGGCTGGGAATGTTCAGCAGCCCTGGATGATGGGTTGGTGGGTAGGAGGGGTCCTGGGGAGCGGCTGGGCCCTGCCACACCAGATGGGCCTGCTTGGTGGTCCGTGTCCGAAGAGGAGGACAGATCCTCCACATCCGTGTGTCCTCGTTGGGGGCTTGTAGGCTGGCTGTGCTGGCTGCTGGCTCCATCCCCAGCATCCAGCAGTTCGTCACCTGTGGAGAGAATGAGATTTGTTATTGTGTTGCACCTGGCGAAGTATGTATTTGTCGTCTGACATTAACAGTTCGTGCAATCTCGTACATGGGTTTCCCGGAGGCGTGTGTGTGGCTGTAGCATTTGTAGTTGTGTGTGCTTGGCAATGGGACTGTGTGCTGTGCACATGTGGCATGGGACGGATTGGCCATGCCGATGGGTGTGTTGCTGTGCCCCTACTTATTGTGACTCTGGTGTATGCGGGCTCCTGGCCCATCCTGGGTCTGGTTTGTACTTTGCTTTTGGTGTTCAGATGGGACGCTTAGGAACGCATATGGCAACAAGGGGGCCATGCCCCAGATTCACATTTGGGAGGGAATATGCTTTTGGGGTTCAAATGGAACGCTTAGGAACGCATATGGCAACATGGGGGCCATGCCCCAGATTCGCATTTGGGTGGGAATATGCTTTTGGGGTTCAAATGGAACGCATAGGAACGCATATGGCAACATGTGGGCCATGCCCCATATTCGCATTTGGGAGGGAATATGCTTTTGGGGTTCAAATGGAACGCTTAGGAACGCATATGGCAACATGGGGGCCATGCCCCAGATTCGCATTTGGGAGGGAATATGCTTTTGGGGTTCAAATGGAACGCTTAGGAACGCATATGGCAACATGGGGGCCATGCCCCAGATTCGCATTTGGGAGGGAATATGCTTTTGGGGTTCAAATGGAACGCTTAGGAACGCATATGGCAACATGGGGGCCATGCCCCAGATTCGCATTTGGGAGGGAATATGCTTTTGGGGTACATGCTGTGAGCCATGGGTGCCGAACGTGACATGTGTTGTGGCAGCATGACAGTGCATGGTTTGAGGTGTGTGCATGCTTGACATGGCCTGCATATTTGCTGTCTGTTGTGATTACTGGACATGGCATTGGACGCATCGTTATGAGTGAGTGATGGTTGTGTGCCAGCCAACGTATTGCAGTTGTCCCATCTCCTTGGTGTGCGTGCTGCCCTGTGCCATGTGCATCACTGCAGTGCTCGGGGAGGGTGTGGCCCATGTTGTGTGTTGTTGCTCACAGTGTGTCGTGCGCTTCATTGACTTCTGGCACATGGTTGGTCATGGGCATGTATCTTAGCGTGACTGCTGTATGTGTGGCAGCTGTGCGGATGACATGCCTTTCATGAGACTGGGGCTGACGGATGGGATGGATGGTATGTTGTATGTGCATGGTGTGTCTGTGTGTTTGATGGGTTCAGTGGTGTTCGTGTGCATTTATGTTGTTCCGCTCTGTTGCGTCTAGTGTTGTTTGTCTTACATAGGCGTAGTTGTGGGGTGTGTGGTTGACAGGCAGTAGGGGCTACATGGACAGGACTTCAATGGTGTTTCGGTTGTGTGTGATGAGTTGCACAGTGGCTGCCGTGTGGTACTATATTCAGTGTGGCTTGTGCATGCAGACGTGGCTCCTTGGGTGTTGCTATGTCTGTGATGGGTCATGTGGGGTGTGAGTCTGTTGTTCATGTCCGTGTGCACATTGTTCACTTGTTCGTGACGGTGGGCGGTGCTGCGTGTTCGTCTGCTACGTGACATGTCCCATGTGTTGGTCGTGTTCCGGTCCTCATGCCTCCAGTAATCCAGCCCTGTCCAGTTTCCCACCTGCAGGTTGTTCGTGCGTGCACTGTACTGGATGCCACATGGCTCTAAGCGGGGGATGCTCCATGTTGCAGGTCTGTGGGGGTGGGGGGGTGTTGTGGGTCGTGGGGGTGGCTGGACACCCACTGACACCGATTGCTGTGGACCGTGATGTCTGCCTTTCGGCTGTCGTTGTGCACTGCGGTGGCTGACACGTGGCTGTGGGGTGTGGGGGATGCTCCTCCTTGCTGTGCTGTGGGACTAGGGGCCTGGTGTGTGTTGTACTTGGGCTGTCCACCGTCCCACCCACTGCACTTTGTGTTCCTGCCACTTACCTGTTACTTGTCGGTTAGTGCAGCTGTGGCGGACACATGGGTGTGGTGGGTGCTCGTTGTGGCGCTTCTGGCATATTTGGGGACCTGTTGGTGGTTACGTGGCTGGCTGAGTGTACACATGTCCCCACGCATCTTACAGTTGTTCTGTTTGGGCTGTGTGTGGTGGTGTCTGTTGCATGTGTGTGTTGTGTATTGTGTGCTGGACATGGGGGTGTTTGTCCCTGGGAGCTGTGGCATGGTGGTAGTGCATGTGAGTACATAGCGGTGTGCTGGTATACATTAGTTTGTACTTACCAGCCTCCACTCCCTCTGCTAATCCGGCGAGGATCTCCGGATGTATTATGACTCGCACCTTCTCCTCCCACGCTTTGAAGGTCTTGAAGAGCGCGGGATTCCCTCCGCCAGTGACGGCAGCCAGCTCTCTGTTTTTGCCCTCCTTCTTCTTGACCAGGCTCTTGACGTCATTCCACCGTTTGTTTATTTCTCCTCTGTTCCTGGGCAGGGTCCCGACTGCATTGACCTGGTCTACGATCCGGTTCCACATTCTGTTTCTGGTGGCTAGTGGTGTGTGCTGGACCATGTTCCCATAGATTTGTGGGTGCACCTTGATGATCTCGTCGACCATGACCGTCAGCTCAATGGGCGTGAACTTGGGCATTCTTTGTGGTGCCATGGTGTTTGTGGTGCTGGTGCGGTGTGTGTTGTGTAATGTGCAGGGGGTTTGTGGTGCCGGTGTTTGGTGGTGGTGGTGGTGGTGGTGGTGGTTGTGATGTGTGCATTTCTGTGGTGTGCTGCTGTCCTTGCTGTGTCACTGTGTCCTCTCCTCTCCTCTCTGGTTTGCAATGTTGCAAGGGGTTGTGGTCTGTGGGAGTGCTGCTTTTGTACTTACCTATGTGGGTGTGTCCTCATGGTCTGTTGTTTTCAGGTCTGTTGTGTCTGGGGTTCTGGCCTTTGTAGTTTTTGTTTGTCCGGGGGGGTGTTTTCGGGATGTGTACTGTGCTTGTGTATTTGTGCGTGCCTTGCTGTGTGGACTTGTTGGCCATGTTGTGTGCTATTGGTTTTGTGAGCGGACGGTTTCTGTGCAGGGACGTGGGCGCCATGGCTTCTGCCGTGTCGATTCTCATCGGCGTTGTTTGCGCTGGCGGGCGGTATATTTGTAGTTTTCCCGCGCTCATGGCGGTGCGATCGTAATTTCACGTGCGGTGTGTCGGCCGTGAGGGCGGGCGGTTTTGTGTTGTCGTGCGTGTTTCCGTCCGTGGCGGGCGGTTTGACTCCGACTCGGACGATGGCGGGCGGTATCTTGTGTGATTTTTCCGCCGATGGCGGTTTTCGGTTTGTGTAATCGTAATGGCGTGGTCGGTGTTCAGACGGTGTGTGCGGGCGGATTTTTGCCGCTTCCATGCCTGGCGGATTTTTTTACGCCGGGTATCGTAATGGGCCCCAAAGCCACGAATTTTTCAAACTGATCTGCTGAGTGTTCAATCTTGAACAATGATATACTCTATCCCCTGAAGATTTTTAGAGGGTGATTTCAAAAGTATTATATTGCAATGTTTGACAATGGTTCTGGGGTCATTGTCTGACACCTAATATAAGGTACCTGACCCTTTCTAAAATCAATAGAATGTGCTGTCCTGTTTTAATGCCTGTTACGACCCAAACCTATTGAATACATAAGCATTGCTGTCATACTTAGATTTTCTATATCCATACACTGGATCCAAGAGGTTAAAAGGTGGAGTCATCTTCTACACTGATCTGCTACTGTTTGATGGAGGTAGAAGAGATGCCTAAAATGTGTGGGCGCAAATAAAAACTTAAAAAGTTCATAGTCTGTGAGTAGTTCTTTCCAGTGAAAGCACTCAGAGGAAGGGTGCTACACCTACTCATAAGCACCGAATATGTTAAAATATATGTTGTTACTTATCCTGTTTTTTAGAGGTTTATAGCTATCATTAAAGAAGATGTGCCCACAATCGGTAGATCTTTAAAAATGTGTTTAATGTTTGTGTGCCTTTCTGCACCTATATTTCTTCATGTAGAGGCTGTGAACCTTTTGAAAAATAATGTATAGCTCTTATCCCTCCATTGAAGAGACCACACAAGAGGAATGAATATCTAGGTCCACCTTTGCCACTAACATCTTGGGAGATTTCATGCAAAAGACTCAAGAGAGTATGGTGTGTCTGCGTATTTCTGGCCAGTCAGCCAGTAGGAAGGAGTCCCCTGTGACCACTGATAGATTTGATGTTTTATGTCACAAGCAAACATTGCAAACAGATGATTTTGGTACTTTCCTATAATCCCTTGCTCTATTTGTTGCCTGATTACATGAGCTCTAAATGAGCTGGTCCAGTATCTGAATAAAACACAATGTTGCGCATGCCTACTAACACCCCACTACCCATTTACCTTTCCACAGAAAAGTAAGAAAGCAGTATCCTCCCAATTACAGGATCCAATCTACCAGAATTATATTCTACAACAACCGATCTTGCTTCAGACCATGCTGCAGCACATAAACTTATATTCTTCAACATGCTCTTCATAATAAAAATGACCCCTACCGCCTGATCATGCTCACCCTCTCTGAAGCCTTTGATACATTTGATAAACATTGATCCATACCTTGATAACATGCATAGGCTTCTTCCGTGCAGTACTTTAATTGTTCACATCAAACCTCACCATCAACTGTTCCAAATAGGAGCATCTAGATCAAAGAAACTCCCAGGGGCATATGTACAAGAACTTAACACCGCCGTAGCGTCAATTTTTTGATGTTACAGCAGCTTTTTTACTCACCTTATTTACATGTTGCCACTAAAGTTAGTGGCACTTTTTCAGCAAAAACGTGAATTTTCAAGATCGCCACTTCTGTTAGTGGGACTTAACGAAAATGAGATAAAAGGTAGGCGTTCCCGTGCAAAAACTCCCACTTAATCAATCAATCAATCCGGGAATTGTAAGCGCGCTACTCACCCGTGAGGGTCTCAAGGTGCTGAGGGGGGGGGTCCGCAGATCTGTTTAGCCGAAGAGCCAGGTCTTAAGGGTCTTCCTGAAGGTGTTCAGGGAGGGAGCGCGTCTGATGTCTGCCGGTAGCTCGTTCCAGGTCTTGGCTGCAATGTGAGAGAAGGATCTTCCACCTGCTCTGGCTCTGTGGATGCGCGGGGTTTCGGCCAGTGCGAGGTTGGAAGATCGGAGGTTTCTTTTGGGTACGTGGAAGTTGATTCTGTCGTTGAGGTATTTGGGTCCGTTTTTGTGTAGGCATTTGTAGGCGTGAGTAAGGATTTTGAAAGTGACTCTTTTCTCCACGGGGAGCCAGTGGAGACTTCGTAGGTGTTGGCTGATGTGTTCGTGTCGGGGGATGCCGAGGACGAGTCTGGCGGCGGTGTTTTGTACTGTCTGGAGTTTGCGGAGTAGGGACTTGTTGATGCCGGCGTAGAGTACGTTTCCATAGTCCAGTCTGCTGGTGAAGAGTGCTTGGGCGACTGTCTTCCTTGACTCAGGGGGGATCCACTTGAAGGTCTTGCGGAGGATGTGGAGGGTGTTGAAGCAGCTGGAGGTGACGGCGTTGACCTGTCGGTTCATGGAGAGTGATGAGTCGAGTACGATGCCGAGGTTCTTGGCGTGGGTGGGCTTCCGAGGGCGGTCGGCCACCAGGTGCTGTCCCATGCAGAAGGGGTGGTACCGAGTAGAGGACTTCTGTCTTCTCGGCGTTGAGCTTCAGGCAGCTGTTGGTCATCCAGACTGCGACGTCTTGCATTCCTTTCTGGAAGTTGAGTTTGGCAGTGGTGGGGTCTTTGGTGAGGTAGAGGATGAGCTGGGTGTCGTCGGCGTAGGATACGATGTTGAGGCCATGTTGTCGGACGATGGCTGCGAGGGGGGCCATGTAAATGTTGAAGAGGGTGGGGCTCAGTGATGAACCCTGTGGGACTCCGCAGGTGATTTTCGTGGGGTCAGAGAGGAAGGGCGGGAGTCTGATCCTTTGGCTTCTTCCGGTGAGGAATGATCGGATCCAGTCCAGGGCTGTTCCTTGTATGCCTGCGTCGTGTAGTCTGACGACTAGTGTGCGATGGGAGGCGGTGTTGAAGGCCGCTGATAGGTCGAGTAGGATGAGGGCTGCGGAGTGGCCTTGGTCCAGGAGGGTGCAGATGTCGTCTGTGGCGGCGAGTAGGGCGGTCTCTGTGCTGTGGTTGCTTCGGAATCCGGATTGGGACGGGTCGAGGACGGCGTTCTCTTCAATGAATCGTGTCAGTTTCCTGTTGACTGTTTTCTCTGCTTACACCACTTCGCGATATTTGCAAGGAATTCCTTGTATGGTGCAAAACCAAAAAAACTGCCTCTAACTCCAGTTAGAGGCAGTTTTTTAAGACCACAAAATAGCTGGTCTTAAAAATGGTGCAAACACTTTGGGCCTCATTTCAGAAGGTTTTGGTGCTGGACAGCGCTGCAAGGAATGTTGCTGCGCTGCCCTGCGACAAAACTACAGGGCAGGAATGCGCACCATCAATAAGATAGGGCGCATTCCTGGGCCTCATTCATGAAAAATGTTGCATCGCTGTGACAGAACATCATTGCAACACTTTTAAATATGCCGTTCTTGCGACACCATGGATGCGCTGTATTCACTGTACGGCGCTCCATCTCGCAATTAATGACAGATACGTCTAGAATCCTGACATATCTGTCAACGCTAAAGTCACATTGCTGCTGTTGTGTCACAAGCATGACGCAACTCCAGCAAATCATGGGGCCAGCCTATCCCTGTGGCACTGCGTCACCCTTACGCCTGCAAGAGGCAGGTGTAAGGTACTGACACAGTGGCGTCCTACAATTGTTGCAGTGAAATCTGATGGATTTCACTGCGCCACTCCTATGAGGCTTTGTTGCGTGGGAACGCCAACCCAAAATACATCATACCTGATGCAGGTATAATGTGGCACAGGGCTTCACAAGGTCACACATATGTCTAGATGCGTCACTTTGCAAATACGGCGCAGCATGGTGTTCTGGTCACTGGGATTATCCAGGTGGAACTTGAGGTCTCCGAGTAGGATGTAGTCGGTGGATGGGAGAGCCTGGGGTGCGATGAGGTCTACAATGGCATCGGTGAATGGCGGTTCATGACCCGGGCGGCCTGTAGATGAGGGTGCAGGGAGGGTGGTGTTGGGGTTGGTCCGGATCTGGAAGTGGAGGTGTTCTATGGCCACCGTCAGGTCATTAGAGTGAGTGGTCAGTGTGCCTTTTTTAGACAATGGCAATGCATCCTCGTGGCCGCTCGGGGTGGTCCGTGTGGGTGAATTTATAGCCATCGTGGATGGTGATGTCAGGTCCGGAGCAGAGGTTGGTCCAGGTTTCCATGAAGAAGGTGATGTCTGAAGAGGTGGCGTCGAGGAGGTCCCAGATTTCTGTTGCATGTTTGTGGAGGGACCGCACGTTGAGGAGGATGAAGTTAAGCTGGTCGGCTGCAAAGGTCGGCTGGGTGGTAGGAGGCGCTGGTGTGCTGATGTGGCAGAAAGTGCGTTTGCAGTTTCGACAGGCTCAGTGTGCAAGAGTATTCTACAGTGTTGCTACATGGCAGGCGGGGTGGCGTCCAGGTTTGATGGCGAGGAGGGTGCTGGCGTCGTAGCGGTCAAGTGTCCGAGAGGAAGAGTCCTTGGTGCTGGGCGGGGATGGACGCAGATGGGCTTGCCTTTGGTGCACCAGTGGTACTCCCGCTGTGCGTGGCCGCACAGCGGCCGCCATTATGTAGTGCTGCGGGGGGGACTGGACAGCTGGGAGGTGGGAAAGGACACTGGAGGGGGCGGGGACGAGGTGGGGAGTGGGGGTTGTCAATATATATTTTTTTAATTCTTACCTTGAGGCCGGGTCCTTCGTCTTCTGTGCTCCTGCTCTCCTGAGTCTGCATCCAGGAACAGGAAGCAGGCAGCCAGGCTTCCTCCCCTAAGCCAATCACAACGCTGCAATGCGGCGTTGTGATTGTTGTTGAGCGCTGTGACAAGGTGTTCAGCCGGTGGGCAGTCAAAATATCGAAAATAAAATATCGATATACCATAATATCGAAGTTTAAATATCGAAGGGACAGAATATCGATGGGACACAATATCGATGGACAGAATATCGACCCTAAGGTAAGTAATATCGAATTAATTAATATCGATGTCAATAATATCGAAGTTAGTAATATCGAAATCAAATATATCGATGTTACTAATATCGATGTTACTAATATCGATATTTGTATTATTGTTATGTATTTTGTTATGTTTTTAATATGTATGTGTTATATGTGTTTTTGTTAAGTGTTTTAATTGTTTAAAAATATATGTATACAATTTTTATATGTTAATAAATTTATTTTTTTAAGTTTTTTTTTTTTTTTTGTACTGTAGCGGGTTGTGGGTTTATAGGGGAATAGGGTGGGAAGTAATTTCATTATACTAAATTAATTATTAATTTTTAGGAATTATAAATTAATTTTAATTATTTTTTGCGTTTAAGTTCTGTAGCGGGTTGTGGGTTTATAGAGGAATAGGGTGGGAAGTAATTTAATTGTAATTAAGTTATAATTTATTTTAATTAATTGGTATTGATAATTATATTATTGTTAATTAATTAATAATTGGTAATTAATTTTTATTAATTGGTTATTAATTTTAATTAATTGATTAATTTATTATCATGTAATTTAAATGTAATTAAGTTATAATTTATTTTAATTAATTGTTATTGATAATTATATAATTGTTAATTAATCAATAATTGGTAATTAATTTTAATTGATTGGTGATGAATTTTTATTAATTGATTAATTAATAATCATGTAATTTAAATGCAATTAATTTATAATTTATTTTAATTAATTGATATTGATAATTATATTATTGTTAATTAATTGATAATTGGTAATCAATTATTAATTGGTAATTAATTTTTATTAATTAGTTATTAATTTTTATTAATTGATTAATTGATCATTATGTTGTGTATTTTATCATTGGAGTGTGTTGTGCGTTTATAGGGGAATACTTTTGGAAGTAATTGAAGTCTAATTAAGTAATTATAAAATTTATTTTTGGGTATTGATAATTAATTTATTGGATATTATTTATTAATAGGTAATTTTTCAAATTACAAATTTTTGGTTCTAAAAATTAATTTATTGTTGTTTTATCATTAATTGGTAATTAAATATTATTAAATATTATTTATTGATAAATGTAATTAATATATTAAGAATTATTTATTAATTGATAATTAATGTTTAATTATTATTATTGGTATAAAAAAGCATTTAATTGTTCAATATTAGTTAATTGGTAATTACGTTTTAATAATTTATATGTTTTTTGTTATTAAAAATATTTTATTGTTCAATATTTCATATTTAGTAATTAATATTGATTAATTATTATTTATTGGTATTTATTATTAATTTATTGTTAATACATTTTCTATTGGTAATTATGTTTTTAATAAATATTTATTGGTATTGGTAAATAGTTTAGAGTTATTTAATAATTCATTAATTATTTTAAAAAATTTATTTATTTATAAGTATGTTATTTGTCACTTCTACGCTATCCAACACTTTCCCTACTGTTGCACTCTCTGGAGTGGGAATAGTAATTTTTACCCCTACGCTATCCAACACTTTCCCTACTGTTGCACTCCCTGGAGTGGGAATAGTAATTTCTACCCCTATGCTATCCAACACTTTCCCTACTGTTGCACTCTCTGGAGTTGGAATAGTATTTTTACCCCTACGCTATCCAACACTTTCCCTACTGTTGCACTCCCTGGAGTGGGAATAGTAATTTCTACCCCTACGCTATCCAACACTTTCCCTACTGTTGCACTCCCTGGAGTGGGAATAGTAATTTTTACCCCTACACTATCCAACACTTTCCCTACTGTTGCACTCCCTGGAGTGGGAATAGTAATTTCTACCCCTACGCTATCCAACACTTTCCCTACTGTTGCACTCTATGGAGTTGGAATAGTAATTTTTACCCCTACGCTATCCAACACTTTCCCTACTGTTGCATTCTCTGGAGTGGGAATAGTAATTTTTACCCCTACGCTATCCAACACTTTCCCTACTGTTGCACTCCCTGGAGTGGTTATAGTAATTTCTACCCCTACGCTATCCAACACTTTCCCTACTGTTACACTCTCTGGAGTTGGAATAGTAATTTTTACCCCTACGCTATCCAACACTTTCCCTACTGTTGCACTCACTGGAGTTGGAATAGTAATTTTTACCCCTACGCTATCCAACACTTTCCCTACTGTTGCACTCTCTGGAGTGGGAATAGTAATTTTTACCCCTACGCTATCCAACATTTTTCTTAGTGTTGTTTTTTTGGGAGTTGTAATAGTAGTTTTATTACGTACGCTATTTAATATTTTTTGTATTATTTTAGTTAATATAGTATATAATTAATTTTAAAAATATTAAAAGTAAATTTAATTTTTTTAATTTGTTATACATAATTATTTAATTTTTATTTATGTTATTGTTTTATGTGTATAGATGTATTTGTAATTTATAATATTTTTTAATAATTTATAATTTATTACAATAATTATTCAAAATTATTATTAAGTAAGTATATATATTATATTTTATATGTATATGTTTAATTAATGTTTTATTTAATTATATATGTTACTTATTAATTTTAAATATTATCAAATATTTTTAACTATGTTTATTTTAATTATAAGTATTATTTAGTTTATTTTACATATTATTTTTAACAAAAAAAAACAATATTTTTGATAACGATATTTTTGACATCGATATTTTTTTTTCGATATTTTTGTACTTACCATGTTGTAGATAGGATGTCGATATTATTGACATCGATATTTTTGCTGCGATATTTTTGTAGGTCGATTTTTTGACCTTCGATATTTTGTCAGTGATTCGTTCAGCCAGGGGCTGGAGGGGTGGACATGTTCTCCATGCAGGCTGTAATGCAGCCTTCATTGCGAATAGGGATGTGCGCATGACTGCTTTGGGCGGCCTGATAGGGTCCACCAAACAGTCATTGTGCACTTGAGTGGGCATACCACTCCACCCCTGCCCTGCTCCATGAGTAGAGCAGCCCCACCCACCCGCCCGCAAAGGAAACATAGCATGAGTACATCAGAAAGTTCTCATCATATTATGTTTCCTCTTCTTGCACTGCTTGAAAGCAGTGGGGCGACACTCTTCCGCCATAGCGGATGAACCGCCACTGGGGGTCCGTCACCCATAGGTGCTAGGCCTGGGCCCGGCTCGACCCCCGGGGCTCCTCTGCTACACGTCCCACCTTCTCCTCACCTGGACATTGACACTGTGGTGCAATACGTTGCACTCTCTCCAAATCTGTGACTCAGCCATCAGGAGCCTCAGCCAGGCGGGATTTCACAAGCCTGGGTACAGCAGTCACCGCCAAGTCCGCTGGGGAACCTCCCGATGCAGGTGATGCAACATGGCCCCCTTAGGCATGAAGTTGCAGCACTCCCACCATACAAGTTCGGTGCAGCTCAGGGGCCTCACCCTCCACAGCATCCAGCCAGCGCAACATCCTCCGGCCTGTGATGCAGAGAGGCGCGGCCCACCATTGGTAATCTCCTCCATGCACCCCGGTGTAGTGGTGGCGTGTGGTATGCGATGCAGACCTCCCTACGTTGGTGCGCAGGAGCGCCTCTACCGTTCACATCTCCAAGGGGCACCAGGCGGTCTTCTCACACAGGTCAGCAACGTGTCTTCATGCGACCTGGCAGACTTCACCACCAGGTAAGGGCGATCGCCGATGCCTCAATGTCTACCGCCACGGCCCAGCACCTCCACAGCACCTCTGCATCCCACTCTGGGTCCCAGACGCAGGCCGAGCGAGGCCTCCGGGACACGGGGACTGTCCGCGCTTTCAAGGTTTTGGATGCCATGGTGTTGCAAGGATGCGCCTCTTTTCATGATTGTAGCCCTGAATTTCCTCTCCCTGGGACTCTGGCTGGTCATCCTGGCTGTTGGGGGGCTTGGGGGGGTTGGTGACCTGTGCTGCACTTGGCCCTGGCTGCTCCATTCTGAATTCCATTAGTTTGGTTCCTATTTTTCATTGGAGGTGGACTTATAGGCTATTTTTGCCTCTAGAGGCAAAAAAAGTCAGGTGGGCTGATAACGTGAGTTTTTTTGCCGCTAATAGGCCTTTCGTCTGTTTTTGTCCTCTAACCTCCGAATTTGTATCACCTTCACGCTAGTGTTAGCGGCAGTTTTCACCACGGCTACCTAAAACTATCGCCATGTAGCGACGTATTGTAAATATATCCCTGACAGGGCGATAGTTTTTGGTGATAGGCTGCGTTAAGAAAACTGCAGCTAGCTAGCGCTAACGCTAGTTAGCGACAGTTCTTGTACATATACCCCCAAGTTTCCAGTGGAGAACTTCACAAATCCATCTACCAGTAGCGGCCCGTGCAGGTAAGAACGGTGAGGCTGGGTTGGGGGGGATTCAACAGACGGCCATGAGGGGAAATGAAATAAATAATTAATTTTCCCTTGTCGTCTGTCAAAATCCCCGCCCACCCAGCCCCAACGCTCTTACCTGCATGGGCTGCTGCTGCTATCTACACCTTTATTGCAGAACCTCTTTGAGCCAAACTCAGAGATAACAGTATGAACATCAACAATACGCTGACAACACTCAACTCTACCTCCAAAATCTCCTCAGCAAACAAAAATCAATTGCTCAAATTCTTTATTGATCTATTGCAGAATTAGACGTGAAGCTTCTACCTAAAGCTCCACCCGACTGAGTCATGCTTGGTTTTCCGAAGTGGAGCTCGGGGACTTTACTTCTAGCAAACCAGAAGTGCAAAATCACTTGGATTTATCCTCAATTCAAATCTCTCTTTCAAAGAGTACATCATCAAGAAAAATCAATGCAGCATGATATCAGCTCTCTCTTATGAGAAAAGTGAAATTGTGCTCACTGGGAAACAACGTCAGGACAACAGTGTAAGTCCTAGAGCTCTCTCACAGCTCAACATCCTCACCCAACACTGCTCTGGCACTCATGATGCACATCCTACATCATGCAGCATGTCGCATCAAAGGTTGGAAGAAGTTCAGTCACATTCCCAAAATACTGGTGGAACAACACTGGGTCTCATTCAAGCCTGCCCTACATCCAAGACCATCAGCATTATCCACAAGGCCATCAGTAGAAACATCATACATATTTGGCAGAGAAAAAAATCCATTCAGGTGGTCAGTGCCAAACCAGGAGTCAGGACATCGCAAGACAGTAGTTGAAAAATGCAAGAAGGAAAAGGTAAAAGACATGCCCTGACAACGGGCGTACATGACACCGGCCTACATCAATAGAATATTCAATCGAGTAGATGCGCAGTGCCCTCGCTGCGAATCGGTGGGTAGTGACCTGATACACATGTTATGGGCATGTAACAAGCTAACCGCCTATTGGGAAATCATCACAACACAATTAGCACGATGCACTGACCGCACACTGGAATGGAACTGGGAGGTGTGCTTGCTGGGGCTGTACCAGAGGCAGAAGAAATACAAGGTGACTACCCGCTTTATAGACCTGGGACTTATAGTGGCAAAGCGCCTAATTACCAAGCGCTGGAAATCCCCTGACCCCCCGTCAGTGAAAGCATGGTACCACTCCATGATCTGCTGGGCACAGGCGGAAAGTGTGGCACTTCGAAGAGAAAATGCCATTGGCATACGCAAGACGCCCCTAGCCGTGGCTTGGGACACAATACTCACGGACCTCCGAAGCACGTGGCAGGAACACTCGGAGACACAGGGCTCACCCCAGGCAGCGGGAGAGGCACAAGAGCATGTGGCTAAGCCCCAACAGTAATCGGAGCCCGTCCCCCCCCAAACCTCCCGCCCACTCTCTTTCTCCCCCCCCTTGCACCTCGCGGGTGGGAATCCAGGCGCAGAGCATGAACAACAAGCGTGCGGCAACCCCTGACATGTATTCAAGGTAACAGTCACTGGCAATAGGGCTTAAGATAACGAAGCGAAGGTGACGCACGAAGTGGCAGGATCGAAACATTGTACATAGTAGCCATAGCACCACTCACACTTCAAATACCAACATAGTGAGACGCTCCCCCCCACCCCTTGCCCTGTTCTATTGTTCTCCCCCCTACAGGTTGGCATGTTATTAACAGCAAAATGATGTACAACATAGAGATAGATGCGCAGAAGCAAACCTTTTGTTGTAGTAATGTATACTGTACCCTGATTAGCATCGGTCCTTGTAAAGTTAAGGGCAGTCCAACGGGTTATCATATGTGCCAAAATTGTATATAAGGAAGTCAAATCTGCAATTTTAAGGTTGTAATTGCTGTACTACATGAAAATTGAAAAATCAATAAAGAAATTTAAACAAAAAAAAAAGACATGCCCTTGCCACCTTGGCTCCCAGGATCTAGAAAAATATCCCCATCAAAATAGGAATGGCTCCTACCCCTCTGCTATTCAGAAATTAACTGAAAGCCTATATATTGAAAGGGTGCTATGCTCGTTATTCCCCTGGTAATTCCAAAGTTCCTCCAGTCTTTTGAAAAGCATCAACTGCTAAAACCCCTATATGTGGCCACCAGCTGTGATACTCTTGAAGCTGAAATGTTAGGCTAATTGCAAACAAAACAATGGACCTCTAGAAGTCCCCATTTTTCATGGATTCTCAAAAAATAATTCAGTTTCAAGTTCTAACTGCTATTATCCAATAAATGGCAAGACTTCCAATCTGCCGCACCATTTTCCTTCTCTGTCACATACTCCCCACTCAATGTTACATTGCACTTCAAACAAAACTGCCATAATTCCATTCCTATCTCTGTCAACCACTTTGACTTGCTTCCGCCTCAATTATTTGTGTAAGTTTCAGCTGTCACATTGCCCATGCGAATAGGAATCGTAAAATTCCCTATTTGACTCTTAAAATTACATTGTACGAAAATCCTTGTTGCTAACTCCAACTAGTGTATGTGTTCCTTGCTCCCTTGACCATCTTTCATCTATCTCTTGCAGATCATTTGCACGACCATTTCATGCCTCCAAATTCTCCAACCACCAAACTAGTTTCTTACTTGCCTTCTCTGTCATGAGCACTCTTGTCACCACACCAAAGTCCCCTTCTTAAACCTGCATTCTTTAACCACTGCAAAGCTCTGTAATGCAACGATCCTGGAAAAACAGCCTGAATAGAAGATGAGTTATACATAATTCAGAATGCTAGCCTCCAGTCTTACCATAAATAATATTCCTTATTTCCCGGGTAATTGCTCTGTTTTGAAGGTGCCCTCAGGGTACACCTTTTAATTCCCCCTCTCAAATAACGAAAGCTCCCAGCATCTGAAATTCGAGGGTGCATATTTGATATTGCGAGATCCAAACCTTTCATGAGAAGTACCCTGATTGGTGTTCGAAGATTTATGGTTCAGTCTGAGAAGTACATAACTTTGTTAGCACATTTGTCAAAAAATTATACGGTCTTTGCTGCTCACAATGTTCAACTACTCAAAACCTGCTTCAGCCTAATTCAGAACTGGATGTCCGGCATCTACGTAAAGCTCAACCTGATCAGCACAAAATTCTTTCTATCTGCCAACAACAGTAAAAAACCTCAAATCCAAGCCTGGCTCCTGAAAATGTACATGGGCAGCTGTTTTACTAGCTGATATCCACTGTCAACTTACTTTGATTCGCCATAAACACCAACCGCTCCTTAACAGGGCCAGAAAGGCCTTTTATTGCACAGGATTTTCCCCTGTGGGCTAGAGCTCCTGGAGGCTGTTTTTAGGAACAGGGGCCACTCCTGGTGCCTCTGTCACTTCCATAAGCTCCCCAAAACACAGGGAGGCTTCAAGAGAGAGAGAAAGAGAGGTATGGGAAGGTATAAAGAAAGCAATTAGACAGGGAGAAGAGAGAGAGGAGAGCAACAGTACGAATGGCGATAAAGAGAGACATTGTGCTACAAGATGAAGGGAGCAGGGTTGGTAGGAGCATTTTTGTCAGGGCTGCTTTGGCTCCCCAGTCCGGCCCTGCTCCTTCAAAGAGCACACCAATAGGAAAACAAAGATGGCATGATATCAGCACTACTTTCCAGTAGTGGCTGGTGTGGGGGCGGAGTGGCGGGCGGGGGTAGCAGGACGGGGAGGAAAACAGACAATACACATAAAAAAAAAACAAAGAACTTTCTTGCTGCCAAAGCTAATTTCCGTGTCCTCGCAGGCTCTGGATGCGGTCGCCCACTCCTTCCCCAGGTCACTTTCCTTGGCTGACTTGGGCGGAAAGGGAAGGGCTTCCGCCCTAGGACAACGAGAAACCAGCCAATCCTGGGGCTGCACTGCAGATCCAGGATTGGCTGGTGCAGGCTAACTCAGCGCTCATTTCGAGTCTGGGGGCCTGCGCCTGCAATCCCTCAGCTGTTTCTCGGCCTTGGGATTGCAGGCTCTGAAGTACGCAGGTCAGATTGGTCGGCTGTAGGCAGCCAGCCAATCTGACCTGCGCACTGGCAGGGGGCTGCATTACTAGTGCAATCGCACTGATCAGCCCCGTCCCCGGCCATTGCCTTGTAACAGCGTGAGCCTTGGACACATTAATAAAATGGTATTTCTTACCATTTTTTTATGTGTGCCTGCTGTATTTGCAGCAGGCGGGGTGACGCTCCTGCGCCATAATGGAGGAGCCGCCACTGCTACTTCCTGAAAAATATTGAAACCTTTCCTCCACAAAAACAAGTTGAGGACTTTTGTCTAAACCTGCTCTCGCTTCCACAAAAGCAACATCCGGCTCTGCAGTCTCCTCAACATCACACTGGCCCTACTCTGAGGGAACTGGACTGGCTCCCCCTCCAAACCCCATCATCTTCAAGATCAGCTATGGCACATAAAATGCTTCCAATAAACATCACCCTGCCATATCTGGCTTGGAAAGTAACCAACTCTGGCATTCAACACTACACTATCAAAAACCAAAAACTGAAATAAATAAGGAAAATAAAAGACTGTGTTCATCCATGTTCCCAGGTTCTGGAACAACTTTTCCATCATGATTAAAACAAATTCAGCGCTGCTGCAATTGAGAATGGACCTGCAGACCCACTTCTTTAGAAAATGCTACATTGTATACAATCCTGAATTATACCCCCAGGCAAACGCCCCTGTTTACCACTTCAGCTAGGTTTGAGCTATTCAAAAACTCATACATTCATACAGCCATCCTTTTAGATTGTGCTGCTCAGCGAGTAACTCACACTGAGGGCCTGATTTATATTTCATCGGACTGGATACTCTGTCACAAACGATTACAAGTGCCATAGGTTATAATGGGTTTGTAATACAGCGGACTGGACAACCGTCACATTTGTGACATGGTATCCTGTCCCTCGAAATATAAATAAGGCCCTAAGTGTGAGTTGTATCAATAGTTGGAGAATGTATAGGATGTAAAGATGCCACAATTGTTCAAGATGAGATTGTGAAAAGTGTAATGATAGATGCGAGTTGGTGGTTCTCACATCTCACTGCATCTCTGTCAAGTTTTTGTATTTATTGAAGGTAGGTCCATTGATTAGCAGTATTTCTTGTCTACAGACGGAAGCACCAATGTGTTTAAAATGAAAATTTGCATTTTACCAATCTCCACTTTCATACTTTTTTTTATAGAAAAGCATAAAAACCATATTGTTTTTATAAGTTCTGTCATTGATATAGATCTCCTCTAGTGCTTCTTGCTTTTTGGGCCTTGTAGTGTTCAGCTGGGGGTTAGCATGCATGTAGATTTACCCAACCAGTATGTTGCTATTAAAATGACAGTGCTGGATGTGAAAGGGAAAATGTTTGGTAAAAGGGTAATACCTGCTTCCGCAGCATTACCAAGACACAAAGTAACTTTCTCTTTACCAGCACTAAATTTATGCAATTATTTCCTTAATTTACAGCTTGTTACTTTCTTTATCCCGACAGTATGCATTTGGCACGCTGTCAATAAGACATGTTTAACTAGCCTCACCACATATTAATGCTTTAGAATGTAACCAGCTGACTGACAACAGCCTGTTATGGTGCCATTTTCACAACATTGCATTAGCTGTTGATAAAAGCAATATTCATACTTTGGGAGTTTCTTAAGCTATCAGGTTTGGCCAGTAGAGGCTGGCATGGCTCGTGGGTGGGGGGCAGGCACGGGGGTATCGCGTGGGTGGGAGTTGCGGGGTCATAATAAAAAATCAAAAAAAAATTCAACCTACCTTCCCCCTGCGTCTTCTCTGTTCCTGCTCTCCTGCCGCCTTCAGGAACAGGAAGCAGGCAGCCAGGCTCCCTCCCCTAAGCCAATCACAACACTGCATGCAAGATTTGGTGGTTTTAGATGGGAGATGATTTCTCCCAGCCGATAGGGTGCCCAAGAGCTTCAGATTTGCCAGTACATTGCTGTTTTTTCACCTTGTGTTCCTGGAACTTTCTGTGCATTTAGCACATGTCCCAGTTTTCAGAGAGGGTCGACTCAACAAAGAGGGAGACAGGTTTTCACGTGTTCCAGTGCAGAATTTGTTTGCTGAACTTGGCAGAAAGCAATTAAGTTAACTCAGATGACACTGTGTGTAAAAGTTGCACCTAATTCCCTTTAGTACCTCATTGTTCGCTTTTACAATGTTGGTGAGGGCTGTCACTTAAGTCAGTCTGTACCCCCTCGGTCGATTAAAAAATTGTAGTCCTACTTCAATGTATGTGATGTGCCCTGCTTTTTGATTTTGGAAATCTTGTCATCCTATCGCCAGAGGCAGGATGGTTCAAAACATTTGCACTGCAACTCCATCCTGCAGACATTATGACTCAGTTAAACCAGTCTCTGCTATACCGCTGTATTCATCTGTTAGATGTTTTGATGGATATAGAAAAACAATGGTCCTAGACTTATGTTAAATCTTAGTTGTCTGAAGCAATCATAGACAGCATAGGGTACATATACAGTTTAATTCAATAATGTACCGTTAACTTATTTAAAACACATTCAAATATATCCTCAAAATCCAAAAAGAAATCCAAAAAAGGCACACACAATTGTTTTTATGTGACTCGTATTTTATTCGGTCACTTTTCATACCATTTTATCATATTCAATGTTCAAAACAGAGGAGTGGTAGCTCCAAGGGAAAAAGTGAAGAAAGAAAGTGCTCGTGGAGTAAGATAGAATATATAAGAGGGAGATCCAATCAAGAAAAACAATGATTCATCATTATTTATATTACAATCTTATTAGTAAAACTGGTCGTGATTCATGATTGCACCAGTTCTACATTGAGGCCTGTCCATTAGTTAGTTCATGGTTAATCATTTTGTTATTTCTCAAAAAATGCGCAAACAACGTTTGTCTGTAAGCAAGTAGGGCTGGGATAATAACAGGTACAGGCCCCGAGTAGGGGAGAGTGTCGACGTTTCGACCCTAGTGCAATGAGGGCAGTTTATATCCTCTGCAAGCGGGTCTTCCTCAAGACAGAAAGGAGGGATGGGGGGATGCGGGGAGCAACCTAAAAAGGTAAATGAATTGCCTAGTTAGGAAAAACTCAAAACAAAAGTTTGCAATTTACACTGAAATAATGGTGCGCCTACTCACTGATCATGGGTGATGCACAGTTAAAGTGCCGCCCCTGGGTATAGATATAAAAGTCTGTAAGAAAGGGAGGATATATAAACTATGTATTAATACTTATACCATATATGTATAGTATACATAATAATCAAACAGTGGACTGATCTCCACTTACCCGCAATAGAATTGCGGCTTGGTAACAACAGTTTACCTTCAATTAATGGGTGAGAAAATCGCCCACAGCGTCTAAAAAACATGAAAGTGAACGAAAATTAAAGTCTCACTGTGGCAAGGAAGGCCAAAAGAACTCAGGCTATTCTACTTGACAGGGAAAGATTACCTTAATACATCATCTTCGCATGGCCCGGGGGAATCCAGCTGGTCTGCTCGAGTGAAGAGCTGCGAGTGACTCAGTGTTCTAAAAATAGGCTTTGGAAAGCGTGCACGTGGTCAGACGTGCATTGTCAGAAGGACAGATGGCCACGTAGAAGCTACTGATATGACCGGCATAAACAACAGACTATTGCTTGAGTCAACATCAAGTATTGCACCTACATTACAATTACGAAAATAAAACTGGTATCGTAATCACTAATAATTTTAAATCCAAAAATACAATTAATATGGTTTAATTAGGTCACATTTTTTGCCGAAAATAGTTAAACATGCCAAGTGGATATGTTACCATTGTGCAACTGAGACTAGTTTGCACACATTAAAGGAAGAAAAACAACATTTATACACTGATTAGTTGCCCTTGTGCAACTGAGACTAATTTGCACACATTAAAGGAAAGAAAAACAACATTTATACACCGATTAGTTGCCATTATGCAACTGAGACTAGTTTGCACACATTAAAGAAAAGAAAAACAACATTTATACACCGATTAGTTGCCATTGTGCACATTAAAGGAAAGAAAAACATTTATACACCAATTAAAAGCTTTTGACAATGAAACATTCCAGAAACAAAATTAATATACACACAGTGACAAAAGAAAATATATATATATACAATGTTGAAGGCTAAGAAAGAATGCTAGAATTACATAATGAAGGCAGAGATTTTAAAAACAATATATACAATGATCATATTCTTCGGTGATCAAACATATAGAGGCTACAGAGATAACGTATTGGTGGCTGTTGATATATAACAGCAAGTGAACATATATACAGTGTTATAATCACCCATAGTACATTGGGGGGTCTAGCCATTATTCAGGGTTGCCACTTGCCTGGTAATCTCCTCGTATTCGTTTAAACCCCTTGTAACAGTGTCAAAAATATGTATCCATTTGCACTCCCGGATACTCAGTGTATTCGCAAAATTCCCTCCCCTTGGGTTAGGTTTAACCTGTTCAATGACCCACCACCTAAGGCTCTCAGCCGAGTGTCCGAAAGTAGCAAAGTGTTCCACAAGGGGGCTCCCTGCGTCCTACAGCGTATCCTGCTGCAATGCTGCAGTATCCGGGCCTTCACTCTCTGTATGGTTTGACCTATATACCAAAACTCACAAGGGCATGCTATAGCATAAATGACTCCCTTGGAGTTACAGTTGGTATGGTTCTGCATAATGTGTGTACGGTTATTATATGTACACTGTTGCTGTTCTCTGGTCATGGCACAGGCTTTACATTGCCCGCACTTGTGATGTCCTTTTATTGGAGGCATATTCCAAAGGGTCTGCTGATTATCCCTTGGTTTTATAGGTAATAGTGATTGGACCACATAGTCCCTCACATTCTTCCCTTTCTTGAAGGCATGCATTGGTGGTTCAATTATCCCAATCTCATCTGCCACTAGATGCCAGTGTTTATTTACAATTTTCTTTATCTGGTTACTCTTGGTGCAGAATGTAGTAGCACACACAAGGCGTTCGTGTCCCTGAGTTCCCTTCAACTTTGGTTCCAAAGGTACTCCTGTGGCAAAACCAGGCCCTTTTTCTGGCTTTTTTAAAAGGTTCTTAGAGTACCCTCTGTCAAGGAGGCGTGTTATAAGGTCATCTGATTCCCTAAAATAGTCATCCTTCCGGGTACAATTCCTACGCAGTCTCAGGAATTGACCAAAGGCAGATTGTCCCTGAGGTTACGTGGATGATGACTGGAGTAACGTAACAGGGTGTTCCTTTCACTATCCTTCCTATACAAGGTGGTATGCAATACCCCTTCATCCTCCCTAATGGAGAGATCTAGGAAGTTGATCACTTGCCTGTTAAACTCAAGGGAAAATTGGATATCATGTGACTGTGCATTAAGCCAAAGATGGAATTCCACGAGTTGTTGTTCGTTCCCGTTCCATATCATCATGACATCATCTATGTAACGTCTCCAAAGTTCAATGCAACCCCTATATGGGTTCCGATCATGGAGAACATGTGTATGTTCATACTGGTCCATATAGATTATGGCCAGGTCCGGAGCAAAACTGGCACCCATCGCCACGCCCTTGGTCTGAGCATAGAAGTCGCCCTGAAAATAGAAAAAGTTCTTAGTCATGGCGACTTCTAAAAGGTTAATTAGAAATTCAGTGGGGACCTGTATCGGTCTGGGCGTCTCTCCAGTACTCTCCTGATGGTATCTAATGCGTCCTGCTGAGGGATGTTGGTGTATAGGGACGTTATGTCCATAGTCACCAGAATTTGTTTCTCCCTGTCAAACAGACGATTGTCCACCAATTTTATCGTCTGCATAGTATCCCTCAAGTATGTCATCGTATCTTCTGCAATAGGTTTGAGGAAGACATCAGTAAGACGTTTGTGTACTTTGGGTAGGGTGTATATGGTAGGCATCCTTTTACCCTACCCAAAGTACACAAACGTCTTACTGACCCCCCAGGGAGACCGATTATTTCGGGATGTGGATCCATTTTAGAGCCACTTTGTAAATATATAGATGTCTTCCTCAAACCTATTGCAGAAGATACGATGACATACTTGAGGGATACTATGCAGACGATAAAATTGGTGGACAATCGTCTGTTTGACAGGGAGAAACAAATTCTGGTGACTATGGACATAACGTCCCTATACACCAACATCCCTCAGCAGGACGCATTAGATACCATCAGGAGAGTACTGGAGAGACGCCCAGACCGATACAGGTCCCCACTGAATTTCTAATTAACCTTTAGAAGTCGCCATGACTAAGAACTTTTTCTATTTTCAGGGCGACTTCTATGCTCAGACCAAGGGCGTGGCGATGGGTGCCAGTTTTGCTCCGGACCTGGCCATAATCTATATGGACCAGTATGAACATACACATGTTCTCCATGATCGGAACCCATATAGGGGTTGCATTGAACTTTGGAGACGTTACATAGATGATGTCATGATGATATGGAACGGGAACGAACAACAACTCGTGGAATTCCATCTTTGGCTTAATGCACAGTCACATGATATCCAATTTTCCCTTGAGTTTAACAGGCAAGTGATCAACTTCCTAGATCTCTCCATTAGGGAGGATGAAGGGGTATTGCATACCACCTTGTATAGGAAGGATAGTGAAAGGAACACCCTGTTACGTTACTCCAGTCATCATCCACGTAACCTCAGGGACAATCTGCCTTTGGTCAATTCCTGAGACTGCGTAGGAATTGTACCCGGAAGGATGACTATTTTAGGGAATCAGATGACCTTATAACACGCCTCCTTGACAGAGGGTACCCTAAGAACCTTTTAAAAAAGCCAGAAAAAGGGCCTGGTTTTGCCACAGGAGTACCTTTTGGAACCAAAGTTGAAGGGAACTCAGGGACACGAACGCCTTGTGTGTGCTACTACATTCTGCACCAAGAGTAACCAGATAAAGAAAATTGTAAATAAACACTGGCATCTAGTGGCAGATGAGATTGGGATAATTGAACCACCAATGCATGCCTTCAAGAAAGGGAAGAATGTGAGGGACTATGTGGTCCAATCACTATTACCTATAAAACCAAGGGATAATCAGCAGACCCTTTGGAATATGCCTCCAATAAAAGGACATCACAAGTGCGGGCAATGTAAAGCCTGTGCCATGACCAGAGAACAGCAACAGTGTACATATAATAACCGTACACACATTATGCAGAACCATACCAACTGTAACTCCAAGGGAGTCATTTATGCTATAGCATGCCCTTGTGAGTTTTGGTATATAGGTCAAACCATACAGAGAGTGAAGGCCCGGATACTGCAGCATTGCAGCAGGATACGCTGTAGGACGCAGGGAGCCCCCTTGTGGAACACTTTGCTACTTTCGGACACTCGGCTGAGAGCCTTAGGTGGTGGGTCATTGAACAGGTTAAACCTAACCCAAGGGGAGGGAATTTTGCGAATACACTGAGTATCCGGGAGTGCAAATGGATACATATTTTTGACACTGTTACAAGGGGTTTAAACGAATACGAGGAGATTACCAGGCAAGTGGCAACCCTGAATAATGGCTAGACCCCCCAATGTACTATGGGTGATTATAACACTGTATATATGTTCACTTGCTGTTATATATCAACAGCCACCAATACGTTATCTCTGTAGCCTCTATATGTTTGATCACCGAAGAATATGATCATTGTATATATTGTTTTTAAAATCTCTGCCTTCATTATGTAATTCTAGCATTCTTTCTTAGCCTTCAACATTGTATATATATATATTTTCTTTTGTCACTGTGTGTATATTAATTTTGTTTCTGGAATGTTTCATTGTCAAAAGCTTTTAATTGGTGTATAAATGTTTTTCTTTCCTTTAATGTGCACAATGGCAACTAATCGGTGTATAAATGTTGTTTTTCTTTCTTTAATGTGTGCAAACTAGTCTCAGTTGCATAATGGCAACTAATCGGTGTATAAATGTTGTTTTTCTTTCCTTTAATGTGTGCAAATTAGTCTCAGTTGCACAAGGGCAACTAATCAGTGTATAAATGTTGTTTTCTTCCTTTAATGTGTGCAAACTAGTCTCAGTTGCACAATGGTAACATATCCACTTGGCATGTTTAACTATTTTCGGCAAAAAATGTGACCTAATTAAACCATATTAATTGTATTTTTGGATTTAAAATTATTAGTGATTACGATACCAGTTTTATTTTCGTAATTGTAATGTAGGTGCAATACTTGATGTTGACTCAAGCAATAGTCTGTTGTTTATGCCGGTCATATCAGTAGCTTCTACGTGGCCATCTGTCCTTCTGACAATGCACGTCTGACCACGTGCACGCTTTCCAAAGCCTATTTTTAGAACACTGAGTCACTCGCAGCTCTTCACTCGAGCAGACCAGCTGGATTCCCCCGGGCCATGCGAAGATGATGTATTAAGGTAATCTTTCCCTGTCAAGTAGAATAGCCTGAGTTCTTTTGGCCTTCCTTGCCACAGTGAGACTTTAATTTTCGTTCACTTTCATGTTTTTAGACGCTGTGGGCGATTTTCTCACCCATTAATTGAAGGTAAACTGCTGTTACCAAGCCGCAATTCTATTGCGGGTAAGTGGAGATCAGTCCACTGTTTGATTATTATGTATACTATACATATATGGTATAAGTATTAATACATAGTTTATATATCCTCCCTTTCTTACAGACTTTTATATCTATACCCAGGGGCGGCACTTTAACTGTGCATCACCCATGATCAGTGAGTAGGCGCACCATTATTTCAGTGTAAATTGCAAACTTTTGTTTTGAGTTTTTCCTAACTAGGCAATTCATTTACCTTTTAGGTTGCTCCCGCATCCCCCATCCCTCCTTTCTGTCTTGAGGAAGACCCGCTTGCAGAGGATATAAACTGCCCTCATTGCACTAGGGTCGAAACGTCGACACTCTCCCCTACTCGGGGCCTGTACCTGTTATTATCCCAGCCCTACTTGCTTACAGACAAACGTTGTTTCGCATTTTTTGAGAAATAACAAAATGATTAACCATGAACTAACTAATGGACAGGCCTCAATGTAGAACTGGTGCAATCATGAATCACGACCAGTTTTACTAATAAGATTGTAATATAAATAATGATGAATCATTGTTTTTCTTGATTGGATCTCCCTCTTATATATTCTATCTTACTCCACGAGCACTTTCTTTCTTCACTTTTTCCCTTGGAGCTACCACTCCTCTGTTTTGAACATTGAATATGATAAAATGGTATGAAAAGTGACCGAATAAAATACGAGTCACATAAAAACAATTGTGTGTGCCTTTTTGGATTTCTTTTGGATTTTGAGGATATATTTGAATGTGTTTTAAATAAGTTAACGGTACATTATTGAATTAAACTGTATATGTACCCTATGCTGTCTATGATTGCTTCAGACAACTAAGATTTAACATAAGTCTAGGACCATTGTTTTTCTATATCAATTAGTACCCAGGTCCATTGACTTTTGTGGGTTACCCCATTATATCTTAATAGATGTTTTGATGGAGCTAACAATGAGTGCGAATGAAGCCAAAGATATTTTTACCAAAAAGTTCACAATAGCCACTGGTAGCTAAAAGAATCTGTACCATGCAATTTAGTGGGCTATAAGAGAAATATTGAGAGATGCCCCGAATCCCCGTTTTATTACTAAAAGTAGGTGCCTACCACAGGCAGACAGGAGCATTGATTATTGAAAATGGAGATAATGAAATGTTAAATATATCCTATAAAAAGGCAGGCTGCAGACTACCACTTTGAAACTTTTTTGAATTTCACTAGCCTCCTTGCCGATTAAAGAGCTATCTTGCATACTAGAGTTCTCGCCTCAAATAACAGTGGCTGATATCTTTGGTGCCAAAACCCGATAGACTGAGAGGGAACTGAAAAGTCTCTTGCTTATCCAACTGGGTCTCTTGGTGAAATTAGTAGAAGAGCTCCTCAAAGACCAGAGCTGCTGTGCTGTACTTACAATATCAGGGCTAGGAGTTGGCACCAAGAGCATTGGAGCTAGAGAAAATTATTTGTTGGACTCTACATAAGGTGTCAGAGTTGAGAGAAAACTTAAGCGCTGTTGGGCTGTATCATAAGTGTCAAACTGCTGCTACCGCTTTCGTGTGCTTTGGTCCAAAGAAAATGTATGCCTCCACAAACTCAATAAATGTAAATTTACATACCTGGTACTGGAATCATCCCATCCTGGCCTATCAGTCCTCATACACCATCATGTCCCAATTCCCTCATTATGTAGTTCATTGCAAAAGAGTCCATATGGGTACTTTGTATGAGTTTGTAGAGACATGTATTTTTTATTCATTTTGTAGACACCAATTGAGGTAGCCCTTTGGTCAGGGCTAACCTAGAAGCAAGCCCTGAAGAAGTCACCTAAAAATAGAATGGTCCTGAAACTTGAAGGCCCCCAAGAAGGCTGACTGAATGCTACTTTCTGAGTGATTTGTTTTATTCTTGTGACTAAGAAAGACAAGTAAAGGACATTTCTATGTACCTGGTATAGTCATTCATTCATAGCTTTATTCAATCATTTAAAACCAATCATAAAAGCAGACAAAGCATACAGGCATTAAATATAAAATGTCATGAATCAGTAGATAATGCAAACATTCAATATACAGATCATGAATCAGTAGAAAATACATACAAAAAAGGGCAATAGAATTAAAAATATTATTAAAACAAAAAAATGCCTGTGGCAATGGGCAGATTTTAGAAAAGAGCAAACACTGGAGCATACGAGGAGCAAGCTAAGTTGTTGGGGGAATAGCAGAGCGGGCCTGCAGGTAGCAAAGCTAAACCTTCTCAAAATAGGGATTTAAAACCATTTGGTATATACAGCATAGAATTTACAAAAAAGGTAAAATGCAATAGACTTTGGGTAGAGGACTCATCGCAAGGGCAAATCATAATGGGAGACTAATCAAACTGGCCCAAGGAAAAACATAAATAACATCGAATAATGCTGAATCTGAATTTAGTAAGGCGGATCCGGTCCCAAGTATTAATGACTATGTCCAAGTATGACTCTGCTCCCATTGCCGTGCAGATCATAAGGTGCTCCCGATTTGTTCCCTTAGCTAGTTCAATGGCTTTCCTCTCTTTCCTCCAAGAGGCAAAAAAAATCACTTTTAACCAGCCTTTGCAGGTTAGATTTTGGGGATTAGAAAAAATTGAGGGCCTGCACAGTCTATTAGCAACTAGTTGAATATACGTAAACCATGGGATTTATAACCCTAAATCACAAGACAGGCAGTTCTCGTTGATATCCTTATTAAAAGCCGCCAGCGGATTGCACCACATCGAACACCATAATAATAATGGGGCAAGTTTGAGAGAGTCCTCCACATAAGCAAAGCCCCAACCCCTCATGCAGAGCAAAAGTGGGACAGCTGCCAGGCAGGCCCAAAAGGTTTCTACAGACCCTATTTTCACCAATTGCAGGGCTCTCACATCCTTATACCCCACATCCCAGAGCCATATGTTAAAACAGGTAGACATTTTCTATTATAGATTTCTAGCAGGGGGCCTATAAGTTTTCTACTGATGGAGGATGCCAAGTTAAATAAAAAACCCACAGCATTAGAGAACCTCAGTGTGCGTTTAGAAAGGCACAAACTCCAGCTACCTTTTGAATCAAAAGTGACACCTAGGTAGGGGAATTCATGTGCTCTGGTGATAGGCCTTCCCTGCAGGGCTAAACTGCAGCATTTGAGGTTCTTGGGGCCACAGGCTATAACAGATTCTTGGTTAGGTTAGTTTCGAGATTTAAATTGGACATCAAGGCAACAAACGTGTCCAGCAGAATTTTAAGCTCATTGAGTTTCTTGCCAGCATCACGGCATCATCAGCATACAGAAAGACAGGAACCGCCTAACCCTTGGCATATCACTGCCTTGCTTAATCAAGGTGGCTTCTAACCCATTAATATACAATAGAAAAAGTAAGGGTCGAGCACACATCCCTGTCTCATGCCCCGAAATATGCTGATGGGATCTGTACATTCGCAATTAATGCCATATCTTACAAAGGCTACCAGATCACAGTGAAGAGAACGTAAAGAAGCAATGATGCCCTGATCTACCCCCATGCCCTCCAGGATTTCCCAGTATTTGGATCTCAGAACATAATCGGACACACAGGACAGGTCCATGAAGGCCAGGTAGATGGAGCCTTGCTTGGCGGCAGTGGGGCTTATTTACAAGCCCCTTGTGCTGCCGGTGAGTCACTTTTTGTGGCGCACAGGTGGCGCAACCTGCTGCCCAATATTTACAAGGACACGTAAAGCCACCTTGCGTGGCATTTCGTGTCCTTGTAAATATGGCCCCTTGACACGCAACACTTTGCGTAAAAGGGGCGTGCCATGGGTGTTGCTGTGGGTGTTCCCAGTCAGCACCCATGGCTTCTGCCACATTTCCAGATTTATGAGAAATTGTGAACCTGGAAATGCGTCAGAATGCTACGCCTCCTCAGGGGAGGCGTAGTGAGGGGCAACGAGGAGAAATGTTTTAATTTCTCCTCGTTTCTTTCCTCTTTCTATGCGTGCTGCATTCTGCAGCACACATAGGAAGAAGAAATCACCATTTGTGATTGTTTTTGTGCAGGAAGGTGTCCCTTCCTGCACAAAAACAATCATCCCTGTGATGCAAGCACCCTTGCACCATGGTGTAAGGGTGCCTGCGTCAGCGCAGGGGAGAGCAAAGGGATCCGTCATATCATTGTAGATATGACGCATCCCTTTGCTTCGGAATTAACGTAGCGCAGCGCAGCCAAATGGCTTGGGGCACCGCCCTTCATTAATTCCTTGTAAATAAGGCCCAGTATATTTACTAATCATTATATGGAGATTAAGACACTGCTCCATCATACAAGGCCCTCACAGAATCCAAACTGCATGCTACAGAGGATTTGATTTCACATTTTGACATCCAAGTACCTGGTATAGTATTTTCATTATTAATTAGCGTGAATAAATGGAGACTACGCCTCCAGATTTGTAATCAGTCAAAGAGTACTTGGTGGTAGATATCAGCATCCGCATCTGGGTTTACTTTGCACAATTCTGTTTTAGTGTGAGGAGAAATGAAGATGTAGGCTTGTCCCTGTGCACTTTCTCATTAGGCCTGCTTCCCAAACTGCACTCTGTAGTACGTTTTGTAGTACTACCATAAAACTACAAAACTTACTACAAATTGCTATTCACAACCTGCCGTTTTGTAGTAACTTACACTTTTGATTAAGTCTACATCTTTCTGTATTTACAAACTGCACTTTTTGTAGTAACTTGTATTTTTGTATAGCTTACATTTTTGTAGTAAGTCCCTGCTTCCATTATTTTCTATGGGTAGATGTGGCAGTAACAGTGGCTGGCCATGTGTAGTTCTGGACTTACTAAACAAGTGTACATTGCTACAAAAGTGCAGTTTGTGTATACCGAATAGTATAAACTTACTCAAAAGAGTAAACATACCCAGCAGTGTAAGTTACTCTTGTGAATCAAGCCCTGTGCATTCAATTCAATGAAGAAACCAGGAGAGGTTTGAGACTTCTTCAGAGATTGTCAAGGACACTCCAGTGGTTAATTTGTAAAACAATAAGGGGCCGATTCCGATTCGGGCCGGAAAAAGCACCGACCGACTCGGAGCCGGAATTAATTCCGACCGACACGTACCTGTGGCGCCCGACACGCCAAGTACGATGCAAGGCGTGCAAAATCCGACCGACACGTACTGAACCCAAGCCGAACGACCGAGCCGCACGGAAAACAGCAATCCGGCCGGAAAAACACGCAAATCGAACCGACCGACACGCACCCGGAACAAATCCAACCGAAACGTACACGCGAACTCCAAACCGCTAAGTACGATGCAAGGCGCGAAAACCACGACCGAGTCGTACGGAGGACAAGCCGTACGACCCACACGCATACAAAACCGAGCCGAAGTAACACAAAACACCGCGACCGACGCGTACGCAGCATAGAAAACTGCACAAACACAGCGTGAACGAAACGGAGAAGACCGTACGAGACAACTGCAGGGTCCGACTCGGTCACAAGAACGTTTCCAACATGCACAGAAAGTACTAAGGAAAAATACATTAAAAAAGGCCAAACAAGCAATTACAAAGCCAATAAATACTGGGGGGGACAGAGAACAAAGACACACCCACAACTCCACCCATATAAAGGACACAAATCCCAACCATGATCCTTTGCAAATGCTATTCTACTGCCAGCACTCAACAGACAGCAACCACACACCCACAGCTCATCCCTCACACAAGCCACACACCATCAGCACACCAACAAATAGCTACCTCACATACACCCAGCAAAACACACACTCACACACCCTCACCTGCACACCAACACACACATCACTCACCATCACCACCCATCACCATGCCCCCCAAGAAGAATCACAAGTTCCTAGATTGTGAATTGGAAGTCCTGGTAGACGAGATCCTCAGGGTAGAGCCACAGCTGTTTGGCACACTGGTTCAACAGACACCCATCTCCCAGAAAACCAAGATGTGGGAGAGGATCATCAACAGGGTGAACGCACAATCACCATGTCTGCGCACAAAGACTGACATTCAGAACAGGTGGTATGACGTGCGCAGGAGGGTACGGGAGCTGCTCAAGAAGGACTACCTCCTGAGCCAATACACCGGCAGTGGCCCTCCTGCCAAGCCAGTATACCTCAGGCCCTGGGAGGAGAAGGTGCGGGCCATCCTTCCGCCAGTGAGCGTCTATGGACTAGAGAACATCCCAGAGCCTGGTGAGTACACAACAAATGTACACAATATTCTGCCACAATACACACACACATCACTGTCAAGGGGAGAGTCAAACCATGCACTCATAGCAATTACACAGCAACCAGAACAGAATCATCCCAAAATGTGTATGTCAGTCAGATAAACACAACACATGCCATCTCAAAGTTACATTTAACCGTGTCATCACATGTACAAACACAACTACAACTACAGCTAGGCAGTGGCACAAATAGAACTAACAAACACATCCAGACATGTAGCCACCACTACAACACCAACACACAGTGAAGACCACTGAAAGGAAGGAATTCTGTGTATGCTGGGAAAGTCAGTGTAGCCAATAGCATCATGGGAGTCGTAGTCACAGATATTGCTCACCCCCACAACTGTCCCATCAACACCACCATGAACCATGCGCACATCACAGGGAGTGGAAAAGGACTCACAAGATGGCTGACACTGGCTACTGCTGTGGGGAGCACAAGGCCCTGCTGGCAACTGTGCAACAACCAACAGCAGGACACCACTGACTGACATCCTGAGAGACAACTTCCACTCCCTGCAATGGAAGCACGTTCCATGGTGGGATATCTGGCTGGGTGGGAAGGAGGACTCGCAGCACTGACCATAGTCACAAGCACCTCCCCTCACACACCCCCTCAACACAAACTCCACAGAACCCACCTGGGAGAATGCAATGCCTCACATCCTAACTCAAGATCCCACAAAGAACCACCACCCTGGGTTATGTTGTGTGAAGCACAGGGACACTCCTTGGACTTATAGCCAAACAACTGCCAGGACAACACTCCCAGCCATCCTGTCAGCACAGGCAGCCCACCCCACAGGGAAGCAGAGTCAAAAGGAAGGAAGCATGGGCATGCTGGGAAGGGGGTGGAGGCAATAGCATGATGGGAGTAGTAGGCACAGATATTGCTCAGCCTCACAACTGTCCCATCAACACCACCCTGAACCATGCTCACATCACAGGGAGTGGATAAGGACTGACAAGATGGCTGACACTGGCTACTGCTGTGGGGAGCACAAGGCCCTGCTGGCAACTGTGCACCAACAAACAGCACAACACCACTGCCTGACATCCTGAAAGCCAACTTGCACTCTCTGCAATGCAAGCACGTTCCATGGTGGGATATCTGGCTGGGTGGGAAGGAGGACTCGCAGCACTGACCATAGTCACAAGCACCTCCCCTCACACACCCCCTCAACACATACTCCACATAACCCACCTGGGAGAATGCAATGCCTCTCATCCTAACTCAAGATCCCACAAAGAACCTCCACCCTGGGTTATGTTGTGTGAAGCACAGGGACACTCTTTGGACTTTTAGCCAAACAACTGCCAGGACAACACTCCCAGCCATCCTGTCAGCACAGGCAGCCCACCCCACAGGGAAGCAGAGTCAAAAGGAAGGAAGCATGGGCATGCTGGGAAGGGGGTGGAGGCAATAGCATGATGGGAGTCGTAGGCACAGCTCTACATCCCCCACCACATGGCCCAGCAAGCTCACACTCACGCATGCACATCCCACAGAGAGTGGAAAGGCCCATCAAAGATGTCTGACACTGTTGCTGTGTCGTAGGGGAGCACAAGGGCATGCTGGGAACTGCACACCAACCAACAGCAGGACACCACTGTCAGCCATCTTGCCATTGCTCTCACACCCACACACACTGAACTCCCCACAAAAGCAAGTAAGTATGGGAATGCTGGGAAGTGGGGTGGCGGCAATAGCATGATGGGAGTCATAGTCACAGACATAGCTCACCCCCACAACTGTCCCATCAACACCACCATGAACCATGCGCACATCACAGGGAGTGGAAAAGGACTCACAAGATGGCTGACACTGGCTACTGCTGTGGGGAGCACAAGGCCCTGCTGGCAACTGTGCAACAACCAACAGCAGGACACCACTGACTGACATCCTGAGAGACAACTTCCACTCCCTGCAATGGAAGCACGTTCCATGGTGGGATATCTGGCTGGGTGGGAAGGAGGACTCGCAGCACTGACCATAGTCACAAGCACCTCCCCTCACACACCCCCTCAACACAAACTCCACAGAACCCACCTGGGAGAATGCAACGCCTCACATCCTAACTCAAGATCCCACAAAGAACCACCACCCTGGGTAATGTTGTGTGAAGCACAGGGACACTCTTTGGACTTTTAGCCAAACAACTGCCAGGACAACACTCCCAGCCATCCTGTCAGCACAGGCAGCCCACCCCACAGGGAAGCAGAGTCAAAAGGAAGGAAGCATGGGCATGCTGGGAAGGGGGTGGAGGCAATAGCATGATGGGAGTCGTAGGCACAGCTCTACATCCCCCACCACATGGCCCAGCAAGCTCACACTCACGCATGCACATCCCACAGAGAGTGGAAAGGCCCATCAAAGATGTCTGACACTGTTGCTGTGTCGTGGGGAGCACAAGGGCATGCTGGGAACTGCACACCAACCAACAGCAGGACACCAATGTCAGCCATCTTGCCATTGCTCTCACACCCACACACACTGAACTCCCCACAAAAGCAAGTAAGTATGGGAATGCTGGGAAGTGGGGTGGAGGCAATAGCATGATGGGAGTCATAGTCACAGACATAGCTCACCCCCACAACTGTCCCATCAACACCACCCTGAACCATGCTCACATCACAGGGAGTGGATAAGGCCTGACAAGATGGCTGACACTGGCTACTGCTGTGGGGAGCACAAGGCCCTGCTGGGAACTGTGCACCAACAAACAGCACAACACCACTGCCTGACATCCTGAAAGCCAACTTGCACTCTCTGCAATGCAAGCACGTTCCATGGTGGGATATCTGGCTGGGTGGGAAGGAGGACTTGCAGCACTGACCATAGTCACAAGCACCTCCCCTCACACACACCCTCAACACATACTCCACATAACCCACCTGGGAGAATGCAATGCCTCACATCCTAACTCAAGATCCCACAAAGAACCACCACCCTGGGTTATGTTGTGTGAAGCACAGGGACACTCTTGGGACTTTTAGCCAAACAACTGCCAGGACAACACTCCCAGCCATCCTGTCAGCACAGGCAGCCCACCCCACAGGGAAGCAGAGTCAAAAGGAAGGAAGCATGGGCATGCTGGGAAGGGGGGTGGAGGCAATAGCATGATGGGAGTAGTAGGCACAGATATTGCTCAGCCTCACAACTGTCCCATCAACACCACCCTGAACCATGCTCACATCACAGGGAGTGGAAAACAACTGACAAGATGGCTGACACTGGCTACTGCTGTGGGGAGCACAAGGCCCTGCTGGCAACTGTGCAACAACCAACAGCAGGACACCACTGACTGACATCCTGAAAGCCAACTTGCACTCTCTGCAATGCAAGCACGTTCCATGGTGGGATATCTGGCTGGGTGGGAAGGAGGGCCGGCTGTCAACCAAATACAACCAATGCAGGCCATGTTCACACCCCAACAAATACATAGAAATGCCCAAATAATGCAGGACAATGTGCTACACCAATATCAACCCCTGACTGTGACAACGTAGGACAATGCAATGTACAGGCCCGCACCCAGAGGCACACTCACAACTGTCAGGTGTGTCAACCATTGATGCCTGCAGAAACATAACATACATTGTGTGTGTCTCCCAAAAACAGGTGATGATGGGGACACAGCAGCAGACGCTGAGGAGTCCCAGTCCCATGCTCAAGAGGATACGGAGCTCACTGGTGTCGTACAGCCTCTGCCCTCCTCGGACGAAGAAGACCAACCTGGCACATCCGGTGCAAGTCAACATGCAGCACCAGCAGGACCACCAGCTGCAGCACCAGCAGGACCACCAGCTGCACCCCCTGCACCCACCCCTCCAACGACTGTCACCACAAATACCATCCCTGTCGACATGGACAGAACAAGGAGCACCACCAGCACAGGGACCCTGGACCAACGTGGGGCCATGGACACCACCACCACCACCAACCCCCAAGGGGGACCAGGGTCATCTGTGCGTGCCACTGCACGCACTGCACATGTCGGCAGGGGTGGTGGGAGGGGTGGGAGACAGAGGTCGCTGCTTGCAGAGGTTGCTGGTGTGCATGATGACCCACAACTGGTACGCATAGCCGATGCGTACCAGTCCAGCACCGGAGATCTCAGCCAGGTAGTGGGGCTCCTCAGAGACATGAAACAGCAGCAGGCTGCCCATCATGCCCGCTTGTTCTCACACATGTCCCGCGTGGAGTCCAAGTGGGACGCACTGCAAGAGATGACGGCGGTGCACAGGGACATATTACAATGCCTCCGCCAGATGAACAGCAACCAGTCCACACCTCCCTGTGTGCCAACAACATCTGGTGCTGAACAAACTGCAACTGCCACAGGGAGGGAGGATGACTCTGGCGGAGAGTCCCCTGCACCGCAGCAGCCTGTACTTGAGGGGCCCCCCCAAAGAAGAGGGGTCGTCCGAGGAGGGGCAAGTGAGAGGCCGATGGCCAAGTGCAACCCCCAGGAAGCCTGAACCTGTTCTGGATGTTCACCTTTGTGCACAAACTGTTCACCCTGTTGACGGCAACACAACTCCCACACATGACATGGGGAGTACAAGTTGGACCAATGTCTCAGACAACTGTGGCCCCGATACTGGGGATTTTGTCTACCAGGACTTTCAATTCACCTAGGAACTTCTGATTGCAATATATATGTACAGCACTAACCATCCTATGCACTATTCACACAAATGTATCACAATAAACACACTAATACACCATACTTGCCTCTGTTGTGATTCCAACGTGGGTGCTGTCATGGGGATGATGAACTGCAAAATTACACTGTGTATGCGAACTGCAACAGCAAGTACAACACAGGCATGTGAGTAAAGGCAACGTGACACATATGAGGGAGACACACCACCAGGGCTACACAACACATACACACCTAGGCCATCTGACTCATTGCCTACACTGATGTTGCCAGGGAAGACAGTGCAATGCACAGACACCACACCTATTCCCAGTTGTAGTCAAGTAGCCCACAGGTGCAGTAAGCAAATGGCAGTCAAATGTGTGACCACAGACAACGCACATCACAAAGTGAAGCACAGGTTTATTACACAGTTGCAACATGTCGTAACCACTACAGATGCAAGGTAATCCCACCTGGCAGCGGGCACACAGTCAACAACTGTAGAAGGAAGGAAGTCCATGGGTGTGGCGCACATCACCTGTAGGGACACAACAGCTACCACCCTGGAAGTACAATCACGTCGTCAGTGGACACAGTTGACCAAACGAATCTGAAAGTACCCTGTGAAGGACAGAAATGACACACAGTCAAAAGCAATGGAGAACAGGACAGCAAAACTCATGCACAATACATGTTACAAGATACCCACCCAGAACCAAGTTAGCATGTCAACACTGTTGGGGGAGGACAGACCACCTGTAAGCACACATCGCTACACACATCCAGTCAAGTAGCCCATGGACACACTCCAACAGCACCAGAGCACCACCTACACATATCATGCCAACTCACATCATTGACATGACACCTCAGGATACTCACATTCAGCTAAAGAAGTTGGTGATGAGCTGTGTGCGGACATCACCCTCATCATCATCATCATCACTGGCATCGTGGACCAGGCCAGGATCCTCCACAGGTGGCGGATGTTGGTCATTGTCATCCTGGATGAGAGGCAACTCCTTCTGCACTGCCAGGTTGTGGAGCATGCAGCAGACGATGATAATCTTACACACCTTCGCTGGGGCATATGGGAGGGACCCTCCTGTCTTGTCGAGGCAGCGGAAGCGGCTCTTCAGGAGACCAAATGTCCGCTCAATCACTCTCCTGGTCCGACCATGTGCCTCATTGTAGCGCATCTGGGCTGGTGTCACAGGGTTCCTGAGGGGTGTCAGCAACCACGGCATGTTGGGGTATCCCGAGTCACCTACGGACAGACAAGTGCACATTAGCTGACTTGGAAAAGTGGGCGGAATACTACAGATCAGATCACACACAATGGCACAAAGTCAGTACACACCGACAAGCCAGGCACGCTGGTTCTGCATCTGTGCCATCATCCTGGGGATGCGACTACTCCTCATCACAAAGGCATTGTGTGCTGAACCAGGGAAACGGGCACACACGTGTGTGATGGTCATATCTGCAAGACACACCACCAGTGCATTGACCGAGTGGTAGTGCTTGCGGTTACGAGAGGCCTGCTCCTGGGCCTGTGGTGGTACCAAAGCCACATGTGTCCCATCAATGGAGCCAATGACATGCGGCATCCTCCCCAGGGCATAGAAGTCACTCTTCACGTCAATGAGTCGTTGCAGTCTAGGGAAATAGATGTACCGGTTCAGGAATAGCAACATTGCCTCCAAAACATCGCGGAGCACACGGCTCAACATGGTCTGTGACATCCCACCAGCAGTCGCCACAGTATGTTGGAAGGTACCGCTGGCAAAGAAGTGTAGGGCTGCCATCACCTTCACCTTGGGGGTCAGCGCTGTAGGATACGGCCGGCCAGGCTGCAAATGTGGGGCCAACTGCACTGCCAAATCCTCAATCAGCTGCCTGGTGAAGCGGTACCGTCGGATGCTGTCCCGTTCCACCATCGTTGCCAGGTCTGGGAATGGTCTATGGACAGCAGGAGCCCTGCAGTGCAGAGGAGAAGAAAGCAAGATTGTCAGTCACCCCACATATGCGGCATTGAACACACTCAATATCAGAACATACATCATTATGAGGCACAACTACATGAAGTGTGCAGTTCCGTAAGGACATGTATTGTACATACATGGCCAACATCTGTCATCACGGTTCAACAAGTGGCATCAATAAGTCCCAGGTTGGCCCATTGGATATCATGAGGCCGAGTCACAGTTCCCATCTCCTGCTGCCGTGTCACAATCACCCCCCACAGTGACATGTGAGGACAGATGTGCCCCAGGCATCACAGCTCAACGACAGGTACATTCCCAGGGACCCTGTATTGCCACATGGACACTGGCATTACATGGAGTATCATGTATACACCACAGCAAAACAACCATGACCCCCACAGGTAGTGGTCCCACTTGCCACTGCAGGACAGACATGGACGTCTGTGACACACACACGCACAACATCAAAGTCCATGCACACACAACGTGGATGTGGAGACTGTCTCCCATTGTGCACATGAAATCAGAGACATTGTAAACACTACATGCACACTGACTGTGGAGGACCATCACTATTGTGCCACTGGGACACCCTGGCTCAAACATACCATCCCACATGGGACTCACGGGGTATGTGACATGACATACACATACACCACCGTGAAATGTGACCATGGCACATGCACAGATATGAACAGTTGCACATCAGAGTGGTCATGTACACGTAACACCCAGGATCCTGTCCCCATGAACACGTGCACAGCCTGGGGGTGGCTGCCCCCAGGTGACACCCACAGGACAACATGTACACCAACATACACACAATAGGAAATGCAGCCTTACATGCCTTATGATACAGTTTGGACAGGCTGTCGTGTTGTAGGTGTGCCCCTCACTCCCTGGGAGCTATCTGTGGCTGGCATATGTTCATCTGAGACAGGCATGGTGACATATGCCAGTCACTTGTACAGGGATGCGTTGAACAGCAATGGACCGATCGGTGCCCCCGGCCGGCCCATTGCATTCAATGTGTGCGGCTACGCGTTGTACCCCTGTACGCGTTGTACCGCAATGGACCGATCGGTGCCCCCGGCCGGCCCATTGCATTCAATGTGTGCGGGTACGCGTTGTACCCCTGTACGCGTTGAACAGCAATGGACCGATCGGTGCCCCCGGCCGGCCCATTGCATTCAATGTGTGCGGGTACGCGTTGTACCCCTGTACGCGTAGAACAGCAATGGACCGATCGGTGCCCCCGGCCGGCCCATTGCATTCAATGTGTCGGGTGCGCGTTGTACCCTGTACGCGTTGAACAGCAATGGACCGATCGGTGCACCCGGCCGGCCCATTGCATTCAATGTGTGCGGGTACGCGTTGTACCCCTGTACACGTTGTACTGCAATGGACCGATCGGTGCCCCGGCCGGCCCATTGCATTCAATGTGTGCGGGTACGCGTTGTACCCCTGTACGCGTTGAACAGCAATGGACCGATCGGTGCCCCGGCCGGCCCATTGCATTCAATGTGTGTGGGTACGCGTTGTACCCCTGTACGCGTTGAACAGCAATGGACCGATCGGTGCCCCGGCCGGCCCATTGCATTCAATGTGTCGCGGTACGCGTTGTACCCCTGTACGCGTTGAACAGCAATGGACCGATCGGTGCCCCCGGCCGGCCCATTGCATTCAATGTGTGCGGGTACAGCGTTGTACCTCTGTACGCGTTGAACAGCAATGGACCGATCGGTGCCCCGGCCGGCCCATTGCATTCAATGTGTCGGGTACGCGTTGTACCCCTGTACAGCGTTGAACAGCAATGGACCGATCGGTGCACCCGGCCGGCCCATTGCATTCAATGTGTGCGGTGCGCGTTGTACCCCTGTACGCGTTGTACCGCAATGGACCGATCGGTGCCCCGGCCGGCCCATTGCATTCAATGTGTGCGGGTACGCGTTGTACCCCTATGCGCGTTGAACAGCAATGGACCGATCGGTGCCCCCGGCCGGCCCATTGCATTCAATGTGTCGTGGTACGCGTTGTACCCCTGTACGCGTTGAACAGCAATGGACCGATCGGTGCCCACGGCCGGCCCATTGCATTCAATGTGTGCGGGTACGCGTTGTACCCCTGTACGCGTTGAACAGCAATGGACCGATCGGTGCGCACCCATTGACAATGGCCTAGCCTGGCAACGGACGCGTTTTCGAAATTCGAACGAGTCGGTTGCTGGAAATTCAGTTGGTCACCCACAACAATGTTGCAAAATCATGTATGTCATGAAGTTGAAGATTTGAAGGATGCTGTGGGCGTGTATTGGTGCTGCTTTTCCATGGATTGGCCAGATTCAGAAGATGCAAACGACTTGGACCTATCACTTTGGACACATGGGACAGTATCTGCCTCTCCAGCACATATATATTGCTGGTTGTTCCCCTGAGAGCTCACTTGCCTGCACTACATGCTCCAGGACGACATCTGCCACTGCACTGCTGCTGTCTCTGCCCCCTCTGGACCCTGCAATGGCACGTACTGTGGAGAGAGCCCCAGCCTTCAGCCTTGAGGAGAACCAGGCCCTGCTGGACAGCCTACTTCCACAGTACAGCAAGCTGTATGGGACACCAGGGGAGCAGGTGAGTGTTCTGTGCACTGCCTTTCTGAATGTGCATTTTGTCTGACTAGCAAGGCTGAAAGTCTGCACGCCACTGGCTAGCAGGCTCACTGAGTAGTTGTCACCCCCCATAGTGTGTAGTGACATGCACTGGACAGGTATGGTGCAGTGACAGTGCATTTGAACAAGGTTTTACTTCCCATGCAATGATACCATGTAGTAACTTCTGGCAAACTGTCCATGGGCAGCGTTGCACTGCCTGTGTACATCATGTGCCCCTGTGATTGAGACATGTATATACAACTGTGTCATGCACGGATATGTTGCATGTGTAGTAATGGCCTTTTCACTTTGTCATCCTGACAGGTTAATGCCCATCGGAAGCAGGAGATCTGGAAGGACATCGTCCGGGCTGTCCGGTCCGTGGGGGTCTACAAGCGCCGGATCCGCAACTGCCAGAAGAGGTGGCAGGACCTTCGGGGCTGGACCCGGAGGATTGCATGGGTCCAGCTGAAGCTGTCGCCTCCTCGCAGGAGGGGCGGAACACGGACCCTAACCCCCCACATGCTCCAGATCCTGGCGGTGGTGTTTCCAGACCTGGATGGGCAGCTGAAGGCCAGACAGCAGCAAGGAGGGGTGAGTCAAAGACTGCACTGTGAACTCTGTATTACATGCTATGTGCCCTCCTCTGGCCTGGTTAAACTGCCACAGTACAGCAGTCATGTTGTCCAGGAGCCATGTCCCTCTATTGTGCACTGCCCACTCCTCATCTGATACCCAGGTGTGGCCCTTACATTCAGGGAATTGTGTCACTTGGGACTGTGTCCTTGCAGTTTGCTTCACTCAAGGTGGGGGACAGCATCTGTTTCCCTAACTCTGTTGTGGGCATCATGGGTGGGTCCATTGTTCACACAACGCCTGTGTTCGGACATGTAATCTGCGTGTTGCTTTGATATGCGGTCCACTTGCTGAGCTGAGCCACCACATGTGCCTGGGGTATCTGGCACACACCCATGCAGCGGGTGGGAACAATGTTTGGGCCCCAGGAGTGTGCAGATTACGTGTGTCACACATACATAGCCATCTATCCACTGTCCAGGGCTCATCCCTCATTCATGTGGGGCAGGACAGTCATGCCTACTCCAGCCCATCCAATACACCTGTACTCCCACTCCCGTGTATCAGCTGACACATTGTGCGCAGTGATTTGACCCCTCAGGTGTCTGCCTCTGTGTCAGTGTGCTGTGGATTTGTTGCCAGGACTGCTGGGGTGTTTCTCGGTAGGGGCTCAGCATGCCACTGGAGATGTGACCATAGGAGACGATACTTGTGTGTCACATAGGTGTTTGATCAGCTGCCCGTGCAGACTGGGGTATGCGAATGTGAAGTTCAGGCAGCTGTTTCCCATTCACAGCAGATTGTGAGGGCTCAGGTTCAGAGGGTAGTGTCACAGGTCTCCCATATGTCCAATCGGTATGACCTGGACAGATGAGGGTTAAGATGATGTGTTGTGTGGGGGAGGTACATGTGCACTTGTGCAGCTCCAGGACTTGCATTCCCCATGACCTACTATTGTGACACAGTGCAGAGTGTTGTTGTCTGGCTGCCAAGTCATACATCACTGAGACAGTGATGTATGACTTAGCAGTCATGCCTCCGCCATGGCATGTGTCTACTTATTGGTGATCCGGCAGGGGAGTGACATGTGCTACATGCACACCATTGTGGCGATGGCTATCAGGACATGGGTGCATCATGGTGTCTGTCGCTGGTATGCATCACATGCATTTCCTATTTGACTCTGGGCATCCCTTTCATCCGGAAACCTGTACTGACTCAGTGGCAAGAGTTGTGATGTGTGCATGTCCACATGCTACACCGTGTCCTCTGCACTGTCCAACTACTGTGTAGGTGGTGCATGTGTCCACACTGGGGTGTTGCTATCCAACAGACACCATACAGATGGGTGCAAGGCCATGTGGGATGTGAGTGCCATGGTTGGCATCAGACTGACAATTGGCTTCTCCTGTTCAGTTAGGGCACTTTTAGCAATGTTCAACTAATGATGCCAGGGCTTGCTCTGTAATGTGCTGTGCTCACAGTGGTGTGTGCGTTTGGTGCAGGTGACTGATGTCTGTCTGTTTCCCCATTGTTTGCAGATACATCCACAGCCACGGAAGGGGACAGCTCCTCGGACCAGGAGGAGCCGGAGAGCCAGACTGGGTCAGCAGCCGAGGAGTGGTCGGAGGGACCCAGTGGCACGGAGGGCGAGGGGAGCCACACCGTGGAGTCCTCAGCACCATCCACCTCAGCTGAGGACCACAGCAGCTCGGAGGATGACTCCCTTATGGAGGCGGGTGTCAGCAGCCACCACACCCCAGCTAGTGTTGCTGTCCCCGTCACCACCAGCACCACCACCGCCCTCCCATCGGCTCCCATTCCCCAGGTCCGTGGAGGCTCCCATGTTCGGGAGCGTGTCTCCTTTGGGCCAGGCACCGCACCCCTGCCCCTGTGTCCCCTGCTGCCCTGAGTGAGGAGTCTGTGTACCTCCTTCACCAGCTCCATGTAGGGCAGACAGCCATGCTGAGTGTCCTCCATACGCACACCGCTCTGTTGACTCAGCTGGTGTCGTTCATGGAGGGCATCTCATCGGGCATGTCTGACCTACAGAGGGGCAATAGGTCCATGGACTCCTCCCTGACGGCAGCAGTGTCCCTCCTCAGACAGTCCCTCACCCCTCCTGCCTCTGCTCCATCCACACTCCCCAGCACCTTACCCGTCCCAAGCACACACACACCGGCACAGGCACACACCAGCACACACACGTCCAGCACACAGACACACACGCCACAAACAAAACGCACACGCACGCCCAGTCAGGGGACTGAAACCAGACTCACAGGGGATGGGGCCCTGGAACACACACACGCATCCACGAGCACTGCGCAGTCCTCAGTTGCCTCTCCCTCCAAAGCACCCTCCCTTGCCTCACCTGCAACCCCAAAGACCCAGCGGCTCTTCCTCAGTGACCTCGGCCTCTTCCCCTCCGATCCAGCTGATACAGCATTCAGGGGGAAGAGGAAGCCCACCCACACGGAGCAGAGTGCCCCTCGCCCGCGGACACCCTCCCCCAGGCGCAGACAGACTGAGGCCCCCACCCGCAAGTCCCCCCGGAGTTGTAAGAGCAAGACCCCGCTGCCGCCCTGCAGCTCAGGCACCAGGTCTCCTTCCTCCATCCCTCAGGCCCCCACTCCACAGGTGCCCCCACCACACCCTGCCCCAGGTTCCCCCACCCACAGATATACCATCCCCAAGAGGATCCGGCCTTCTCCCCCTGCCACTTGCTCTCCCGGCACCACACACCCCGCTGCGCTTGTCTGTGCCACTGATGTGGTGAGGGTGTCCTCCCCCTCTGTCCAGCCCACCTTGCCTGTTCCCCATTCTCCTCCCCTGGTGTTAGGCACTGCAGTGGAGTCCACTACCACCCTGTCTGACTTGGGCACTGCAGTGGCGGACCTGTCCACTCCATCTGCAGGGTCCACTGCAGTCGTGCCGGCACCCACAACATCTGAGTCATGCCCCCCAGTTGTGCCGGCACACACCATGTCAGACACCTCCACTGCAGTTGTCAGTGGCTCTCCAGCACCCACCACCCCTTCCCTGCCTCCTCCTGGTGAGCCCTGATCCTGTCCCTGCGGTGCCTGGCCTGCCCCCGGTTGCCCCTCCTAGTGGATTGTCCCTGGTTTTGTGCAGTGCAGGCATGCGTAGGGTGACATCTGCCACTGTCACCCTGTTTGGACTTTGACAATGGACTGGCCATTGGCCTTTGTGTTTTTTCTGGACTTTCACTTTTAAACACACATATGCTGAATAAAGCAACTTTCTGTTCTCTAGTGCTTATGCTTCTGATGTACATGTTGTTGATGATGCTAACCATGCCCTTGCTGCAGTGATGGTGATATTTGGTCTCATGATAATGAAGTGTTACTGTGCAGGAACCCATGTGGTCCAGGGGAATGTGTCCTATCCTGTGGTGTATCCATGTCATCCATAGCAGCATCTGAGGGTGTCATGTGTTCAGTATTTGGCAATGGGATTTCCTACTTACATTAGCAATTTCACATCTGTGGCTTCTACCCCTGCACATCTGTTGTGCCTGCCATTGTTCAATTTGTCTACTTCCCTGACCGTGTGGCCATCTCCACTGGACATGCAGGTTTGGGCATCAATGGGGAAGGACTCATCTGTGTTGTCAGTGCAACATTGCTATACAAGTGTGTTGGATCTGTGCTGATGATTTCGTTGGCACTTCCATGACCAGGCTGATGTGACAGGAGCCTTCATTTGGTGCTAATTGTTGATTGTGTGACCAAGTGCTCAGCTGACATGATGGGGCCCTACTGAGGCAACATATGGCACAGCTTTCCTCACACAGGAGTGGAGTCCCCTCATGGCAGTGTGTACTCCTGTGACATTGCCTGCGCCCAAGGTGCGTGTTGTATGAGCATGTCTGTGTGTTCACTTCCGTTTAGCTGTGCATGCTGTGATCCCTAGTGTTGTACCTGTTTGTGATGCTTGCTGACTTGACCTATGTTCCCTCAAAGTCTTCTCCCTGGGTTCTCTGTGATGTGGGTGCATGGCACATTACTGGTCATCAGGGTGTCACCCATAGGTGTGTTTGCTGTCAGGGCTGAGTTTGTGTGCAGACGCAGATGGGTCACAGTCAGGTTTCCCCTTGGCACTTGTTGTTTGCACCTGTCATGTGATTTCCAGTTTGTGTTATCTTTCAGTGATTGTGACACGTTGTGTGTGTGACTGCTGGCACTCCTCAGGGTCCGGGCTGCAATGTTGGTTGTTGTCTATGTGTGTTCTTTGTGGGTGACCTTGGCTTCTTCATTGGTGTGTGACTGTGGCTGGGATCCCATTGGTTGGTGTGGTATTGCCGTCATGTCCATGTACAGCGTAGTGTGCAGTGTGTCAGACATTCAGGAGTCTTGTTGAGTGGCCATGTGTGATGTGTTTCTGCACCTTGGTTCCCACCCACCACCCTGGAATAGTCATGGGTGCATGTGCAATGTCACCAGTGCATGTGTGCTTCACTGCTGCACATTGTTGGAGGTCGAGGTGTGTGGTGTTGAGTGTGTGCAGATGAGAGTTGTTGCCCGGCTAGACCCCTGCCTCCATGTTGGCCTTGGCTTACTGGCCGTGCTGATTGATTTGTGCTTGTGAAGGTATGATGGTAGTTTGTTGCTCAGGATACATGACTGTGGTTCACAGTGTGAACAACATTTAGCTTTGTCATCACAGTGGGATTGTAATGCAGCCCAGGGTCACCACATTGTGGGGGCCCTGGGGGTAGTGCTGTGGTGTGTCTGTGTCTTGCTGTGTCAGTTGCTGTTCCTACGTGCCTGTGTGACATGTGTGATTTGTGCTCCCTCTCATCTGACAATGCCTGCTTGCCCACATAGGGGATTTGGATCCATGAGTTACCTTTGTGTGGCACTGTATGCACATCTGTATGATTGGTATTCAGGCCTCCTCATGTGTTGTGTGGTTGCCTGGGGACACTGGCACCCCCCTCACCTGTTGTGTATGATGTGCAGTGTGGGTCTGCCTGTTTGTGTTTGTGCATCTGCACCACTGCATTGGCATATCTTGGGTGTGCCATTGGCTGTATGTAGTTTGGTGGGTTTCCCCTGCTGTCCCTGGGACTCCTAGGTCATCAGTCAGCACAATGATCATGGTTTGTGTGTCCCATTGCTGCCATGGTATGGTATCTATTCACCTCACATCTACAGTCTCCACAGGGTATCTGCATTTGTGTGCCCATTGGTGCAAATATGTGGGTCTGCATTCTGATGGTCACTTCTGTCATTGTGTCATTGATGAATGTTGACAGTGTCAGCCCCCATGGGTGTTGTTTGTCTGCACATGGCCAAAGGTATGTCTTATTTGCACTGCAGTATTTGCCTCCCCCAATCTATGTTGCAATGGGACACATGCACTACTTTGCCACTGATGTGTTTTATGTTCTGTGACCAGGAATCATCCATGCAGTTTGGCAGTTGCAGCTTTTTCTTTGTCAACACTTACATTTTGGTCACTGTGATGATGGGGGTTTGGACCCCATTGCCACAATGTTCAAAATGTGCTTCAGATATGGACCCCACACTTACATTTTGGTCACTGTGATGATGGGGGTTTGGACCCCATTGCCACAATGGTCATGGCCTGCTTGCATTGTGGGGGCCACACACATATATGTGTGGCACATGTGATAGGGGGTCACATTGTATGTTCAAAGTCATGTTCAGTGTTGTAGGCATTTGACACAGTCTACACACGCTTGTCATGGTGTTGGGGGATGTCTTTTTCTTGCATTCCCTAGGTTGTGGTGTGCTGGTTGTGTCATGCATTGTCCATCCTATGAGTGGGGGTGGTGTTGGTGGTAGGCATCCAGCCCCCTGGCTAGGGGTGGTAGTAGTGGTAGGCATCCAGCCCCCTGGGTACGGGTGATAGTGGTGGTGGGCATCTGGCACCCCCTGGCTAAGGGTGGTAGTAGTGGTAGGCATCCAGCCCCCTGGCTAAGGGTGGTAGTAGTGGTAGGCATCCAGCCCCCCTGGGTAAAGGTGGTAGTAGTGGTGGGCATCTGGCACCCCCATGGCTAAGGGTGGTAGTAGTGGTAGGCATCCAGCCCCCTGGCTAAGGGTGGTAGTAGTGGTAGGCATCTGGCACCCCCCTGGCTAAGGGTGGTAGTAGTGGTAGTAGTGGTAGGCATCCAGCCCCCCTGGCTAAGGGTGGTAGTAGTGGTAGGCATCCAGCCCCCCCTGGGTAAAGGTGGTAGTAGTGGTGGGCATCTGGCACCCCCATGGCTAAGGGTGGTAGTTGTGGTAGGCATCCAGCCCCCCTGGCTAAGGGTGGTAGTAGTGGTAGGCATCTGGCACCCCTCTGGCTAAGGGTGGTAGTAGTGGTAGGCCTCCAGCCCCCCTGGCTAAGGGTGGTAGTAGTGGTAGGCATCTGGCACCCCCATGGCTAAGGGTGGTAGTAGTGGTAGGCATCCAGCCCCCTGGCTTAGGGTGGTAGTAGTGGTGGGCATCTGGCACCCCCATGGCTAAGGGTGGTAGTAGTGGTAGGCATCCAGCCCCCCTGGCTAAGGGTGGTAGTAGTGGTAGGCATCCAGCCCCCTGGCTAAGGGTGGTAGTAGTGGTAGGCATCCAGCCCCCTGGGTAAAGGTGGTAGTAGTGGTGGGCATCTGGCTCCCCCATGGCTAAGGGTGGTAGTAGTGGTAGGCATCCAGCCCCCTGGGTAAGGGTGGTAGTAGTGGTAGGCATCTGGCACCCCCTGGCTAAGGGTGGTAGTAGTGGTAGGCATCCAGCCCCCTGGCTTAGGGTGGTAGTAGTGGTGGGCATCTGGCACCCCCATGGCTAAGGGTGGTAGTAGTGGTAGGCATCCAGCCCCCTGGGTAAGGGTGGTAGTGGTGGTGGGCATCTGGCACCCCCTGGCTAAGGGTGGTAGTAGTGGTAGGCATCCAGCCCCCTGGGTAAGGGTGGTAGTGGTGGTAGGCATCTGGCACCCCCTGGCTAAGGGTGGTAGTAGTGGTAGGCATCCAGCCCCCTGGCTAAGGGTGGTAGTAGTGGTAGGCATCCAGCCCCCCCTGGGTAAAGGTGGTAGTAGTGGTGGGCATCTGGCACCCCCATGGCTAAGGGTGGTAGTAGTGGTAGGCATCCAGCCCCCCTGGCTTAGGGTGGTAGTAGTGGTAGGCATCTGGCACCCCCATGGCTAAGGGTGGTAGTAGTGGTAGGCATCCAGCCCCCCTGGGTAAGGGTGGTAGTGGTGGTGGGCATCTGGCACCCCCCTGGCTAAGGGTGGTAGTAGTGGTAGGCATCCAGCCCCCCCTGGGTAAGGGTGGTGGTTGTGGTAGGCATCCAGCCCCCCCTGGGTAAGGGTGGTAGTTGTGGTAGGCATCCGGCCCCCCCTGGGTAGGGGTGGTGGTGGTGGTGGGCATCTGGCACCCCCCTGTCTAAGGGTGGTAGTAGTGGTAGGCATCCAGCCCCCCCTGGGTAAGGGTGGTAGTGGTGGTGGGCATCTGGCACCCCCCTGGCTAAGGGTGGTAGTAGTGGTTGGCATCCGGCCCCCCCTGGGTAGGGGTGGTGGTGGTGGTGCGCATTCAGGCCCCTGTGTGCATATGTGGCATTGGTGATGGGCATCCCGCCCCTATGGTGCTGCTGTTGCTGGTGTAAGTAAATTCTGCATCCCTCTGTGTGTGTGTGATGTGTCGTGTACGTGTTGTATGTGTTTTGTGATTGGTGTCTGACTTACCTTCTGCGCCGTACGCGTCCGTGCCTGTTCCGGTAGTAAATGTAGAATATTGGTATGATCGGGACGAAGGGATTCATGGTTGGTTCGTGTCGTTCGTCTTTCTCGTCGCTTCGCGTCGTCCTCGTCGCTGGCGTGTTCGCCTCGTAGCCGTGGATCGTGTTGTGGCGCGAATCGGAGCTTATGTGCGCCTCTCCCGGATGCTTTGACGTGCCGTGCGTAGCGACGGGTTCGGCGCGTACGGAAAGCGCATCGTACTTGTTCGGCCGGACGGGGCTGCATTTTCCCTTCTTGTGCGACTCGATTCTGCGTTTCCGGATTCGCCTCGGTCGGAGAACAGGACCTGGATTGGGTGAGTACGACTCGGCCGGATTCTGTGCTGTTGTGCGCATCGTACTTACTCGTTCGGTATGATGTACGTATCGGTCGGGAAACAGGCATTCGCATGGCTTTTTTCCCGACCGAATGGTATTGGGTGCGCCTCCGACCGAGATCGGAATCGGCCCCTTAGTGCCAGGCCCCTTGTCTGGAGAACATGCCAGCTTGCACCAGCCATTGGCCCTGCCAGCACTGCTAATTACGGTACTATTACAACTATTAACATCACACTCCTACATGTGTGACAATTCATATTATTCAAGGCCCCCAAAGTTATAAAAATGGCTTGGGGGATGTATATTAAATTAATAAACAGCTGTGGTGCTCGTACCCAAATTTGGCAGACAGCATCCCTAGTGGCAGACTGTCACAAGCACCGGTGCTAAGAATTAAGTGCCGGTGCCGAGCACCGGAAACCACCGGTTCAAATTAAGCACTGGGTGGCATGGTGATGGTACGTGGGGAGCCCCCTCACTATTCTTTGCAGTGGGGGGGGCTAAGGTTTTATTATACCACTAAGATGAAAGGATGTCTTTCTTCACTGCTGAATATGTAAAATGAGGATTGTGGGAAGTCATAATGACATTATCCTTCCTTCACCTTCTAGCTTGACCATGATCCCCTCTGCATTCTGCTTGAAAGAAATGCCAACAATATGGGCTGTAGGATAACTTATTGCACACAGTAAGGGAAGGTCAGCTTCTGAATCACATTCAACATCTCAATCTGTTTGTTAATGGCACTATCAATCTTCGTAGATAATTTTTCTTTATCTTCAAATATCCATTAAGATACATTTTCCTGGCAGCTCGCAGCAACACAGAGTGGTAGCCTTGAAGAGATGGCAGCACTGTGTTCCAGTGTTTCTGTGTCATTCCTTTTATTTGTTAAGGCCCAAGGATGTTCACAGAGAAATTAATGTAACACTACACACCAGCCTGAATATGTTGACTGCTTTAAATGGGAATTTGGTCATTACTGTGGCTGCTTAAATCTGTCGCAAGTCAGAGAAGGAGATATCACTCTTCCTTTAGAGAAAGCATGTTAAGATTTTACTTGGGTGTCCTTGTTATCCACTCCTAGGCACGTTCAGCTTTGTGGTTAAAGGTCTTTGTTATGGAAGATCTTTTCAAAAATGGTCCTCGTTGCTTTGGGAAGGCTGCTCTTGCCGCAGACACTAACAATCCAATCACAGTCTGATTCCATGTCAGCAATGTGGAATATTTTGAGAATATTCACATCTTGTTTCCTAAATTCTCCTGTTGGCCACCCTTCCTTAAGCCAGGCCATTGTACTGTACCTTGGAGCCTCCCAAAAATCTAGTTCTCCCACATTTGATGGATTTACAATTCCTGCATCTTAGGTAGATTCATCTATTTCCCCATAATTTACAGATGCAATTTTTTAGTATTTTGCTTCGTTTATTTATTTTTTAGTATTTATTTGTGTGGAATTAGACAGATGGGCAATGGAGCGCTTTACAAGGAGGCATGCATAAAGGGGATAAAGTAACAAGAGAGGAGATGCAAAAGCATAAAGGGAATTTGTGGGAAACTGAGGTGCTTGTGAAAGTGATTATAGTTTAACACATTGGGCCCAATTCAGAAAGGTAAACTTAGACCTGAAGTCTAAGGACCTCATTACGATCTTGGCGGATGGGATACTGCGTCACAAATGTGACAGATATTCCGTCCGCCGTATTTCCATTATATCCTATGAAACTTGTGACAGAGTATCCCATCCGCCAAAATCGTAATCAAGCTCTAAGTTTAGACATGAAGTCTGAGGGTGCAATTCATAAATGTAAAGTTAGACTTCAAGTCTAAGTTTACCTTTGTGAATTGGGCCCTTAGACGTCAGGTCTAAATTTAGACTTTAGGTGTAAGTTTGTCTTTCTAGTGAGGAGAAAGGAGATAATTGAAGATGGGAATGATGTGATGTGATTTTTTGGTGCCTTGACATGACACATGGCCATGTGTAGGATGGCTTTAAAGTGGGACAAGAGTAGACTTTTGGAGGCCTGTGAGTCGGACATTACTGCTGTTGAGGTGTGATAGGACCTAGACTTGAAGAGTGGTCCTGCAAATATTCAGGTGGAATGGAGCGTTTGAGTTTCTTGAGAAGATGAAGCTGGAATGAGGTAGTTTTGATTGGTCTGGAAATGTGAGTTGTCAGGGAGATATTCTGGTCAATGTGAATCCTAAGGATTTAGCTGTGGGGACCAATGCTGGGTTGATACCTATGTCAGTGAGATTTTGCTGATAGTGATTTACTGGGGAAGGGGAGTTTTGTGAGTGTAGAAGGAGGAATTCAGTTTTAGCGAAAACACATTCATCCATTTTGCAGGGCTTTCCATAAAAGGTTTGAGGGTTGAGATATCTGATGGGTTTGATATTTTGAGGTAGAGTTGGGTGTCAGCAGCACATTGGTGAAGTTTTATTCCTTCATTGTGTAGCATTGGTCTGAGACACTGTACGTAAATGTTGAATAAAAAAGGGTTCAGTAGAGAGCCTTCAGGCACAATGCAGGATTGTGGGAGTCGGTGTGATCTACATTTGTCCCTTTTGACAAACTGTGATTCAGGGATGATGAAGGATTGCATAATTTTAGGACTATGCCCTCCATTCATTTTCTCAAAGATTTTTTCTAATTTGATTATTTTATCAGATGTGAAATAAGATTGGTTTAAAAATGTTGTGCATTTGCATTCTGAGGGCAAAATATAATTTAAACCTTTTTGGTCTTGCTGTTTGGTCTTGCATCTTTGTTGAAATAATTTGGGCTTGAGGGGATCAGAGAAAAATTCAAAACAAACATTGGTTAAACCAATGGATTTTTGGATTGTAAAACTCAATCTAACTTGAAAATGTTTCTGGACAGAGAAAGATCTAATTGGAAAAGAGCAAAGGGTCAGCAGGATTGGGCAATTGATATGAACAGATCACCTGAACCAACTGATAAGTGTGGTTAGAAAATGTGAAAGGGCTTGGTGAAAAATATCCACTGGGGGCTGAACGACTAATTCTTAAGAACTATGTAATAAGCACAAAGGAGGTACTTAAAAAAAGAGACTGCATTTCAGTAAAGAAAATGAAAAAGCTAACAACTCAGCTAGTGATCTCTTCCAGATCCTGAATGTAATTGCAAACCCTATTGAGTGACTCCAAATCCACCTGAAGGCTGATGTAGCACAGTGCAAATCTATTTTCAATCATGCTACAGAGTCAATTAGAGCAGCCGTTCCTTCATAATATAAAGATACTAAGTTAAAGGGAACAAAGCCTAGGAACATGATTAATAGGCTGATTTTTAAATTTAAGACACTCCCCTCTAAAAACAGTGGTACTGCCATGTCAGGGTGCAGTGGCCTTTGCACTTTAAATACAATGGGAGTGATGCACTTATCTGTCTCTCACCACAGCCACCAGTGACCACATACACTGAAAAATTAGGACCAGTGGTAGATGCTTGGAAAGATGGATAGGACAAGAATTGAACCAAACACACTGGACTCCACCTTTGTGACTCAACTCTTCTGTTTGTCAAGAATGTCTTCAGGATGAAGTGAATATTTTATACCTATCACTGTGTAATCAACTCTTTTCACTTTAATGGAGAAAAGGTAATTCCTAAAATCTCAAGCTTCATCAGTATCCACTTTCTTATGGAATATGAATTATAGTTTCTACTTAACGTCTGTGGAACTTGTGAATAACATTCCAATATACAAGTGAAACATAACCCAATATAAGAATAATTCCTGTTCCTTGACAGCATGCTACTTAGATTGTGATTTAGAGTTTGGCGGACCGGTACTCCATCACAAACATAATGGATATTCTGTCTGCCGATTACAAGTGCATTATATACATTATAGCCTTTTTTCTCAATGCCCATCAGTACAGATCTTCAAAAAGCAACAGGACTTGGCAAGCGAAATTCGAGATTGGTATTGCGAGGGCCTAGCAGCCGCAGCAATGTATCACAATTGACTTGCAAAGACTCTGTGAAACACAAGGGCAGTTATATCTACTATTCCAAAATGGCAGCCACATCTCTAGAACATGTGAGCGATAATGGCCTGCAGGGAATTTAAGCTGTCAGCATGCATTTGCGTAGCATGTGCAGCTAGAGTCCAGACAGGGCGAACACTCCATAATGACCACCAGCCTTTCCTTCTCTGAAAGGAACTTAGTGGTATTGGGTTTGGAGTACCATTTCCCTGTGCATGGGCCATACAAAGCAGTAAGCAGTGTTTCTAGTCCAGCTTTCTGATCGTAAAGCTTCAGACCACCTACATTCATAAGAATCGATGACCATTTAACATCATTAAAGAGGCATATGAAAAGTTGGCCTGATTATGATGGAGATGGGGCTGGTCCTGATGGGAAACACTGCTAAGGCTCTGTCCATGGATGCTTAGAAGGTAGATCTTCCCTTAAATAGGGGCAATGATTAAGAAGGACCTCATTGTAGTTGTTGAGGATTAGATTAGATTGATGCAATTCAAAATAATGATGACCAGAAATTCATGCGAGTAAAATTAATAAAAATAAAAATACTTATTGTATATTGAGATACATGTTGGTCTTATGCAGAGGTCAGTGTCAATTTTTAAATCTGTTAAGGTTCTGTCAATAGATTGCATTTTTCTGGAGCAAAAGAGTCAGCACTTAATCATATCAGAAACATATGAGAACATTTTGCATTTCAATTTTCAGTGTTAGCCATTAGCTCTCAGTCATATGTTTGGCTTAATATTGTTTCATGATTTGGGGAGTGAATATTGTAATTGTTATGGAATACTAACTGATTTGAAACTGGTAAGAAAGAAGTGAAATCATGTGACTTATTGATTGAGATACAGAGAGAAGGACTAGATATACATTTTGGTGGAGAGAGTTATTGTATTGTGTCTGCGTAAGAGGAATTTAATACCTCCCAATTTTAGAGAACTGTTGGAAACTGACCTTGATCTCATGCTTTGAGAATGTTGTCTGGTTCTGGATATGTTCCATGATATCTGCAGAGAGAGGGAAAGAAATGCGGTTCACAAGCGTGCAATCTATATTATACAAAAATGGATGGAATCCAATAACAAGTGGATGTGGAGCGCAAATTTCAGTATTGGTGTTCAAGCATCAAATAGTGATGATGTTGATGGATGGCTTCTTACCACTGCTAAAGCAATGGTTCATTGATCTAGGTCTCTATCTGTTGGCTGTAGGCCTCTCTTCTGCCCCTCTTCTGTCCTCCCTTTCACAAACCACTACTAAGACATCAAAAGAATGTAGGGGCTTTCAAAACAAAATACAAGTGAAACTGTATTGCTCCCCCCTTCACTTTACCTTATCTCACTCTCTCTGTCGTTTCCCCATTGACTTAGTCTCCCAGCTCGTCTGCTTCACTCACCCCTCTTGTTTTTTAAACATTTCCAACCAACCCCATTAATCCCCTTGCTCCTCTTTTAGAAAGAGCCCCCTTCTCTGTTATTTTTGCTTTTTTTAAATATTGGGTACCTGGAGCACAATCGGTAGGCGTACTCCTTACATTTTTGTTTCCACTTGAAGGTGGCCATCAACAAGTGTAAATGCACAGATAGGCTCAATTGGCACCTGTGAATGGGTTGAATAATTTTTAAAAACCCATTCAAATATGGCTGCCACACATGTACACCTACCCACATAAAGATAGACAACAGGAACTGATGAAGCCGTATCTTAAAGACGTAAATATCTGTTCAACAAAATTTGAGGAAATTATCAAACAACGTGAATCAGAAAAGTTCATCAGAGACAAGCGGCATTATGAAAAAGGCCAAACCTTTATCTTTGCAGGCCACTTTATTAACCTAAAATGGCAAAGGCTAGTTGAGGGGAACCGGCTGTTGCAAGAAAGCAGATCCATAGAAACAGGTTCCGATTTAAGTTTGGAAATAGGAATGGACACAGAAGAGGGTTCAATGCCTACAGGAGATGCCAGTGCTGTGGTTAGAAAACAGTCAACGATTGATGAGTTGAATTTTTTAAGGATAGATCAGCAGCAAACACTAAACCCTCACATTCAAAAACACAAAAATGATATAGGAGGAGGCAGAGAAAGTGCAAGCGGCAAAATATCTACATCATCAACAACAAACGAAGCAGAAACAAACATGAAAGAGGAAATGAAGGAAGCTAATCCAAAAACAAGCATCAATCTTTCTGCCATTGTCTTAAGTAAAGCAGAAGAAAAATTATGTTTTTAGGTCTATCATATTGCCCAGACAGCTCTCTGAATTACAGTCAAACTTGCACTGGCATTTTCAAACTCATTCAAAAACTGAAATTAATGAAAGTCCACCTGATAAAAGGTAAACAAGAAGCCACACGGATGTGACAAGTAGCAGTGTGCAAAAGCACTTAAAAATGTTAGATCTCCATCTTATGAAGGAACTGAAGAAGCTGTAGAATTAATTTTAAGGGATCATGGAACCCTAAACTGAACAAAACATAATTGAAACGCTGCAGCTAGAGCTGTATGATGAAGCCACCATGCCCTTTAAACCGGCATCATAATTTCTTCCAGGGACTCCAAGAGATTCAATCGACTTGTTCAATGACTTGATCATAGATGGAGTGAAACAACTATATACTGTTGTTAATAAGGGACAAACTAAGTGGAACACTAAACAAAAGAAATATAGCAATTTAATAAGTAAGTTGTAGGCCGAAAAATAATTGGTCATTAGGAACTCAGACAAAGGGGGCAACATCGTTTTGTGGCCAAGGGATATGTTTAAAGCAGAGGTCTACAAACAACTGAGTAACACAGCGTGCTATGCTAGATGCAGCCGTGGGGACATAAGTCAAGCCAGGATACGATTCAACTGTGAATTGATAAAGTGGAGACATGCTGGCCTATTAAATCAAGATGAATATTTGTTCCTAAGGAATGATCACCTGAAAATACAATATTTTTGCTTGATACCAAAGGTGCACAAATATCCCATAGATCCACCAGGAAGACCAATAAAATTGGCGAGAGACAGTGTATTTGGAAACACGTCCAAATATATTGATTTCTTCTTGCAGGACTATGCTAGGAACTTACCATCATATATCATCAAGAATACAGGGGATTTTCTTATCATAAATTCTGACATCCCTTCGGAAAATGATTATTGCCAATGACATTAGATGTAACCACACTGTATGCAAATGTATGCCACCAGGATGGTTTACATGCAGTGGAGCATTTTCTGAGAGGTCGTCCTTTGAGTCTGTATAAGCATACTCAAGATATTGTTGTCAATGATCAGGTGGTGCCTGGAAAGTAATTGTTTTATGTTTAACAATGAAATATTCCATCTATTAAGGGGCACAGCGATGGGCACCTGTTTTGTCCCCAGCTATGCTTGTTTGCAAATGGGATGGTGGGAGGGACTTGTGTTCCTCAGTGATCACAAGGCTGCATGGGATGAGCATGAGGTACTGTGGACACGATTTATTGATGGCTTGTTTGTCATTTGGATGAGCTCTATTGAGTGCTAATCTATTTGTGAAAGATACTAACAACAACATTTTAAATTTGCATTTCACGAGCCAGATCAGTCACATTAAAGTCAATTTCTTAGACTTAGAGATTTCTGTTGAATGTGATAGAATGGAGATGAAATTGAGATGAAGTTATTCAGGAAGGACACAGCATGCAATACAACACTGCATGCGACCAGTTTCCATCCACAACATTTGAAAGCTAGTATCCCACTTGGGGAGATGCTACGAATTAGGAGAAATTGCAGCAGGGAAGAAGATACATTGATATGTCAACAAGAGATAATATCTGGATTTAGAGAACGAGGATATGCAAGAGATTTGCTAGAAAAACAAAGGTGGCAGTTAATCAAAGAAAAAAAGGAACCCCTTGTGTTTGCCAAAAACACCAAGTAATAGGTGAGCAAGGCAGTCATTAGATTGATCACCTCATATAGCAACCAAGAAAAGGCCCTGAGAACATTGATTCAAAAGAATTAGCATATTGTCAAAGCAGATCCAGTGATAGGATCAGTGATTCCAAGAAATCCATCTACAACATTTCAAAGAGTATAATCCATGCGAGATGCCCTTGTGAAAAGTAGCCCTGAGGTAATACTACACAAAACATGGCTGCAAAAAACCAGAGGGTTTCAGAAGTGCGGCAAATGCAAGGTGTGCCAGATAGGAGTTAACACCATTGAATAGTAACACCGTTTCACAACAGACCCTGTATGATCAAGGCAGCATATGGCTGCAAAACAGAATTTGCAGCTACATCTTGACTTGTAGCTGTAACCTTAGATATGTGGGCATTACAACACTTCAGGTACACAAACGAATACCACAGCACATGAGGGCCATCAAAAATAGAGATCACTCATACCGGGTAGCTAGACACTTCAAAGAGAAACACAGTAATGATGTGATGCAGCTAAGTTACTTTGTGATTGACAAAGTACTTAACCACGTTAGGAAAATAGCGCTCAGGGTCGTGGAGCTTCGAATGAGGGAAACCATGGCTTAGGGGACGCTCTCACTCTCACTCAGGACAGTCCAACACTCGAGATGGGGCAGGCAGACAGCCCCACAATCATGTTCTTCCCGGAGTATAAATCAAAGGGCCCGACAGACACCCTTAATAGGGGTAATATACTACACTTACTGAATTCCATAATCAGCCTAAAAAATATATCCACCAGCGACTTGGAGTCAGTTGAGTTCATAGAATCATTGGATTGCTTGGGGGCTGAAGCAACAAAAACTGTTTGGTCAACAGCAGAAGTGGCTCAGAGAATACTAAATGAACAAGCCAAGTTCAACACCTGGGGTATAAAGCTCCAACCATTCTCAAAACCAAGATACCCCGATCCCCTGGCACCTGACAGCCAACAACGGAGAGAGGAAGGTCAAGCCAAACCGAATCCACGATTACTTTTGGTACTGCGTGGGGCTCGCAGCAATACCCCCGACATCCTAGATCACAGAGAGAGACGTAATAAGAGGTCATTCGTCACGAAAAGCCCAGTCCACCAAGACTGGAGCTGGCTCTCCAGGACTATAAATGTCAAAACAGAAAATCAATGACAAAATAAGTTCAATGGCGAGAACTCTTGTAACACTCTTAAACTGTGCTCTTGGAATATCAATGGCCTAGGAGATAAGTTTACAGACACGGAACTTTACACCTATCTGCAAAGATTCGATATCATCGCACTGCAAGAAACGTGGTCCGATAACCCGTCAGCACTTCCTGGCTACAACCTGAACTTCATTCCTCCCACGCAAAATGCACTGTTTGGTCATAAAAAGGGCGGCCTTGCTATATACAGTTATATAGGGAGCATTTATGCAGTAGTGCCCCTTGCACACAAGCTAACCCCGCCAAATGTAAAGCAAGCGCTACGAATCTCTATTCGGGGGAGGGCCGAAAAGGAAGACATAATTTTGATAAACCTCTACTTACATCCCCGAGAAAAAACCAGCGGTGCGCAGCAGTTGAAAGAAGAGCTCACAAAACTATTAAACGTTGAGCAAACAAACAGGTGGATTATCAGTGGGGATTTTAATCTAAACATGCTTAGCAACCCAACTATAGACACCATCTATGAGGAGCCAAACTCTCAAGATAACACCTCTGGGGGCAGAAGCTCGAAAACAGCCCGTAGACTTCTCGCAACATTAGAAGAGCTGGGCTTCCGAGCACTTAATGGTAGACTCCCAGGGGATCTCCCTCAAACAGCAACCTTTCACAGTACAACGGCCAGTTCCACAATTGATTTCACATTCTTTTCACGCAGTTTGTATCGAAGGGCAAGGGATTTCCATATTAGCTCACTAGACTACAGTGACCATCTGCCCCAGGAAGTCACGATTGATGCCATTTCAATAGTAAGCCCACCTACAGCTAAAGCACACAGCTTAGAATATACTGTGAATGAGAGGCGGGTAAAATGCAGAACGGATGACCCACAAAGTCTCTTACTTCACGCTAAACAGGTATTAGGCGAAGTGCATACCCCAACAACAGATTTAATTGAGAGCTGGGAGAAGTTTTCAAAAATATTACGAAATAAAACAGGAACAAAAAAGGGCAATGGCCATGCAGAAGGGGCGGACAAAGCGATGAGGCATAAGAGCCACTTAAATTTTAGAAACAACATTCATCTGAAAAAGCTTAAGACTTTGATCAACCAAACATTTCGAAGATTAAGGATAGACCCTGCCACTCAACAAGATCTGAGACGCCTAAAGGGGGACCGCAGGAAGTTGATCTGGCGACTTAAACAAGAAACAGAAGAGACTCTGTGGGCCAAACTTTTACATGATATTAAAACCGGCAACAGTGCACAGTTTTGGCAAAAGATCAATGATCTGACTAGCGAGCGGAGTCAGGGTATTGATTCTTACGCCACAGAAGAAGCATGGACAGTTTTTCTTGGCTCACATTTTAATGAAACACAAAAAATCAGGCAAGGGCCACACAATCCCGTCCATGACTCTAAAGTCTTGCTACTACAAATCAAAGAAAATCAGGCACCAGAACCAGAAATCTCAACTACGACTGTGCAGATCTGTAAAAGAATATCAAAAGGAAGACGAGAGGGCGTGCCAGGGCCAAATGGGATCCCCCCCATTTTGTTTAAACAAGAGCCGGAATTTTGGGCCGCTGTCCTAAAACCAATGTTCGATAAGATCTTACAAACGTCAATAATCCCATCATCCTGGAGGGGGGCCATCATCTCCCCAATCTACAAAAAAGGAAACAGGAATGACCCGAGAAGCTACCGGCTAGTATCCCTACTTGACAACGAGGCCAAATACTTCTCGGGCCTATTACTACTGGAACTAACATCATGGGCAGCAGAAGCTTCCGCAATCCCATACAATCAAACCGGCTTCTGTAAAAATACAGGGACGACTACCAATATACTAGCTCTATCCCTAATGATTGACGCCGCTCTCGCAGTAAAGCAACCCCTATACCTGTGCTACATCGATTACAGCTCTGCATTTGACCACGTTAATAGAAACCTTCTGTGGCAAAAATTAAAAAAGATGAACATCCCTCCACGGCTCTTAAACCAGCTAATTCTCTTGCATAGCGACACATGGGTACAAGTTAAACTAGGTAATGGAGAATATCTATCGAGGAAGATCCCAACAAGCACAGGGGTTAAACAAGGCTGTGTGCTAGCCCCAACACTTTTTAATCTATTTATGGGAGAGCTATCAACCTTGCTGAACGAAAGCAATGCGCATGCACCTAAGGTAGGGGGCACCCAGCTGTCTAACCTTTTCTACACAGATGATCTGGTACTAATTAGCTGCACCCCGGTAGGTTTACAGCGGCTGTTGGATATTACGTCACGATACTCTGCAACAAATATGATTAGCATTATCCAAGAGAAATCCAAAGTCATGTGAATTAACACCCATAAAAAGAAAAGAACAAATAACTGGTTCATGGCTTCCAGGAAGCTGAACACTGTTTGTGAATACAGATACTTGGGGGTCATTATAGATGACAAGGGCAACTTCAAGCCACAATGCGAGGCCATAAAAAAGAAAGGTCTAATGACTACGGTAGCTTTAAGAAACTTAAAAAACAAGATCACTGGCCCAAGCCTCCACCCTCTTATTAAGGTAATTCAAGCTAAACTAATTCCAGCCATTACTTACGGCAGTGAGGCTATGAGAGGGAGGGATGCTGCTACAGTCGACTGCACCGTAGCAAGAGCACTGCGCAAGTTACACATCTCCCGCACAGATGAGGCTTGAATTCGGGCTCCCAAGAGAAGAGCTGGCATGCCAAGGATCATACATAAAAAGCTGGCATAAAATAAGCAGGGGAGAGCCGAAAACACTAAATGCTCTCCTGTGGAAGGAGCTACAAACCAAAGAAACTTGCCCTGCAAGGCTATATCTGGAGGCCGCCATCAACCATATGGGGCTACAACAGCTTTGGGAACTCTCAGGGGCCCCGGCGGGCTTTAAAAAAGTAGTTAACAAGACTGTCAGGAAAGAATCACTCTGGCAGGACAAAGCGTCCCTGGTAGAGCGTGCACATGGCTGGCTTACCGTTCAATCCTACAATAAACTCGCACCCCAAAGATACCTCCAGACTGGCTTCTCAAAAAAAACTAAAGAGAAGTTTTTGAAGCTGCGCCTAGGGCTGCTGCCATCGGCAAATCATCTACCCCCCTGGCTACGCGCTCAGACACCAGCAAAGTGCCGTCTTTGTGGAGAAGGTGAAGAAAACATAGTGCATCTGATTACTATCTGTAGGGAACTACTACAAGAATGACGGGACTTCTTGAGACCGCTTTTCAACAGAAAATGGATACAGTCTTTCAGGCAAGCGGTGTTGGCATGCTTTTGCGGTGATGACATCCAACTGAGTTGCCGGATGGTAAAATTTCTAGCAGCCGCTGAAGCACGCCTCAAAAATAAAAAAGTATCTCAAGGAAATAGGAGTATGGATGCAGAGGAGAACATACCGTCTTGACCCACACGGAGAAAAGTTCTTCAATGCCTCAGCGAAGAAATAGGAAATACAGCGTTGATAATCGGACCTCTATTTTTTACTCTGATTTAATGAGTGTTTTTTAGAACTACACGTTTTGAACATTTGATGGACCCAAAGAAGAATAGTTTAAGATCATGCGGTGGGTTATCTCATGCCTCCCCCTTGCATTGTAGGCTCTAGTAACTAGCTTGTCTGATATGGAGACCCAGCAAGCTTAAATCACTCTGGGGGGGTTAACCCCTGCTGCCCCGCAACAACTGCCAATGTCCTCTCTCGCAACAAGTGCCCGTCATTTCTTAGACCTTGTCAGGCTTACTCTGGAAAGAAGCTCTGTGTCCAGAAATAACTGTAATTTAAGCACACTTTGCATTTTGCGCTAAGCCCCAAGTGCCAACCATTAATGCATTGTACCCCCCTCTGATGATCTTGGAATTAGATACTTTCCACTGCTTAGCCCATGCCAGGCTGAGTTTGCAAAGATGTCTATTCCTAGAAATATTTGTAAACTAGCACCCAAGCACAAACTTTAAATATGCCCTGATTTTTCCATCTAATACATCTGCAAGGCAATTTCACATAGAAAGATCTGGCTAACTGCTCTTAACTCCAGTACAACCCCACTTGGGCATTGCGGAATGAAAACACTCCCACTACCCTCCGGTCGCCTGACCAAGGCCCTTAGTGACTAGCGCGCATGGCACTTTATTCCCCACTAAACATCCCCTGTGGTATAAGAGGCTCCGATAGAGGAGGCTCTGTGTTAGCCTTTAGGGATATTTGAAGTCTATAAACTACTAATTGTGTGTTTTTATAGTTTTTACTGTGTACTTTGAACAAGTAGTCTTTTAGTGATGACCTTCTTTTGTAATTTGTTGTTCTCTCCTTTCTTTTAGCTTGAAAGTGTGTCAAATGGAGATTGTTTGTAATGGTTTTAATTAACTGCACAATAAATTTTACTTACTTACTTACTTACGTTAGGGGTGGCAGCGGGAGAGAGCCCTCAAGCAATTGGAAACAAGATATATCCTCAACCTTGACAGTAAAGTACTGAATGGCCTTAATGTCGATGACAAGCTATACACCTGTTGGTAATTTTATGGATGATGATGGTTTCCTCTCCATTCTCTACCTTCAAGTGTTCACTCTTTTTGCTTTTTCTTTTCCTCAATCCTTAACCCCTAACCTCCCTCTTTTCCCCACCTAAAGAAATTATATAGTAGTATAGTTCCTACTGAATGTAATTTTTCACATGGAGCATTTACAAGACATATTAGGGATAGATAGAAGTTATTTGATCCAATGATTAATAACAAACTTACAATGAATGAATTGGTTATTTAGTAAATATCTATATCTAACTGAGGGTCAGTTGCATAAGCACACTTGGGCAGAATATTTGAATCAATGAGTTAAAATAAGTATATTGTGAAGAGTAGGCGTTTCATTCATGGATGATGATCAGTATTCAGAATTAATGTAACATGTGCAAATTTGATTGCTAGTATGTCGCTTTAATAGTGTGTTTTCGCTGTTTATTTTGTGGTGTGAGGTATTTATGGAGAAGAAAATGGCGCCCCAATTGTGTGTGATCAAGGCTACGTTTGTCAGCCGAAATGCGTTATGGCAGGGAGAACTCAATGAGTTAATAAATTAAATTGAGCATCCCGATAGTGTCTGCAGCCGGTCCTTCTTTTGGAGGTGAGAAAGCGGATTGGATTCGAATTTTATATATATACCTATTCACTGGAAAAAACAAAGGTTACAGTGACGTTATAGTTAGGCTGACATTCCACTCATACAAAACCAGAGAAATTCAGCAGTTATAGTTAGCTGAGCTAACTATAACTTGCGCCCCCGCAATACACTGCTTATGACCTCACATATTACACCACTCATGACATGGTCAGTGACATCACTGATGAAATCACTGATGACTTCTCAAATGGCATCACTGATGACATCACTGATGGCATCATCCACAGAATCTCTGACGCACCCACTCATACCCCAATATAACCTTTCATACACCCATTCCAACTTCCACACTACCATTCTCTAAACCATTGACACACCCATACCAGTACTTACACACCCACTCACTGATTCATAGGTCTACACACACATCCACTAAGTTACCCATACAGCCACTCATACATCAACTCACTCACTAATACAGTCACTGATATATCCACTCATACAACCACTCACACACTGTCAGTCATAGAGCTACTCACACACCTACTCACTCACCTATAGAGTCAATCAGACAGCCATTTACTCACCTATACAGTTATACACACACCCACTCACCTATTCCTACAGATACTAACACATACTCACCCATAGAACCTCTCTCACATGCACTCACTAACCCATACAGCCACTATCACAATCCCTCACTCACACGTACAGTCACTCACCAGTACTGCCTTTCACATATCCACATACTCACCCATATACCACTGACACATCCGTTCACTCACCGACACAGCCATACACACACTCAGTCACTTATACAGCCCTTCTCTTACACACTCACTAACCCATACACCCACTGACCCACCCACTCACTCATCCATGCAGGCACTTACACACCCTCTCAGCCACCCACACAGACACTCATACACCCATACAGGTACTCATACAACCAATCAATTACCAATACACCTACCCATGTACCCACTCACCAACCCATACAGCCACTTAGACACAATCTGACAGACTGATACAGACATTCAGACATCCTAGTCAGTGACCCATACATTCACTGAGACACCTAATCGCTCACTTATACAGTCAGTCACACACCTACTGAATCATCGATACAGGCACTCCTACAACTACTGATTCATCAGTACACCTTGGTATATATATTTAACTCTCATAAACATTTTAAAAACACTCACAGTCACTGGATGATGTCAACAGTGATGTCTTATGAGCGGTCATCAGTGATGTCATCAGTGATGTCACTGACCATATCATGAGTGATGTAATATGTGAGGTCATAAGCAGTGCATTGGGGGGGCGCGAGTTATAGTTAGCTCAGCTAACTATAACTGTGGGAAACTGCACATCAGCAAAAACCTTTTCTACCTCTGCCACAGTACCATGCAAAAGTGCTCTATTCATTTCTCCTAAACATAAAGGAGGAATTTTCACATAGTACAGTCTCAATTCATGTACCCACTCACCAACCCATACAGCCACTTAGACACAATCTGACAGACTGATACAGACAATCAGACATCCTAGTCAGTGACCCATACATTCACTGAGACACCTAATCGCTCACTTATACAGCCAGTCACACACCTACTGAATCATCGATACAGGCACTCATACACCCACTGATCCATCAGTACACCTTGGTATATATATTTAACTCTCATAAACATTTTAAAAACACTCACAGTCACTGGATGATGTCATCAGTGATGTCATGAGTGATGTCATTTGAGAGGTCATCAGTGATGTCACTGACCATGTCATGAGTGATGTAATATGTGAGGTCATAAGCAGTGCATTGGGGGGGCGCGAGTTATAGTTAGCTCAGCAAAAACCTTTTCTACGTCTGCCACAGTACCATTCAAAAGTGCTCTATTCATTTCTCCTAAACATAAAGGAGGAGTTTTCACATAGTACAGTCTCCTAACTAAAGTTAGCATTGTTGAGCGGTGTACAGCTAACATCCTGAAATGATGAAAGGTCCTTTGCCACACTTTATTTGATAAACAAGCTAGTGAGTATCCCTGCAAATTTGTATGGTTTCTAATCTTGCAAGGATCCAATCCTTGTAAAGTACTTATTTTGTGTATTAAGGTTCACCTTGGAAAGATATGTAGAAATTTCCTTAATGTATCAATGGATTGCTGTTGAAAACTACAAACACTACTACAATTGCATTTCTATACAGGCGCCTGACTCTGCCTTCCTTGTCAAGAGGTTCCTAGAGAGAGGAAGTGGGGGACTAGGAGCTGGATGAAAGGTCCAGTGCAGTGCTCCTTGGGTTGAGATACAATACAGTACGTTTATACCCATTTGTAGGTTTGACAGCCAACATTGAGAAAAGTAGGTATCACTTAGAGGGCACCACTTTTAACACATTTGTGGGGTAGGAAAATTCACTCGCTATTTCTGTCCTGAAGAAGCGCCAAGGATCCTTCTGACCACTAGGGGTACGAAACATGTTGACTGACTAGAGTTGGACCCTAATGAGGGAACTCACATCAGACTACTAGGGCACTTTATGTCCCCATCAATAGCATCGACCTGAATAGGTTTTTAATCTGACAGGGGAGTCTAGTTAGTAAAGTTGTTAGTGACATCCCTGATCAGTTTTAACCCACTTCACATTTAACACCACCCCACCTAGATTCTACCTTGCATTCACCATACGGCGTACCAATAAAAAGATCTCTGCTAAAGTGACCCTTCGAGGGACCTTTTGGGCATGGCAGCACCGGCCCAACAAGGAGCAATAGCCCTATGATGAAGCATGACAAACCTTTGGGATGTGTGAGGGCAACATGAAACAGTCCTGCTGACTGCCACCCTTCACGTGCCCTAACTCTGTTCAATCTGTCTATACCGTCTCTTCTTCCCTTTTCTATTTAGGAACAGTGACCCCTATTATTGTTTGTATCTGCCTTGTACCTGTTCTCCAATAATTTGTTCTACATTTGTAGGTACCATCACCTCTTTCGCTATAGGAGTGCCGATCTTCATTTGATAACATTGTCCTCTGTAATCAATAGCATGAACTAATCTATTATCCTGGAGATAGCTTTCTTCATTAAAGAAAGACTCTGTACAAGTATGTATGCATTCTCCACTAAAAACTGTACAAAAGTTACTTCTATTCACTAATCTTTTTTCTGGTTTTGTCTCCTCAAGCACAACACCATTTTGCCAAGAGTCTTCATTCTATTTATAATCAAAATAAAAAGCTTCACCTTCAAAGCAAAGGCCCTATCAACTACTCTCTCAACTCGTTCTTTCTGTTTCAGTGCATGTCTCCTTCTTCTATGCTTCTTCGTATTTCCCAGTAGATTTATAACTACTCTACTATGAAACATCCGGGTTCTGCTTTCCTTAAACTGCCTCTATCTCCAGGTTAAGGTGTGTCCATCTTTGTTACATTATTTCCTGTTCTTGTTATAGAGATTTTATCCATTGTTAATCTTTCTTATAGTTTGAATTTTATTTTCATTATTTCATAATCTTTTAAAATGTCCACATATATTTTTAAGAATTGACTTTGTCTTCTTACCAATAGCTCTTTTTCGTTCACCACTTTTTCTTGATTTTCCCCTTTTGAGTCTCAGTTCTGCATAGTTGCTTCTGTTCCTTTTTCCTCCGAGTTTTTGTACGCATTCTGTCTGTAATTTTGGAGATATTGTTCTGTACAAAAAAACTACCTTTGAAATTGTTTTCTAGCCAATGTACTAACTACTTTACTACTGGCTTACACATAATATAAAAACAGTTTTTATTTTATGTTGCAGTTTTAAAAATCTACATAGATAACTACAAGCACTTACTTCAATGTACCAAATTCAAACCAAAACACAAAACTTAATTTATTAGTTACCTTTTAATATTATAGCACCTTCTCCTACAACACAGCTGCACCACATCTCAGTTCTCACTTATACACACTAAAATACCACTTTATGCCTTATGTACTCAATTTTAAAATAAACATCAACCAAAGTGTAAAAGTACATACAGTGTCTCAATACTGTAAATCCAAAAACACAACATAGGAGCTATTTCTGTGCCTCTCCACCACTGTGTCACTGGTACATTTAGTGTTTCAATACTTTTCTACTTAGATGTATCAGATTTAAATTTTGAGAAACACTGCATATAAAAATCTACACATTAATCTGTATCACAGCATATAGCTCACTAATTCTTCCAGGTACATGCAAACAGTGTATGACAGGTAAATATATGATTCACCAGATGGTTCTAAAAGAGTACATATTCCTCACTAAAACTCGTAAGTACAACAATACTCAATGCATGATTGGATGAGTGCATAGATAGTGCCTAGGTGATTCCCTCAGAATATAAGTAGTGCCTGCATGATCCCCTGAGTATGTAGGAACTACATCAGTGGTTCCATATCTGCATAGTGAATGTTTATTCACATGACTATATTGCTACTATCTGGGTGATTGGATGAACGCATGGGTGTTGCCTGCATAGTTCAATGAGTCTATAATTAGTGCCTGCATGATTGGAAGAGTGCATGTGTAGTGCCTGGGTGACTAAATAAGTCTAGATAACACACTTGATATATAATTGCATACATGGCTCTCTAAGAGCATACATTGCTCTGTTACTCAGCTTGCACATGCATCAGTAAGTTTCTAAAACTGAAAACAACAATTCTCACTTTTTTAAAGTACAAAACCTTTTCTTAATGGCATACCTGTATCATTTCAGAAATATTTATTGTGTCTTTAAAACATATATTCAGCATTTCTCAAAGAAAAGTTACACGCCAAGTGAAGCTAGCACAAGAACTCTCAAGAGACATTCTGCACTATTAACCCTCCTTAATTTTAAACACAGCATGTTTAAAGAAATACACCACCCTCACCATATACATGACATTTTCATAAGCCTTAAGGAACATATATCACCATTTAAACATATATGTGATTTCATAATAGATATACACCTTCAGGCCATCTTTCCAAAAATATATAGTTCTCTGCATCTTTAAGAAAAACTCAAGAGTCTCCTCATACATATAACTATCTGCAACCACAAAAACCATATCTCACCATCTAAGTATATGCAGACCAGTCATATAAGTTAAAAACCACATTGCCAAACACTTCCTTATACATACCTAACAAGTATTACTAGTTTATAATTCTTATACAGACGCATCACATTTTCTTATCTTTTATTTCTGACTACACTACTCCTGTTTATTATTGTGACTAAAACTACCACAATTCCTAGAATGCAAATATTATAGATGTATCTATTCTGCACATAATGCTTAGACATTTAAAAAAAAATAATTTTTAAAGGCATTGCTCATGGGAATTTTCAACAGTACTAACATCTTAAACACATATACAGTTCTGTTATATTTTTTTTCACATCACTGTGATACTCTTTTTCATCAAACTCCCGTCTACATCTTCATTTCTAATGTACACTTAAATAATTAAAAAGTTACATACATTCCAGTGAATTGAGTTTGTATATTATATTGTTGTTTTAGCTCTTTCTGGATAGTTTTGACACTGTTAAGATTTGTAAAACTAAGCACAAGAATGGTACACCACTCTCATAGAAAGCAACTATAAAATGGCAACCTCTTCAACTTTCCACTCTATGATCATGAGAAAGGCAGCAAATGAAATCCTGTATTTCATTTTAGACTACTGCATCTCCACTTGTGAATGGTTAGCAAATGTTAACCTTTTCCCTCTGTTTCAAAATGAGGTTCCTGTCTCATCGCAGAATAATAGCAAAAAACTAAACGGGAGTCCAAACCGATATTTAGCTTCAGTTTTTTTTAATTTAAATACTGAACAATTTATTGCATAGTCCTGAGTTGGAAATTAAAGTTTGCCATTACTTAAATTGTGTAATAACTCCTCAACTTTAAAAAAAAATGCTCTGTCTCTTTAACACCCTTCCCCTCAATACAATCTTAGCTCAGTGTACCTAGCAACCCAGTAGAACCAGTAGGTCACAAGTTCACAGCACATTCTAGAGGGAACATGCTGCTTCCAAGTGAGATACAGCAGGTGTGGTTTACTCCACAGATTCAAAAGCATATCCATGTCTGTATTACATTTCTTTTTTTAAACAACAGCCAATAATAAGACTTCTTGCTAAGGCATCCAACCCACTACCTAATTTTATTCACTTTCATGCTGACAGCATCCAATGAAATATATCTTTTTTTAACAAAAAAAACACCTCAATTTTAACTGCTTTTCATTTGGAAAACTACCTCATTCAGCTCCAGCCTTCTCCTGACTGCTATTGCCCCTTCACTCCAAAATGCTTAGAATGTGGATTGTGGGCCACAGCTATGTCTATTGGGCTAAAGAGGCTGCAAAAAACAGAGGTATTGATAGGGACTTTGGTTTGCCATGTGGAGATTACTTGGTTTGGCCAGAGAGGGTTAAAGTTTCATCAGTTGCTGGCTTTGGTTAATTCCATTGTGGATTGCCGAGCTCCTCACCTCATGATTGTGTGCTGTGGTGGCAAAGACCTAGGCACATTGACTGGGGTAGGGCTGGAAATGCTAATGAAAGATACCTTTGTAGAACTGATGTCGCTTTTCCATCACACTGTCTTGGTGTACTCTAATATATGCTAAAGACAGAAATGGAAGTGGTCAAATTAATTCTGTCCATAGATTGACAAAGTCAGAAAACATGTTTATAAAATTGCTTCTGCTTTCACTGATGGAGTTCACTTTACAGACAAAGGAAACAGGGTGTTTCTAAGCAACCTAAAACTCTGCATACAGTCTTAGCTGTCTTATACACACTCTCAACACAAAGGCTCTTTTCAGAGTCACCCAAGAGGCCCAAATTTTGTTCATTTTTTTGTCAAATAATTACTTTTTTGAATCTATGAAATCCGAGACGAAGACGCAGTGATCACGATCACGTCGCGAAATTGCAAAACAGAAGCAGACATTCAACGACCACCACCACATTAAAAAATTTTAACTTAAAAAATGAATTCTAACTATTACAATACACACATTTCTAACCACATCACTGCTTTAAAAACATATTTGTACACATATTTTTCTAGTAAGTTTTTAAAGAAACTGTTTAAACCCTACTTCCTGTTTTTGCGATTACACCAAGAGTCATGATGACTCCGGTAACCACGACGATCGCACGTTTTTATGGGTGCAAAAGACACTAGGAGTTTATTACTGCACTGTTTAAAGTCATTTTTTTAAGGGAATTTGTATAAAAACAACCATTTAAACCGATTTTCCGTTTTCACGGTGACGCCGGCTGCGCAATGATATCGATAGCCGCGGTCACCGCGAATATGTCACAAAATGACAAAAGGAATGCAGGCATTCTTTTATTTATTTATTTATTTAATGAGTTTTATATAGCGCTGGCTAGACCCGGAGGTATCAGAGCGCTTTACATGAGAGTTACATATTGTTACACAGAATACATCATTTACAAGTTAACATCAGTTACTAGGTCGTTACATAGCATAGAAAAATGAGAAAAAGGGAGAGTTGACGGTGAAGAGAAAAGGGGTAGCGAATGCAGATCAGATAACAGTCAAAAGTCAGTAAGGTAGAACAAGGCGCTGATCAAATGAATGAGTCAGTCAGGGGGAATGACGAGGTCGTAAGATGGAGGTTTCAGACTCCCAGACCCCAGGTACCTCGCAAACGAAAATGGCGGCATTGCGGGTAAACAAAAATGGGGTAAAACAAATCCAAAAAGGAAAACCTACCCCACGAGCAGGGCTGAATGGGGGCAGATACCAGATAAGGTATGGAGGAAGTCAATAGGTCTTCGATCACCCACGGCACATCGGAATCCAGGGAAAGCAGGGAAGATGAAGGGGCTCAGCAGCAGCCTCGGTAGGGGAAGGCAGCCACGGGGTCAGGAGGGGGCGATGATGCAGGCGAGGGAAACCAACTCGGTGATCCGGGCAGCTGCGTCGCGGCACTCTTGAGGCGGCTCTGTCGGGGGAAAACAAGACCCACGCGTCTCCGATGAAGCCCCGGAAAAGTGCCAGCAGGACTACAGGCAGCAACGGCCCAGGACCAGCACACCGGAGAAGGCAGGAACTCCCCGCCACAATCTCGCCGTTCTTCGCTGCTGAGCTGCGGGATGGCAGGCATCTGCGTCTTGGGTCCAGAAAGGAAGGCAGGGAGCTACGCGACCCCGCTGCAGTCCCAGAGAGGTGCCACAGGCAGACAGGGCATCGCAGCGAAGATCTGTAAAGGAAGCGCCGACACAATAGCCACCACCACATTCAAAACTTATAACTGCAAATGGATTATAACCAACACACTAAACAAATATCTAATGACTGTATAATAGCATGTACAACTCCCTTAATATCTCTATAACACAGTGCATAACTTTTTCAGTGTAATCTATGACTACATGCATCACTGTATCACTAAGTCTCTCATTCACTGTATAAGTATTTGAGAGGATCTGTGAGACAGTGCATCAGTCTATCAATACTTCTGTAACAAAATGCGTGACTGCCTCAGTCCATCTATGAGTGGATGCATCAATGTCACAATGGGTCTGTGATTGGTTGCGTAAGTCTCTCACTCAATCTGCCTGGTATCACCGCGAAAACGGAAAATCGGTTTGAAAGATAGTTTTTATAAAAACTCCCCACAAAAATATGACTTTAAACAGTGCAGTACTAAACCCCTAGTGTCTAAAATACTATAAAATGTGTGCATATATGTGTTTTGCACCTCTTTAAAAAGGCGCGATCGTCGCGGTTACCAAGGTCCTTGCGGCCACCGACGTCAACGCGACTTTCCGGTGTCTCCCCAAACAAAGAAAATGCATTTCGATGCATTTTGTTTCGACAAATGTATACAAAGGGGAAAGTTAAATCAATATCTTACTAAACAGCTAGACTCTAACTTTATGTAAAACATGTCTACATACGTGTTTTAGACATTGTCAAAAACACGCTGTATTCATGGCCACTGACATCATTGCAAGTGTCTGGTGTCACTGCGAACAAAGAAAGGAAAATGCTACTTACCAGTATGCATCTGTTCTTGGCATGTAGAGCTGCAGATCCACACACTATGCATAGATCGCCATCTGGTGTTGGGCCCGTATGTTTGCACTTTGTTGTTGTATTGGAATAGGTCTTTGGGAGTCACGAGATAGGTGACTCCTCCTCTGGACAATAGAGCGCATGGGCATCGACTCCATCTTCAGATTGTTTTTTTGCCAAGAAGGGAAATGATGGAGTTTTGTGAGAAACAGAAAGAGATTTCCATGTATGTTGTATCTAATTAAGATAATACTGGAACAGATAAAGGTAGCCGGGGAGGTGGGTGGGCATGTGTGGATCTGCAGCTCTACATGCCAAGAACAGATGCATACTGGTAAGTAGCATTTTCCGTTCGCGGCATATGAGCTGCAGATCACACACTATGCATAGATTGCATAGCAGTACTTCCCTTTAGCGGCGACCACCAGTATCTGTTGCAGTAGTCTGAAATAGTGTTTTGAGTACAACCTGGCCCACACTAGCTTGTTGTTTTGCCTGCAAATCTACACAATAGTGTTTTGTGAATGTGTGCGGTGTAGACCATGTAGCTGCTTTGCAGATGTCATCTAAGGGAATGTTCCCTAAAAATGCCATGGAAGCCCCTATTTTGCGGGTAGATTGGGCTTTAGTGGGAATAGATAGTGTATGTTTTGCTTTGTGGTAGCAAATTTGTATACATTTGACAATCCACCTTGCAATCCCAGACTTTGATATAGGATTGCCTTTATGTGGTGGTGAGAAGGATACAAAAAGTTGTTTTGTTTTGCGAAAAGGTTTTGTTCTGTCAATGTAGTAAAGGAGTGCTCTTTTCACGTCTAGTGTATGACAAGCTTTTTCTGCTACTGTTTGTGGTTGCGAGAAGAACATTGGCAACTCAACAGATTGGTTGAGATGGAAGGGAGAAATAACTTTAGGGAGGAATTTGGGATTTGTCCTGAGAACCACTTTCTTATGATGGAGTTGTAAAAATGGTTCTTGAATAGTTAGTGCCTGTAACTCACTGACTCTTCTGAGAGATGTGATGGCCACAAGGAAAGCAACTTTCCATGTAAGAAATTGGAGCTCACATTTATGTAGAGGTTCGAATGGAGGGCCCATTAATCTAGTGAGGACGATGTTTAGATTCCACACTGGAGAGGGCGGTACCCTGGGAGGAATTATTCTTTTGAGGCCTTGCATAAATGCTTTAACCCCTTCAGTGCCCATGACGAGCTGGACTCGTCATGGCACACAGTGGGCGTGTGCTCATGAGGAGTCCAGCTCGTCATGGGACCCACCCACGGGGGAAGCGCTGGTGCTCCCCCCGTGGGACATCGATCTGGGAATTTTTACTGGGGAAGGCAGGGGAAGCCCTTCCCCTGCCTCCCCCCGCCCCCTCCGTACACATCATCAATGGCTCGCGCGCTGACGTCATTGGGGGTTTCCCTTTCTCCCCAGACGCGCTGGAAGCCATTTGCTTTCAGCGCGTCGGGGAAGAAAGGTAAGTTTTGGCTCTGGGAGGGGGGCATTCAAAGAAAAGAGGCATCGGGGGGAAAGGAAAGGGTTTTCCTTTCCCCGATGCCTCTTTTGTGCATTCCTGCTGCACGATCATGCGATCGTACAGCAGGAATGCCCACTAGACACCAGGGAATTTTTTTTAAATTTTATTTTATTAGGAATTACTGTTTGGGGGAGCGGCCCCTTAGGCAAGGGTCGCTCCCCTTTTGGGGCCCATATGTTTTGGCGGTCTGCCCCCTGGGGGGGGCAGATCGCGCCAATAGGAGGCTTAATAAGGCCATGCCATCAACTGGGGGTTCATGTTCTGTGTATGTGCATACAAGCTACAGTTGTATGCTTCCCGACATCCACATCTTTTTATTAGTGGGGGATCCCGTCCCACCCTGGAAAAGTTTTACTCCTTCACTTGTCAGGAGTACATTTATGACTTTTTCCTCTGTGGGAATGAATTGAGAGGAGTTGGTGAATATTTTAAGCATGCAAGTTTCTGGATGAGCACTAATTTACAGGGTTTCCCAGCCCAGAAACTACAACTTACCGTCTTCTTCCAGCCCAGTGAATAGATTTGTTCATAAAAAAATCTTTATGCTAGTGTATCTTTTAGCAAAACCAACATTTGCACATGTAAGCCAAAAGTGCATGCATAAGTAGCTTTGCAAATCGAGCCCATAACATTTTGACACTACAAGACAGGGTTGATCTAACTGTAAAATGTAAACCAATAATTGATCCAGCGCTTGGTATAGGCTCAGACTAATGTGAACATGGGAATTGAGGCCAAGTGAAATTAAGTGAATTGCCCACGATTTACAAAATGTGGTGAAGTAGAGAAGGTCAGGCTGTGAGCAGTCTCAATCCTTGGTTGGCAACACAGGCACTGGACTGCAAATATAATCTGAGTAGATTTACACCAACATTTTATGAAATAAAGTGAATGTTTATACGCTTCGGACACCTCGCGCTAACCAGGTCACGGAAGGCAACACAAAAGGCCAGAAAGAGTCACACACAGCTGTGATGGGACAGGAATGAAAACAAGGAGTCACATGGCTTTTTTGTCACCAATAGACACAAGAGGAGGGGCATATGCCTTGTTCCAGCGAAGACGTCAACGAGCAAGATTTACCGGATGAGTCACAGCTGACGCCGTTAGAAGAAGGACTTGTTAGGGCTTTTCCTACCAAACTGATTCTTTCGACCTCGTTATTGGAAAGAAGGGGTCGTTTTATAATGGCAACCCTTGTGGTTAAAAACATAACATCATCCACAATACTTTCAAAGAAAGAGAACTTTTGTCACATATTACATAACTTCGCTGCTAGGCCTTTTCCCCACTAGACCACCAGGGACAAACTGTGGGGAGTGGCCCCTTGGGCAAGGGTCACTCCCCTTTGGGGGCATTGTTTGTGGCTGTCTGCCCCCATGGGGGGCAGATCACCCAATTTTTTATTGATATAGTGCCCACTAGACCACCAGGGATTTATTTGTGGGTAGTGGCCCCTTGGGCAAGGGTTGCTCCCCTTAGGGAGCATTAATTTGGCCGTTTCTGCCACCCTGCCACCCTGAGGGGCAGATCGGCTGATTTGTTTTTGTAGGGCCACTAGGCCACCAGGGTTTTTATGTTGGGGAGCGGCCCCTTGGACAAGGGTTGCTCCCCTTTATGGGAGGATGATTGTGGCCATTTCTGCCCTCTTTGGGTGGCAGAATAGCAGTATGTTTTTAGGCCCATCTGCCCCCAAGGGGGCAGAAGCCACTAGACACCAGGGTTTTTAATTTTTGTGTTGGGGAGTGGCCTCAAGGGCAAGGGTTGCTCCTCTTTTACGGGGGTGAATATTTTATTTATACTCTTAGGCCCACCTACCCCTTAGCTTGGCTGGTGGATTGTGTGTGGACTGGTGCATTATTTGCATATGTGATTGTAATGTTTTTTCTCCTTTTTATTCTAGTGTAAAGCTTTTGATTCCTGTTTGCGGTTTCGACAGTGGTTGTTCTGCAGTTTTGCGTAGTTGCATTTTTTGGTAAGAAAAACATTTTTGTTGGATTTACTCCAAATGAGTATTATCGTCATGTATGAATGAATTTTTTGTAAGTGGTGTCATAATGGCAGCATATTTAGTTAGTGTTTTGAGCATGAAATTCTTTGCGATGTGTTTTGCATTGTCTTATGTGTAATTTTCTTTTTTCTTTTTTTAGTGGGATATAGTTGATCCATACTGTGTCTGTGCAGAGTAGGTGGTTTTGAGTTTAGCTGCTTCTGGCAAGTGAGTGGTATCGTTTTGGAGTATATAGGTATTTCTGATAAAGGTGCATTTTGTTTATTACTTATTTTACAAAGTGTTTGTTGTTGTTGACTTGTTTGACAAGTTACCTTTATTAGTAAGCATTATGGCTAGCCGTAGAATGACTGCTCAGCAGGTGGTTGGTTTGCTTCTTGAATCTTCCTCTGAGCAGGATTATGAGACTGACAGTGCGTCTGAGGGAGAGGAGGGAGGGGAAGATTCAGGCAGTGAGTTTTCTCTCCACATGGAATCATCGGATGATGAAGGTACTCTCAGTGCGGATGAAGTGCCTGTTTTAGAGGAGGATACTGCTGTGCCGATGGTGCAAGAGGCATCTGGATTGCAGCCTGGGGCTGCTAGGCTTCCTACTGGAAGTGCTGGACTCTGGGTTGATCCAAACATGGTGCAGCCGGTGTTGCCTGCCTTTAATGGTTATGCAGGGTGTAGAGTGGATTGTGAACATTATTTGCCTATACAGTATTTTCAGTTGTTTATGGATGATGTATTTTTGGGTGAGATTGTTGAGCAGACTAATTTGTATGCTGAACAGTTTTTGAGGGACAACAGTGCCAGACTTAGGCCCCATTCTAGAGCTACCCGGTGGAGTCCCACAAATCTGGAAGAGATGAAGAAGTTTTTGGGTTTGACTTTTTGATGGGTTTGATAAGGAAGCCGTCCATGGGTTCATATTGGTCTACCAGTCCCTTGATGGCAACGGCCATATTTCCTGCAGTTATGACTCGTGATCGGTATTTACTTTTGCTTCGGATGCTGCATTTTGTTGATAATGGTTTGGCGTTGCCACGAGATCACCTTGAATGTGACCGTCTTTTTAAGATTCGGCCTGTTCTTGATCACTTTGTAGATCGATTTTCAGAGATCTATACTCCAGGGAAAGAAATATCTATTGATGAGTCTTTGGTCCTGTTCAAGGGCCGTTTGGTTTTAGGCAGTACATTCCTAGCAAGAGGGCACGCTATGGAATTAAGCTGTATATGTTGTCTGAGAGTAGGACAGGATATGTTTTTAATTTGCGTGTGTACACTGGTAGGGATTCCACTATTGACCCCCTGGTTGTCCGTCCACTTTTGGAGTTTCAGAGAAAATTGTGTGGGATCTTGCTAGAGGACTGTTTAACAGAGGCCACCATTTGTACCTTGATAACTTCTACACTGCTGTGCAATTGTTTAAGGAATTGTTCAAAGTGGACACTTTTGCTTGTGGCACAATCCGCTCTAACCGTAAAGGTTATCCAAAAGAGCTTGTTTGCAAAAAACTTCAGAGGGGACAGTGCAGTTCCTTGCGTAGTGATGAACTACTAGCTGTGAAATTTGTGGACAGGAGGGATGTGTACATGCTGACTACCATCCATGATGAGAGTACTTCACCTGTGGCTGTTTGGGGTCAGATTGCTGAAGTGGGCAAACCTGTGTGCATTTTAGACTACAATAAGCACATGGGTGGTGTTGATAGAGTAGATCAGAGGTTGGAACCTTACACTGCTATTCGTAAGGCTTACATTTGGTATAAGAAGTTGGCCATCCATCTCTTCAATTTAGCAACTTTCAATGCTTTTGTTGTGTTCAAGGAGTGTTCTCCTGCGTCAAAGTTGACTTTTGTTCAGTTTCAGCAGTCTGTCATAGGCAGCCTTGTGGTTGTGGAACAGGCAAGTGTTCCTAGAGTTGGAGTGGTGGAGGATGTGGCTCGATTGAAAGATCGCCACTTTCCTGATCACATTCCTCCTACACCCGCAAAAGACTTTCCCACTAGGAGATGTAGAGTCTGTTGGCGAAGAGGTACGCGGAAGGAGACTCGTATGTACTGCCCTGAGTGTCCTTCTAACCCTGGGCTGTGTGTGCCTGCTTGTTATAGAGCGTACCACAAGCACAAGAATTATTGGGAGCAACCATGAGTGGTAAAGTGAACTGCCTGGTCTGTAATGTTTAAGAATTGTTGTTCTGTTTCAAGGTTGGCATTAGTGCAATGTATTTAGTTTCTGATTTTGTGTTAGTAGATTTGTATCTATTTGCAATTTGTTTGTGTTTTCTTTTTGTATAAAAAATCCTAAATGTGATGGTGGTGTGTGTAGGCTGGTGCTTGGCTGGCGGTGTGCGTGGAGTGGCGCTTGGCTGGCAGTGTGCGTGGAGTGGCTCATGGCTGGCGGTGTGCGTGGAGTGGCTCTTGGCTGGTGGTGTGCGTGGAGTGGCTCTTGGCTGGCGGTGTGCGTGGAGTGGCGCTTGGCTGGCGGTGTGCGTGGAGTGGCACTTGGCTGGCGGTGTGCGTGGACTGGCGCTTGGCTGGCGGTGTGCGTGGACTGGCGCTTGGCTGGCGGTGTGCGTGGACTGGCGCTCGGCTGGCGGTGTGTGAGTAGTGACTTGCTGCTGGTCACTACACACACTGCTAGCCGAGCGACACTCCACGCAATCCATCAGCTTGTGTGGTTGCTGTGTTAGGAATGTGGGCGTGTGAAAGTGATGGGCCCTTGAATGGCGCTGTCTGCTGGTGTGAGTGTTGTAATGTGATGGGCCCGCGGCTGGTGGTGTGAATGGTTTTGTATGTGTCACACGTATGAAAGGTGTATGAACGGCCTGTAAAGAGGTTGGTGCCTTGTCGTGGCTATACAGCTCACGAGTTGTGAGTCAATGGTTCAGTTTCTCGTCCTTTCAATTATTAACAGTGCATTTCATTTTTGTGAAATCACTTGTTAATACAATTGTATATACTGAACCATCACTCACCCTCATGCCAAATCCAACCAGTATGTGTGTGTGCTTGAGGATTAGATGGCTGTGCAGTAATATTTTTTTGTCTTTCTCAAGCAGGGTGTACCTTGTCCCTTTTTGTGAATGTTGTAATGTGTTTGTTTCGTGGCTGGTGGTGTGAATGGTCTTGTGTGTATCACGTATGAAAGGTGTGTGAATGGCCTGTAAAGCAGTTGGGGCCTTTACGTGGCTTTACAGCTCACGAGCTGCGAGTCACTGGTTCAGTTTTTTGTCCTTTCAATTATTGACAGTGCATTTCATTTTTGTGAAATCTCTTGTTAATAAAATTGTATAAACTGAACCATCACTTGCCCTCGTGCCAAATCCAACCAGTATGTGTGTGTGCTTGAGGAATAGATGGCTGTGCAGTAATCTTTGTCTTTTTAGTCTGTCTGCCAAGGTGTACATTCCGTCTAAGAATAACCTACCAACTGTAGATATTGTCGTAAACGAAACACCCATGGGAGTACATGGTGATATCTCTCTTGTGGATCACAACAAGTTATGTTACCCACAATGTCCTGCAAACCTCAAAATGTCTGCCACATTTTCCTTGCAATATTGTGCCAAAATGTTCACGCTGCAGAAATAAACAACACATTATCTCAAAATGACCTGGTTTTGCAAGGGGGGTCACCTGGGTTTTTGGCCCGGGGCTCGGAGGCCACCTAGGGAAACCTACCAAACCCACACATTTCTGTAAAGTAGACACCCGGGGATTCCAGGGAGGTATGGCTTGCGTGGATCCCCCAACGTTTTCTTACCCAGAATCCCCTGCAAACCTGACATTTTGCTGAAAAAATCCCTTTTTCACACATTTTTGTGTGGTAAAGTTGTGGCATCACCGGGCTGACACAAATTTCCTAACACCCAGCGTCCCCCAGGTCTCCCGATAAAAATGGTGCCTCACTCGGGTGGGAGGCCCAAGTACCCGCGACAGGCAAGGGCCCACAACGTATTGAGGCGACCTCAAAATGGCCTTTCACAAAACAACCTGGTTTTGCAAGGGGGGTCCCATGACGTTTTGGCCTGGGGCTCGGCGGCCACCTAGGGAAACCTACCAAACCCACACATTTCTGAAAATTAGACACCCGGGGGATTCCAGGGAGGTATGGCTTGCGTGGATCCCCCAACGTTTTCTTACCCAGAATCCCCTGCAAACCTGACATTTTGCTGAAGAAATCCCTTTTTCACACATTTTTGTGTGGTAAAGTTGTGGCATCACCGGGCTGACACAAATTTCCTACCACCCAGCGTCCCCCAGGTCTCCCGATAAAAATGGTGCCTCACTCGGGTGGGAGGCCCAAGTACCCGCGACAGGCAAGGGCCCACAAAGTATTGAGGCGACCTCAAAATGGCCTTTCACAAAACGACCTGGTTTTGCAAGGGGGGTCCCATGACGTTTTGGCCTGGGGCTCGGCGGCCACCTAGGGAAACCAACCAAACCCACACATTTCTGAAAAGTAGACACTCGGGGGATTCCAGGGAGGTATGGCTTGCGTGGATCCCCCAACGTTTTCTTACCCAGAATCCCCTGCAAACCTGACATTTTGCTGAAAAAATCCCTTTTTTCACACATTTTTGTGTGGGAAAGTGTGGCATCACCGGGCTCACACAAATTTCCTACCACCCAGTATTCCCCCAGGTCTCCCGATAAAAATGGTGCCTCACTTGTGTGGGAGGCCCAAGTACCCGCGACAGGCAAGGGCCCAAAACGTAGTGAGGCAACATCAAAATTGCCTATCTCAAAACCACCTGGTTTTGCAAGGGAGTCACCTAGGTTTTGGCCCCGTGCTCAGCGGCCATCTAGGGAAACCTACCAAACCACACATTTCTGAAAACTAGACACCCGGGGGCTTCCAGGGAGGTATGGCTTGCGTGGATCCCCCAACGTTTTCTTACCCAGAATCCCCTGCAAACCTCAATTTTAGCTGAAAAAATCACTTTTTTCACACATTTTTGTGTGGGAAGGTGTGGCATCACTGGCCTCACACAAATTTCCTACCACCCAGCGTTCCCCCAGGTCTCCCGATAAAAATGGTGCCTCACTTGTGTGGGAGGCCCAAGTACCCGCGACAGGCAAGGGCCCAAAACGTAGTGAGGCGACATCAAAATTGCCTATCTCAAAACCACCTGGTTTTGCAAGGGGAGTCACCTGGGTTTTTGGCCCCGTGCTCGGCGGCCATCTAGGAAACCTACCAAACCCACACATTTCTGAAAACTAGACACCCGGGGCTTCCAGGGAGGTATGGCTTGCATGGATCCCCCAACGTTTCCTTACCCAAAATCCCCTGCAAACCTCAATTTTAGCTGAAAAATCACTTTTTCACACATTTTGTGTGGGAAAGTGTGGCATCACCGGGCTCACACAGATTTCCTACCACCCAGCGTTCCCTCAGGTCTCCCAATAAAAATGGTGCCTCACTTGTGTGGGAGGCCCAAGTACCCGCGACATGCAAGGACACAAAACGTTTTGAGGCAACATCAACATTGCCTATCAAAAAATGTTTTGGGCCGGCAGAGCTAGGGTTCACAAACTACAGCTAGGCACTTTGCCAAAAAAGGGTCATTTTTCACGGCGAAATTGAGGTGTGACCACGTTGCGTTTTGTGCCGTTTCGTGTCGCGGGCACTAGGCCGACCCACACAAGTGAGGTACCATTTTTCTTGTAAGACTTTGGGGAACGCGGGGTGGGCAGAAATTTGTGGATCCACGCAGATTCCAGAACTTTCCACCACAGAAATGTGGGGAAAATGTGGTTTTTTTGACAATTTTTTAGGTTTGCAGAGGATTCTGGGTAACAGAACCTGGTGGGAGGCAGTCAAGTCACCCCATCCTGGATTCCCCTGGGTGTATAGTTTTCAAAAATGTATAGGTTTGCTAGGTTTCCCTAGGTGCCGGCAGAGCTAGGGTTCAAAAACTACACCTAGGCACTTTGCCAAAAAAGGGTCATTTTTCACTGCGAAATTGACGTGTGACCACGTTGCGTTTTGCATTGTTTCCTGTCGCAGGCACTAGGCCGACCCACACAAGTGAGGTACCATTTTTCTCATAAGACTTTGGGGAACACGGGGTGGGTGGAAATTTGTGGATCCACGCAGATTCCAGAACTTTCCACCAGAGAAATATGGGGAAAATGTGTTTTTTGGACACTTTTTTAGGTTTGCAAGGGATTCTGGGTAACAGAACCTGGTGGGAGGCAGTCAAGTCACCCCATCCTGGATTTCCCTGGGTGTCTAGTTTTCAAAAATGTATATATTTGCTAGGTTTCCCTAGGTGCCGGCAGAGGTAGGGTTCAAAAACTACAGCTAGGCACTTAGCAAAAAAAGGGTCATTTTTCACTGCGAAATTGAGGTGTGACCACGTTGCGTTTTGCGCCGTTTTCTGTCGCGAGCACTAGGCCGACCCACACAAGTGAGCTACCATTTTTCTCGTAAGACTTTGGGAACGCGGGGTGGGTGGAAATTTGTGGATCCACGCAGATTCCAGAACTTTCCACCACAGAAATGTGGGGAAAATGTGTTTTTTTGGACAATTTTTTAGGTTTGCAAGGGATTCTGGGTAACAGAACCTGGTGGGAGCCAGTCAAGTCACCCCATCCTGGATTCCCCTGGGTGTCTAGTTTTCAAAAATGTATAGGTTTGCTAGGTTTCCCTAGGTGCCGGCAGAGCTAGGGTTCAAAAACTACACCTAGGCACTTTGCCAAAAAAGGGTCATTTTTCACTGCGAAATTGAAGTGTGACCACGCTGCGTTTTGCGTCGTTTCCTGTCGCAGGCACTAGGCCGACCCACACAAGTGAGGTACCATTTTTCTCGTAAGACTTTGGGGAACACGGGGTGGATGGAAATTTGTGGATCCACGCACATTCCAGAACTTTCCACCACAGAAATGTGGGGAAAATGTGTTTTTTTGGACAATGTTTTAGGTTTGCAAGGGATTCTGGGTAACAGAACCTGGTGGGAGGCAGTCAAGTCACCCCATCCTGGATTCCCCTGGGTGTCTAGTTTTCAAAAATGTAAAGGTTTGCTAGGTTTCCCTAGGTGCCGGCAGAGGTAGGGTTCAAAAACTACAGCTAGGCACTTTGCAAAAAAAGGGTAATTTTTCACTGCGAAATTGAGGTGTGACCACGTTGCGTTTTGCGTCGTTTCCTGTCGCAGGCACTAGGCTGACCCACACAAGTGAGGTACCATTTTTCTCAGAAGACTCTGGGGAACGCGGGGTGGGTGGAAATTTGTGGATACACACAGATTCCAGAACTTTCCACCACAGAAATGTGGGGGAAATGTGTTTTTTTTGACAATTCTTTAGGTTTGCAAGGGATTCTGGGTAACAGAACCTGGTGGGAGGCAGTCAAGTCACCCCATCCTGGATTCCCCTGGGTGTCTAGTTTTCAAAAATGTATAGGTTTGCTAGGTTTCCCTAGGTGCCGGCAGAGCTAGGGTTCAAAAACTACACCTAGGCACTTTGCCAAAAAAGGGTCATTTTTCACTGCGAAATTGAAGTGTGACCACGTTGCGTTTTGCGTCGTTTCCTGTCGCAGGCACTAGGCCGACCCACACAAGTGAGGTACCATTTTTCTCATAAGACTTTGGGGAACACGGGGTGGGTGGAAATTTGTGGATCCACGCAGATTCCAGAACTTTCCACCACAGAAATGTGGGGAAAATGTGTTTTTGGACAATTTTTTAGGTTTGCAAGGGATTCTGGGTAACAGAACATGGTGGGAGGCAGTCAAGTCACCCCATCCTGGATTCCCCTGGGTGTCTAGTTTTCAAAAATGTATAGGTTTGCTAGGTTTCCTTAGGTGCCGGCAGAGGTAGGGTTCAAAAACTACAGCTAGGCACTTTGCAAAAAAAGGGTCATTTTTCACTGCGAAATTGAGGTGTGACCACGTTGCGTTTTGTGCCGTTTCCTGTCGCGGGCACTAGGCCGACCCACACAAGTGAGGTACCATTTTTCTCTGAAGACTTTGGGGAACGCGGGGTGGGTGGAAATTTGTGGATCCATGCTGTTTCCAGAACTTTCCACCACAGAAATGTGGGGAAAATGTGTTTTTTTTGACAATTTTTTAGGTTTGCAAGGGATTCTGGGTAACAGAACATGGTGGGAGGCAGTCAAGTCACCCCATCCTGGATTCCCCTGGGTGTCTAGTTTTCAAAAATGTATAGGTTTGCTAGGTTTCCCTAGGTGCCGGCAGAGCTAGGGTTAAAAACTACAGCTATGCACTTTGCCAAAAAGGGTCATTTTTCACTGCGAAATTGAGGTGTGACCACGTTGCGTTTGTGCCTTTTCCTGTCACAGGCACTAGGCCGACCCACACAAGTGAGGTACCATTTTTCTCGTAAGACTTTGGGGAACGCTGGGTGGGTGGAAATTTGTGGATCCACGCAGATTACAGAACTTTCCACCACAGAAATGTGGGGAAAATGTGGTTTTTTTGACAATTTTTTAGGTTTGCAAGGAATTCTGGGTAACAGAACCTGGTGGGAGGCAGTCAAGTCACCCCATCCTGGATTTCCCTGGGTGTCTAGTTTCCAAAAATGTATAGGTTTGCTAGGTTTCCCTAGGTGCCGGCAGAGCTAGGGTTCAAAAACTACAGCTAGGCACTTTGCAAAAAAAGGGTAATTTTTCATTGTGAAAATGTGGTATGTCCACATTGCATTTTGAGCCATTTCCTGTTGCGGGCACAAGGCCTACCCACACAAGTGAGGTACCATTTTTATTGGGTAACACAGATTTGTAGAGCAACTGTTATTACCTATTGACTTTCGATGCATTTCTGCCTTCCAAATGAAAGACAATGCGTAAAAAATAAGTCATTTTGAAAAATGACCTATAATTCTCATGCTAGTATGGGTACTCCCAATTTCGGAAATGTGCAAATATCTACTGTTTCTAAAATCTACATTTTGTTCCCATTTCAGAAATACATAGGTGTCTTTCATAAAAAAATTTCCATGTATACATTTTCCAAAAATAATTGCTATATACCCGGTACATAATAAAAACCATTGCAAGATGCTGCTCAGTTATTGGCTCTGGGTTCGTCGGGTTCTTGGTGAACCTACAAGTCCCATATATCCCCACAACCAGAAGGTCCAGCTGATATAACGGTATATTGCTTTCAAATAGCTGTCATAATTAGAAGAAGTTACAGGTGAAAACGTTGACACAAATGGCTGTTTTTTTCAACTAATTTTCAATTTTTCTTCATTTAACTGTTAGTTTCTATAAGGAAAACTTTAAGGATCTACACAAATGGCCCCTTGCTGAATTCAGAATTTTTTCTACTTTTTAGAAATGTATGGCTTTTCAGGATCCATTATTGGTTTCATACCCATTTCTACCATTAACTGGAAGGAGGTTGAAAGCACAAAAAATAGCAAAAATAGGCTATGTCCCAGAAAAATGCCAAAACTGTGTAAAAAAGTTGGTTTTCTGACAAAAGTCTGCTTGTCCCTGAAAGCTGGGAAGATGGTGATTTCAGCACCACAACCCCTTTTTTTATGCCATTTTCAGGGAAAAAACAAGACGCTTTCATCTGTAGCCCTTTTTTCGCATTTTTCCCCAAAAAACCAAAATGTTGCCGTATTTTGGCTAATTTCTGGGTCCCCTCCAGGGGAATCCACAAACCCTGGGTACCTTTACAATCCCCATGATGTTAGAAAAAAAGGATGCAAATTTGGCGTGGATACTTTATGTGGTCAAAAAGTTACAGGGGCCTAAGCGCGCACAACCCCAAATAGCCAAAAAAAGGCTTAGCACAGGGGGGGGAAAAGGCCTAGCAGCGAAGGGGTTAATGGCTGGTACCCTGAACAATGACAAATGTTGTCTATTTTGTAGGTAAGCTGCTATGGCAGCGAGATGCAATCTAATCGATGTGTATGCTAGATTACATCTTTGAAGATGCAGCAGGTAACATATGATGTGTTGAATGGACGCATCTAGAGGATTGATTGTGTTATTGGTATAGTATATAACACATCTTTTCCACTTGGCTGCATAGCAGGCTCTAGTGGTGGGGCGCCTAGCTTCTCTGATAACGTTCATACAATCAGGTGGAAGATTGAGGTAACCAAATTCTAGGACTCAGGAGCCAGATCGCTAGATTGAGCTGTGCTGGATCTGGATGCCTGATCTCTCCACGGTTCTGTGTTAAGAGTTGTGGGGAGATGTGTAGTTTTTGGTGCGGGACTACGGATAGTTCCAGCAATGTTGTGTACCATGGTTGTCTGGCCCATGTTGGAGCAACTAGAGTCAGTGTTAGTGACTGTTGTTGCAGCTTGCGCACCACTAATGGAATGAGTGGGAGAGGCGGAAAAGCGTACGCAAATCTGCCTGACCAATTCATCCATATCGCATTGCCTTTGGACAATGGGCGTGGATATCTGGCGGCAAAGCTTGGGCATTTTGTGTTGTAATGTGTGGCGAAGAGATCTATCTCTGGCTGCCCCCACATTTGGAAAAATGGTTGAAGAACTTGTGGGTGAAGTTCCCACTCGTGAATTTGTTGTGTTTGACGACTTAACAGATATGCCATCTGATTCTGAATTCCTGGAAGATGTTGGGCTAAAGGAATATGTTTTGAGGAATAGCCCACCTCCATATGCTCTGAGCTAGTTGAGAGAGCTGTAGAGAGTGCGTCCCCCTGTTTTTGTAAATAATACATTGCTGTGATATTGTCCGTCTGGACTAAGACAGCTTTGCCTGATATCTGTTTCTGGAATGATTTTAATGTCAGAAAGATTGCTAGTAACTCCAAATGATTGATGTGGAGTAGCTTTTGCTGAGGTGTCCATGTGCCCTGTATGGTGTGATGTAGTAGATGAGCCCCCATCCGGTGAGCGATGCGTCTGCTGTTAGCACAATCTGTGGAACCGGCTCTAAGGAACGGTCGCCCTTTGGAAAGGTTTTGGGTGTTCCACCACTGCAGAGAGCGATGTGTGCGGCCGTCCACCAACACCAGATCTGTTAGTTGACCTAGAGCTTGTTTCCACTGATGTGCCAAGCATTCCTGTAAGGGGCGCATCTGGAGTCTTGCATGCGGTACTATGAATATGCAAGAGGCCATCATCTCTATTAGTTGCATAAACACTCGAGCTGGAAGTGAGTGTTGCGGCTGGAATTTTGTTATAAGGGCTTGCATGCTTGCTATCCTGGCTGGATTGGGGTATGCAAGGCCTTTTGAGGTGTCTTTTGTGGCACCTAGATATTGTTGGATGTGGGACGGTTGGAGGTGAGACTTTGTGAGGTTTATTGTAAACCATAAGTCGTGAAGTAGTTGGATTGTGGTGTGTGTGTGATTTACACACTGGGTATGCGACCTGGCTTTTATGAGCCAGTCATCCAAGTATGGGAAGACGTGAATTTGTTGTCTTCTTAAGTGGGCTGCTACCACTGCCAGACATTTTGTGAAGACTCTGGGTGCTGTGGTGACTCCGAATGGGAGAACCTTGAACTGATAATGTTGACCGTCCACTACAAATCGAACATTTTTTTTGTGAGCAGGGTGAATGGGAATGTGGAAGTAGGCGTCCTTGAGATCTAAGGTGGCAAGGAAATCGCCTTGTTTGAGTAGAGGAAGGAGTTGTTGAAGAGTGACCATATGAAAATGGTCTGATTGTATGTAGAGGTTTAATGGTCTGAGGTCCAGGATGGGCCTGAGGGTTCCGTCCTTCTTTGGAATGAGAAAATACAGTGAGTAGACCCCTGTGTTTTGCTGATGCAGGGGAACTGGTTCTATTGCATGTTTTTGTAGGAGGGAAAGTACCTCTTGTTTGAGAAGCGTTAAATGCTCTGTTGACATTGCACGCTGTTTGGGTGGTATGTTTGGGGGAGTTGAAGTGAGTTCCAGGCAATAACCGGATTGGATAATTTGTCTCACCCACCTGTCCGTGGTAATGGTGTTCCAGACAGGTAGGAACTGTAGCAATCTTCCCCCGACCGGAGTGTAATGGTCTGGGGGGAGTGGAGGGAAGTCATTGTTTGGAGGTGGAGGCAGTACGAGTATTGATGGTCTTGCCTCTACCCTTGTTGTTATTGCCCCTGTAGCCTCCTCTGTAATAACCTCTGGTAGATGAGGTCTGGGTGGGACTTTTATAGGATGTGGAGGAGTTATCCATGGTAAAACCTCTAGAGGCGCCCCTATAAGAGGAGCGACGAAAGGAACTTCTGGGAGTTTGCGATTGCAAAGCTCCCATTGATTTGGCCGTATCAGTATCTTTTTTCATCTTTTCTAAAGATGAATCCACACTAGGTCCAAATAAATGTTCCTGGTCAAACGGCTGGTTTAGTATGGCAGTTTGAACCTCGGGTTTGAACCCTGAAATACGGAGCCATGCATGTCTACGCAAAAGGACACTGGTATTAATAGCTCGTGAGGCTGTGTCTGCAGCATCCAGAGCCCATCGAATGGAGGTATTGGTTATAATTTTGCCTTCCTGGATGAGATCATTGGCCCTTGTTTTATATTGATCTGGAAGGTGTTGTAGTAGGGTCTCTAGTTTGTCATAGTGTGCCCTATCGTACCTATCCAGCAAAGCCTGTGTGTTGGCAATTCTTCATATGTTGGCTGCTTGGGACGCTGTTCTTTTACCAGATGTGTCCAACAGTTTTGACTCCTTATCAGGAGGTGGAGCATCGCCTGAGGTTTGAGAGTTAGCCCTTTTCCTGGCGTTGGAAACTACCAAGGAATCTAAGGGAAGTTGTCCTTTAATGTAAACAGGGTCAGCTGGGGCAGACTTGTATTTCTTTTCTACCCTGGGGTTAATGACTCTAGCCCTTACAGGATCTTTAAAGACTTCAGGAGCGTGTTTGATTACCCCTTTTAACATTGGGAGAATAGAAGTGGACCTTTGAGATGGTGCAAAAGTGTCCATAAGGAAGTCTTCTTCTATAGGGTCTATGTGTAAATCTACACCGTGGTATTCTGCAGCTCTGTGTATGAGCTGAGTGAACCCTATAGTGTCCTCTGGAGGGGATGGTCTAGATGGGTAGATATCATCTTGTGGTGTATCAGGAACATCTGGTGTGCCATAATTGTCCCATGGGTCATTTGGGATATTAGGATGATGAGGTTCTCCTAAAGGTTGATCATCGCCTTCGTACTCAGAAGGGTTCTCATCATCCTGAAGTGGAGGAGATTGTGAGGGTATTGGAGATGGAATAGGAGAGATGCGATGTGGAGGAGGAGGTGGAGAAGGAATTCTCAAAGGAGAAGTGGCAATGTCTCTCTTCTTTAGAGGGAGTGGAGCTGGTGCAGGTTTGTCCAATTTCCTTTTCCTGGGAGGACTAACTATAAGTCGACCTGTATTTGGGTCTATTTCCAGAGTTTTTTGGGTTGGATCAGGTTGGAAAAGCTCCTCCTCTGGAGTGTGTTGTTTCGGTGCCGATTTTTTCGGGTCCGAGTGTTTGTGTGGCACCAGTTTTGGAGTTGTTTTATGCTCCTTAGGTTTGGAAACAGGAGTTTTCCTCGGTTCCGTTGGGGTCTTTGGAACCGGTTCCGATAATTTTTTCGGCTCCGAAGGTTGAGTGCCAGCGGTTCTCGGAACCGTTTGTTTGTTTGGTTCCGATGGTTTTTTCGGATCCGAAGGTTCAGTGCCAGTGGGTTTCGGTGACGAATGCGCCGATGTGGAACCAGGCCTCGGTGCGGGCAAAGACAGTGGTTTGTCTTTGGGTTTGTCTTTTGGTCTCGGTGCCGGGGATGGGGTTTCGGTACCGAGGGTAGGCTGGCTCGAGCCCGAGCGGCCTGAAGGCTTATGTGTTGACTTCTTTGCCGAGCCGGAAGGCGGGGCGCGGGAAGTTTTGTCCCGGTGTGCACCTAGGCCCGAAGGTGAAGGTGTTACGGAAGCCTTTGTAGGAATGGATGGGGGGGAGGGGTTGACGTCAGTACTTACGACCCGTTGCCCAGGAGTGATGTCTTCGACATCGGAATCGTCGGCTTCGGAGGCGCTGATGATGCCCTCTTCGAGTTGTTCCTGCTCCGGTACATTGATGCCTTCTTGGAAGATATCGTCCGGTATCGATGTCGATGATCGAGCCATGCTTCTTCGAGCTCGATGATACCATATTGTTTTCTTGGAGTGGAAAGAGGCACACGCTGGACAGTCTTTGGCCTCGTGCTCGGGCGAAAGGCAGAGGTTACACACCTCGTGAAGATCGGCGTGGGGAAACTTGGATCCACATTGAGGACACTTTTTGAAAGGAGTCCTTTCCATGAGCCAAAAGGCCTGATGGCGCGTCAACGACCGGAATTGAAGAATTCGAGTTTGTAGAGATGCGCGTCGAAAAGGGAACGCGATCGAAAACAATACCGAAGACAGGGTGAAGGATTGCGCATCAAAAGTTAGAACGGTAGCGACACCGAACTGGTGGGCGACGACCACATCCGAGCCCGATGGCGGAAAAAAACAATCTGAAGATGGAGTTCGATGCCCATGCGCACTATTGTCCAGAGGAGGAGTCACCTATCTCGTGACTCCCAAAGACTTATTCCAATACAACAACAAAGTGCAAACATCCGGGCCCAAAACCAGATGGCGATCTATGCATAGTGTGTGATCTGCAGCTCATATGCCTCGAACATGCTTTTCGGATGCACTTTTTTCAACAAATGTATACAAAGGGGAAAGTTAAATCAATATCTTACTAAACAGCCAGACTCAAGCCTTATGTAAAACATGTCTATTTATGAGTTTTACACATGGTCAATAACATGCAGTATTCTCTGTGTGTCCACAGCAATCACAACGTCGTCGCAAAAATCAAAAATATCTTGAAATAAGATGATTAATGTACTTTTTAAATAAATAGATGACAAATACAACAATGATTGATGCACCATGCATATGTAATGTTCAATATCTAATTATATAAAAAAAAATACAAGGACGTTATAGTTATGAAATAGAATAACAAAAAACCATAGAAATTCACTGAAAAAAACGAAGGTTACAAGGACATTATAGTTAGGAAATAAAATTTATAAGGCCTTCGAAATTCACTGAAAAAACCAAAGGTTACAGGGACGTTATAGTTAGGCTGACATTTCACTCGTACAAAACCAGAGAAATTCTGCAGTTATAGTTAGCTGATTCGCAGATGGATCCGCGAACCTCCTGTAAATATTTTTTTTAAAAGATGCCCAGGCTCCCACAGGTCTCTTACATGAAGCCCCCGGGTGGGCTAAATCCTGGGGGCATGTTAAAAATAACAGAGGCCCTCCTCCTAGGGGTCAGTTAGAACCCCGGGCCCACCACCTCCCTGGGGTTTTTGTTATGATTTATGAGGAGGTACCTGCACGGCACCCCCGCACCCTGGGGACCACCACCTCCCCAGGGCTTGTTTATTAAATTAATGGAGGGGGACCTCTTGGACCACCTTCCAGCCCCAGGGACCTCCACCTACCCAGTGCTTTACAGGTAAAAATGTGGGGGCCACATGGACCCCTCCACAGCTCCTGGGCTTCCACCTCCCCAGGGCTTTAACTTCTATCAATGAGGGCCGCATGGACCCCCAAGTCCCAGGGACTGCCACTTTCCTGGGGCTTTTTTTTTAAAGAATACGGGGGGCTGAGTGTACCCCCCCACAGCCTGAGGACCACCATCTCCATGGGGCTTTAAATGTAGTTAATGTGGTGGGCCTCATGCCCCGCCACAGCCCCAGGGACTGCCACCTCCCCAGGACCTTTGACAAATTGATGGTGGGGTGCACAGCCCCCTGAAGCCCTGGGGACCACCTCCTCCCCGGGGCAAATTCAAAGAAAAGAGGGGGGCCATACAGCCCACCTCATGGAGCCCTCAATGGCCCTGGGGACCCCCAACCCCCAGGGCCGGCTCCAGCAATGTCCTGGGGTGCCTACCCCTGGGACATTGCAGTTTGCTATGGCTTGGTGGGAAGCCATAGCAAACGCTGCTCTGCTTCTAGTAAGCGAGAGCAGAAAATGCTCTTGCTTACTAGAAGCGGAGCACAATTGCTTTTGGACAGAGGGAGCTGAATGTTAGCAGCTCCCTCTATCCAGGAGCAATGCCAGCTCCTGCAGGAGGCAGTGAACTGGCAGGGGACGCAGGGGCCTCAAGCTCCCCCCTTTTCCCCAACGTGAAAAAACTGGGTGTCCTGTGTGGGACCAGGGCACCTATTACTGTGGCCAGGCCCCGTGGATGGGGTCCCTGGGACCAAAATCGGCCCGGAAGGGGAGCGGCGCGGCCCCCTCCCATGTTGATTTAAAAAAAATAAAAAATAAAGGGCAGGTCTCGGGAGATGGGGTCCCTGGTGCCAAAATTGGCCCTGGGAAGGGGGGTGTCAGGATTCCTGCTACAGCTCACCTCTCTTGACTATATATACCAGCATGACTCATATTTTTCCTCCCAACACTTATGAATGAACAAATGTCTTGTACCATGACTTTTGAAAAGGCTTAATAGCTTTTACAAATGTTTTACCATGCATATGCAAGGTCCGGTTTCATGCACCACGGAAACATCCAGAAAATCCACCAGAATAAGCATTGAGCAACCAGCATAGATGACCTTAACGTGAACCTTCTCGAAGACAGACCTCATCAAATTAATCCCCTGCACCTGTTCCTTGCTATAAGTAATTAGAACGCGACCTTTGTAAACATTCTAAAACACCTTCTAGAAGACAGTCTCATCAAATTAATCATCTGCACCGGTTCCTTGCTATAAGCAATTAGAGTGCGACCTATGTGAACATTCTAAAGCTACTTCGAGAAGGTAGCCTCATCAAGTTAATTATCTACACCTGTTCCTTGTTACAAATAATTAGAATGTGACCTTTATGAACGTTCTGAAGCAGTCTTATTTAAAAACCATCCACACTCCTCCCCTCGCTTAGTCTCTTCGCATGCCACTTACCTGTTTCCCACCTTCCAGGACTCTGTCTTGTCAGCTTCCTTGTTCCTTCCACTTTGACCTCATTGCAAAGGATGTCCCACATCAGTCTTGCACCTGGATGGAAATATAAGAAGAAAAGGAGAGACGCATTAACAGACTTGATTTCACTACATGCTGAGCTCAGTCGCAACATCGTTCTTGCAGACAAGGTAACCAGTGTTTTTGTTCAACTTGTACATTCTGTTGGCAGGGCTCTGCCAGAAAGGACTTGGGGAAAGCTAACCCCATCCAAATTATCAGATCATACTATTTCTAGCATATCTCATCTGAGTGGCTGTGTGACTGTCTGTATCAGTGTGTGAGTGGATGTCTGAGGTCCTGTGTGAGTGAGTGTGTGAGTGGCTGTGTGGATGTGTTAGTGGGTATGTGAGTAGCTGTATGGGTGAGTGAGTGACTGTATTGGAGAGTGAGTGGATGTGTGAGTGGCTGTATGAGTGAGTTAGTGGCTGTGTGAGTGGCTGCATAGGTGTGTGAGTGGCTGTATGGGTGACTGAGTGGCTGTATGGGTGAGGGAGTAGCTGTTTGAGTGTGTGTATAGGTGAGTGGATGTGAGTGGCTGTATTGAGATTTAATGTCTGTGTGAGTGCCTGTAAGGGTGAGTGAGTAGGTGTGTGAGTGGATATATGGATATGTGAATGGATATGTAAGTGGGTCTGTGGGTATGTGAGTGGGTGTGTGAGTGGTTGTATGGGTAAGTGAGTGGGTGTTTGAGTAGCTGTATTGGTGAGTGAGTGGCAGAGTGAGAGGCTGTATGGGTGAGTGTGTCTCAGTGCCTATATAGGTGAGTGAGTGGCTATGTGAGCTTCTGTATGGGTGATTGAGTGGGTGTATGAGTGGCTGTATGGGTGTATGAGTGGGTGTGTAAGTGTATGTATGTCTGTAGGACTGGATGTTTGAGTGGCTGTATTTGTGAGTGAATGGGTGCATGAGTGGCTATATGGGTGAGTTAGTAGGTGTATGAGTGCCTGTATGAGTGAGTGGATGTGTGAGTGGCTCTAAGAATGAGTGATTGGCTGTGTGAGTACTGGTATGGGTCAGTGAATGGGTATGTGAGGGGCTGTGTGGCAGTGGAAGTAGGTGTATGAGAAGTTCTATGGGAGTGTGAGTAGGTTTCTACGTTGACCTGTGGCTGATGTCATCAGTGACGTCATTTGAGATGTCATCAGTGATGTCAACATTGATATCACTGACCATGTAATAAGTGATGTAATATGTGAAGTCATAAGCAGTGCATTGCTGGGGTGTAGGTTATAGTTAGCTCAGGTAACTATAACTGGTGACTTTCACTGGTTTTGTATAAGTGAAATCTGAGGCTATCTATAACGTCCCTGTAATATTTGGTTTTTTCAGTGAATATATATATGTATGCATGTTAGAGGCTGCGTGGAAAAGAAATGTGAGGTAAAGGCATGTCTTGTATCATCATACAACCATACTGCTGGCCTCAGAAATACACCTAATGTTTCACAAGAAATGAGAATCAGCTAGGACATTGAAGTGCAAATCAAATTCACATGAAAACACCAAACCTCCCACTGTTATAGTCAAAGTAAACAGAGGTCTACGGAAATCACACTGCACCTATGACTGGTGGCCGGGTTTTCTCAGATGTGAGTGAGCCAAGTATAAATAAAGCCTGTATCCTGTTTCTGGTACCCTGTGATCTATTTTGCAATAACAGAGTGGTCAAAGTCAGGGCAACACCCAAATTAGAGTAGCATTTCTCTGGTTAAAGTTCTACTGGTGTGTGCTAGAAGCGCCGAAATCCTCCCAGAGACCCAGAAATGGGAAAATGGAGGGGCGGGATGTGGGGTATGGGGTGTGGGTGTAAAGAATTTGTTCCTACTGTCAGACTAATAGAGACGGACTAATTCAAATTATATGGCTTTACCGCCCGGTGGATAAGGATTTCCTTTTACACTTTAGCTTTGCCTGCCACTACCAACCAAATGGTATATTCTGTGAGATGGACAGTAAATAGTGCATAATGTTTGACATTACAATTCTATGGATAAACATAAGATCCACCTTCCAGATGGCCAGTCAGGCTCCAACAAGAATTCAAGGTCACTATAATAACTTCTCCATTTCTTTGGGTTTTCTTGAATTGCAGGTGGGGAAAAGATCGGTCTTTGTAATTTTCAGCAGCTGTTGGGGTGTGGCTTACACAGAGAAATTCTTGGTAAGTTATAATAGGCTGAATGTGGCTGGTCGGCAATGAACTATGCTATTTAATATGTACAGTTAAAATCTACTGTGCTGGGTTTTGGCCACTTTTAATATGTCAATAAAGATGAAAGAAAAGTATGACTTAATTTTGTACACCACATAGAAGCCCATGCTGGGTGATGTTCACATAATAGAACGTTTATAAATAATTGAATGATATCCCCAGGTAGTAATCTCAGCGTTGGTTTTGATTTAATGTGTTTTATCTATGGTGATTCATTAGATTTGAGATGGATGCTCTAGCATAAAGTTGTGCCTCCAGGGAGTGTGCGTCATGCACACTTTTGATCTGTTGCGCTCTGGCGCCAGTGCTGAGGTGAGGCAAACTACACAGTGAAAGGTTGGTTTATTTATTTAATGATTATTTTGTATTAAACATATGACACATAAGTTTCGGCTACCCAGCTGCTTTTATCCCCATTCCGTGACAAGCTTCTAACGGTGGAAACATTTTTTTTCAACTTTGTAATAACATAGGTCTTATGAGACTAGTCCAAAAAAGAAGTTCTTTCATAAAGTTTAGTTTTGTTCTTTTAAACAATTTATTACTGCTCTGAGATAATTCAGCACTCATGGTAGTGTGTTGAATGGAAGCTTTGAAAAGATATCATATTTGTAATATTGACAGAAGTACATCCTGACTCCCCCATGTTATATCATTGATTTACCTCCAGCCAGCTCTGGGTTTGTGAAGTGTTTCATTTTGTATCATTCACATGCCCATTCATTCCTTGGCCCCTGTGTTGAGATCGCCGGTAACATCAGGAATAATGGTGTTTTTTGTAAACTGAACTCCTAACCACAATATTGAGGACTAGCTCATTTCAAAACGCCATCTGTCAACCAACAGGTTACGAAGATATTTCAATCATTAAGAGTGGCTCTTGTGGACGATCTCCTGATTCACTGTGGATCTGCTGATCCTAAACAAGGAAGAGTGATTGAAAGGCTGATTCCTATCATTGAAGGTGAGACCGATGCTGCCTGAGGATGTTCAGAAGCGATAAGGTTTGACAACACCTTCAAGGTACCAAAATCATTCATAGCTCGCCTTAATCACTATTTGCTCTGATGTTGGTGCTGATTGCTTGGAAGACTTTGCGATTGGGGCGGACAGTACTAAAATACAGTCTATTCTAAAGGGGATCAATATCAGAGCTCTCAGGTTTTCCCGGTTACTTTTCAGTAGTTCGTCCAGTCTAGGTTTTGGATTCTGGGTGTTGTAGCAGTGGTATTTTAATAGGAGAAGTTGGACTGCGGGCATCAGAATACACAGAAAAAATCTGGACTGAGGGAGCTACTCACCCATGGAATAGGAAAGCTTGATAACTCTGCAAGGTTTAGACGACTGTGAACATACTGAGGTCAGGTCAAGGTGAAGTTGGCTGTTGAGGAAGGCTTTCTTATTACAAACAGACAACATTGCTGTAGTCCAAGCTTACAAATCCAATGAAGAAGACACTCCTTTCCTCTACATGAAGAAAGAGAGTTTCAAGGTAGCCTGTCTACTGTTCATACAAAGCTCTTGATGGAGAGCTATTTATGTATGCAGATAAATTAAAGGTCCTACTTGAATTCTGCTGCTTGCATATTAAAAGATTCCCTCAAAGTGTGTATGTTACAACTGCAGCAATAAAACACCTGTGCACCGACTTCTTAGTGCCCTTCTCTCTCTAACTTAATTATGTTTACATGGAAAACCGCGTGTAAAATTCCACCAATTAAATAAAGATTTTCCCTGGAGAATCTGCACGTTTCCTGGAGAGTTTGCAGACCAAATAGAACTAAATCCCTCACGAGAATCAGCAGCTCTTAAAGCATTTCTAGTGGCTAGAGATAAATACATATTAAACTGGTTTTTGCACTCCTTGTTAAAGATGAAATAGCTATTTTTACCTTCTTGACCTTCAATACAAATTTGAAATGATAAAATACTCTGCCTTGCAATAATACTTTGGCAGTGTCAACACTACTAAGATCCCTCTTCCCAAAGGATGCAGAAACCCATCATGGTCATGTAATTGCTTCTTACTTCGAGCACAATGTCTCTGTAACAATGATGCCATGACCCTGAGGAAACTAGATGATTCCTTCTCATCTAGGCACCCTCATTTCCTATATTTTGCCAACCATTGTAATTAAGAACTTTAGTGGAAATGGTTTAATTGAGTTTCGTTACAACTCTGAGTCACCATCAGGTTGTTAAAGAATGCCCAAGACTAGGGCATAGTGTGCCACACGACGTGCAGTCACCGGATAAACTTAAACAAGCTGTGGAATATCATAGACTAATTTGGACCTTTAAGATCAAACTTAGAAGTTCTTTCCATTAATTTAAGCCTACAATCAATAATGATAGTAATAACTGATTGCTCCTATTGGCCCTTTCTAACCAAGCAGCCACATGTTGTCACCGTTGGATCACACTCATTGTGTCAACCACAAAAAAACGACAAATTAGGCTATCCCGCTTGGGTGAGCAAATGCGACTGTGGATGGGGCATCTCTCTACAGGAGGTGTACCAACTGACTGAGCACCCAGTGACATCAGCTCACTTAATGCAGCAGCACTACATGCCATTACACACAATATTAATACACACATTAATTGATAACACAATACACAGTCCACAAATCCACTTGGATTTCATTGACTTAACAGGAGAGGGAGAAACATCATCAATTAACCCTATTACAAAAATATGAGCTTTAATAAAATAAAAGCAAAGGTACTAAAGTCGGTAAAATGCATTTTTAGTTGCTAACCAAATATACAAACTATGGAGCTGCAAAGGTATGTCATTGTCGTAGTTATGAGTGGCTGGGGGCACAGCTTCATATTACCATGTATTGCCATTAAATGCCAAATGCAGCTTCATACTGACAGACTCAGTTGCATGTGTCCAATTACGGCCACCGTATGCCCAATTATAGCCATAAAATGCCTCGCGCTATATGCAAAGAAACCAGCCCCAGCAAATACACAACAAATGGATGTTTTTGAACAACAGTAGTCTTTCTAGTTAGAGACTTTCTGCTACAATGAACTTTCTTGAGCTGAGTGCAGAAATAATTATAAATGTCTTTCTTGGATTCGTGAAAGAGGAGCTGTAAGCGGGTAAGGCAGGCAGCCGGAGCAGAGCGATTTTTGATTTCCCTGTTTGTATCATTAGTGGGTGAATTAAGGAGGGGGCTATTTGAGCAATCAAAAGCACATATCCATCAGAACACATTTGACACAACTGATAGCAAAACAGCACTAATGAATGCCAAAATACATTTAATAATAGACACTGTTATAACAACTGCTAACTAACACCATCTGTAGACCATTTTTAAATGCCATCGTGTTGGTGATTTAACTAGAAAAACGCAGCACCTCCTTAATGTCTGTTTCATTAATTGAGATCTGCAGTTTTTCAGAATCTGAGCATGACAGAGAGATGTGATTTCGAAGCAATTAATGGGTTTCTATGGCAGCCATTTTGTGAAATGATATTGTTACAGAATATACAGATACCGTTTTTCCCATTATTTCTTCATATGTTAACAGGCAAGTCCTAGTCATTAACTTTGGCATTTTCAGGTCACGCTTCGCTGTTTCTCGTTATCTCTTTCAGTTCAAGATGGCTGACCATGCCTCATCTTTAGCTCACAGTGATAATAGCAGCAGTGTAGATAGAATTGGTCGAATGGCAGGTTTTGAACAAAGAGATCAATTTACAATTACTCGGTTCACATAATGAACATAAACCTTTAGGCAGGTGCACAGGGATACCAATAAATCAGATTAATTAGCAGTAATGTCTTAAACAGGATGGCCTTCTAAATAGTGGCAATAGTAGCAAACATACGTTTCCTCTGGGCTTTCATACAAACAGCCCAGTGCATTCTGGGAGTTCTAGGACTGGCTTGCATTAATGGAACCGACAGGGCAAAACTGGCAGGTTGTAATGGTCTGCACAAGGAAAGCACTGGACTACAAAAATGATGTGCCTGGTAAGGTATGGGCATATGGCCAGATTGAAGATGCCAGCATTTATGACTGACATGGTTCATTATCACGGCACAATGTGTATCCTGCACGTCCCTTAAAATGTTCAAATGCACACAGATAAGACATGGCTAGAAGTGAGGAGAGAAATGGCTTGGATGCTCAAAAGACTGTATTTCCGCAGTAAACATAAAAGCGATCCTCATCAAAAAATGTTTCTCTCCTTCGTTAACATCGTCTATACAATTTTCAATGATGAATTACTGAATCACTGAAATAAAAAAAGAAACTGATGGGTTGAAGTTAAAAAGTTAAACTCATCAGCTGTCTCATTAAAAGTCATGTTCTAATTCCCTGGAGCCTGTAATGGGAGTGGTTCCGGGCTGTTTTCTGGCCCCCTTGTAAGAAAGATCTTAGCATAGGTCGAGCCACATAGGCAGATCTTGAAGTGTCTCAAAATCTCAAAAATGTTTAGGCTTTGAGGGTAGCAAAAGGAATGGGTTACAATTCTTGGGAACTGAGTTCTAGCACCTCAAAGCTAAATTGCATGTTATGGAAAGCATCTATTACAGCACTAGTCTTGCCAATCCCGGCATGCACACTCTCGACTCTGTGGACAAGCGTTGTCATAGAAATCACCAGGCTCTTTCTTTTGCATGAGTTCATTGGCTAAACTTCCTCTTTATATTGGATATCAACCTCACCAAAGCCAGTGTGGCTCTTAAAGAAGGGAGCAATGAGTTGATGCTACAGTTCTATTAAACACAAAAACCTCAGTTTCCTCAAGTTTCAGGTTCCTTGCCACTCACTGTTGTTATCAGTGAGATATAAACCTCAATGTCATTATTAATTGATAACTGAAGAGTAATTAAAATTGTCATGAGCAAATATCAGCTTGTTATATGACGTGAAATTATGTAAAACCCATTTTTAGTGTGCAACGGAAATTTAATTTGGCCTACATCTTCAGAAAAACTCCTACCTTACTGAGAAAAGCAAAATAAAACTAGTAAAAAGCAAATGCAAGGGACAACTAAGAAGTAAACTATCTATTGTGATTGACACTCAAATATGTGGTCAACCTGAGGAAGCGAAAATCCAGTGGGAAACATCTAAACAGCAGAGCCTTGGACACTGATAAAACTCTTGATTAATTGAGCAACCAGAGTATGTTTACAAATGAATGTTGATGATATTCAAATCCACATCTGATTGGACAACTCAGAGAGTCACACCAACATTGCAAAATGACTTAACCACACATTCCATTGGATGGAAGAACATTTCCTCTGTTTGAATGGAGCTAAAAGAGAGATCCAGGTATTAGGTGGACAGGGCCATTATTAAATCTCTTTTGAATACCCCAGGAGCCTGTGTTCTCTGCAATTCACGTATTAGAAAGTAAGAAAGGTGAGGATCACTTTTAATTCAGACCTATAATTTACTTCACAAGTTAAAAATCTAGTTAGTTGTCTTAACCTACACATATCCAGGGTCAGGAAGATACTGCAGTAATGTAGACGAATCACTGAGTGATAGTGACAAAAGCGCTATTAATCAGAATGTTGAAATACTGTATTGCTACACCTGTGCAATGATCTTAGCAGAGGTGGCTAGCTTTCATGTTAAGACGGTGCTCTCATCGCACAAACCAAACCATTACAAGCATACATCGTTGAATAGATACAGTTAAGGAAATCAATCAAATTCAAAACCAAAACAAAATAATAGAAAATAGTCAATGGTAAGTTGCATACTCAGTGCTGGGATTCAAATGAATTATTTGTATGCATTACTGTAAGTCTGCAGTCTTTGAAGGCAATTAGCATATATAAATCCAAATCACCAGCAGTTTTTTTCAGTGATGTTTTTCAACAGAAAAATTACATTTCCAACAAGCAGTTGAATACAATTTCCTTGTAGGTCACATAGACATTTGTTTTTACAACAAATGCGTAAATTATTTCCAACATTGTTTCTGAGCACAGACCTTGAATTATTGAATAACAACGTTGTTAAGTGGTTGTCTATTACTGTGATATTTAGTTAAATATGTTATTGAATTTCAAGGACTGTACACTTACTTTAATATGTATTTTTTTATTAGAATCCCTGCATTCAGTATGCCTCTTATTAGTTACTATTTTCTATTATTTTGTTTGGTTTTTAATTTTAATTGATTCCCTTCATTGGATCTATTCGACCAATCATGTAATGTATGTATGAAACGTTATCTAAAACAATTCATTCAGGAGTTTTTGTGTTCTTGCATTATGTACCCATCTCCTCAGGGAATATTGAGTTGCCCTACTTTGTGTTACAGTCATCGCCAAAACTAGGCAGCATGTTACAAGATGCCATGCTCAGAGCGAGTGGGCACCGTCGGGGCCTAAACTGCACTGACAATACTGAAATTACATTCATTTGAAACTCTGCTCCGCGACCTGTGAGGAACATTGGGTGGGAAAGACATAAGTGAGACCGCAAAGTTTTGCATCAAAAGAAAGGTGGAAAACTTGGTCTTCTTTCTCGTCAAAAGGTCAAGCTTTTTGAATTGCCTTTTCCAATATTGTAGTCAGTTCAGAACTTTCTGCTTAAGGTTCCCAATCCAAAATCTGTCAAGTTGTATCTTGTGATGTGAGTTCCTGTTTGAATCATATACAGTACATACATTTACAATACATTGCAATGTATTTGTTCCCTTATTTTGTGGTGTGGTCAGTGTCAGTGGCTACTAATTTTGTCCCTGATGTTTGCTTATTTCAGTCGTAATTCCATTGGCTCTCCTATTGAATGTCTTTCCTTAGCTCTTTCTCCACCCATGATGACAGAGAGAGTTTGGTGCCTTGCTCATTTATTTCTACCTAATATTTATCTTCAAACAAAACCTTTAAGTTTGGAAAGGAGCTTTTTGCCTTATGTAGCTTTTTCCTCTTAGAAGGGACACTCTTAAGGAGACACATAACATAATGTAATAATAAGTGCAGAGTGGGACTGTGGCTAATGGGAGGAGTTGCCCTTTCTCCAAGCAATCAAGACATAAACTTGATAGGCCTTCACAGTGTCCAGTCCTTGACACTAATGTTGTCTATTCAGGGTTCCAAGAAAGATAACTTACTGATTGAAGCCAAACCCCCCCTTTACTTCAACAAATGTGCATTTGGGACTGTCCTTGCAAACACCCCACTAACATCAATTGTAATCCCAAATTAAAATCAAAATATTTTGCACCATCCACAAGACATATTAGACAAAAGGTTGTAATGACCTTCAAAACCTAGCCATGTATTGCATTCCAGCAAGAAACCTTTGATTGTCAAATTTGCAACTTATCCAGCCACAAAAATGTTTTACAAAAATAGCTTGGAGGCATGACCCGTGCATCCAAGCCCCAAACTCTGGGATGCCTTTAACCCACAATTGAAAGCAGTGCTTGCCATTTCATTTTTAGTAAGCTCATGAAAATGGTCTCTTTAGAACGGCATTAATTTAATATCTGGTTTAGAAAAGTTCAGTGTTGTTGTAATCAAAAATAGGGGTACTTCATCCCAACTTCAATTCAGTTGGACTGTACCTTGTCTTGCAACTCTGTTAAGCACATCAGCGCTTCCTTCAGTGCTCTGTAGTAGCTCAAAGCTACATGTCTTGTACTTTTCAAAACTCAGAAGTGAAGAAATAAACTAAACCTTTGGTCTTCACCCAACACCATCTCAACTTCCCTTCTCCCCACTTACTCTACCATGCAATCACTCCTCCCCTGATGAGAAACGTTTTTTATATATTTGTTTTGGGATAGGACTGAATGACACCTGTGAAAGTAAAAATAAAAACCTTTATCAAAGAATCCATTGTGGAAGACAGGGTAGTTTTTGGCAGGGTTCTACTTCAGATTGAGCTAAGGTGACTTACAAGATACTAAAATAGTTAGAACAAAGTATCTCAAAACTCCATTTTTGTATCCCTTTGGCAGAAACAAAGATGTCTTGTATTTTTCCACACTATAAAAAATCCTCCTGGTTCTTTCTCTCACAATGAACTGACTTTCTAGATTCTAAGGTAGTCATTCAAAGTACTGCAGTATTTCCAGGCACAAAAAATCCTGGTACAAATTACATCTGTGCTTGTGCTTTGCAGTAGTTTTGCATCTGATTTACTGATCAGCGAATACAATCTATAGATAAAAGTATTTGTGCCGCTGTTTTGTTTGACTTGTTTCTGACTTTTGCACATTTGTTGGTAAATGAGAGCACAATGTGTGCAAGCGCAACTCGCACTCTGCTTTAAATTGGGGCTGTGGAAAAATTAGCATAACATCTTTTGCACTCGCTTTTGTCCTGCTTTGTGGCTCTACCTAAAGTCCCAGGTCACTAGAAAAATAATATCCAAATAGATAATCTATGGGCAGTTGATTCAATTAGATATAAATAGTTGTGCTCAGAAGTAGTGGAGATACCTCATCTACCTTATAATAAATAAAAAAACAACATAACTATACCATTTCATCTAAACAAAATTACGTAATCCCTTTTAAAGAACAGCGAATTGATGAAGTAAGTCAAAAATGGGGGATTGAGAACACTGGTGAAGGGGGCACTGGCACAAGTGGGTAGGTATTATAAATGGGGAGCTTAAAGGGGAGGGGGAAAGGAACCACTATGGGCTTGCAAGAAATGTGAGCAGAAAGGGAAGTGCAACTCTAGAGGGAGGAGAGGGGATTTAGAAAAAATTAAAATAAAATGTAAAAAGATGCATTCAGGGCAGTGTATGAAAACTCTATGGCAAGGGATCTGCGGCAAAGGTGATATAAAGAGAGAAGTGGCAATGAACAGTAACAAGTTCCTAAAAAGAGAAAGGGAGGCGAAGGCTTAGGAGGAAAGCACCCAATTAAAACAAAGAAACAGAGCTCAGAAGGGGGAGCCAGCAGAAAAAAGTGAAAAACAGGAGAGAGCGGCAGGATGCTGAAAAACACAGATGAAAAAATAATGTTACAGCAAGAAAGACTTTTACCATGATAGGTTAGTCAGCCTAGCAAATACCATTCAGGTTAGAAAGTTAGATGAAATAGGTTACACGAAAAGGGTTGCTCACGCCTGCATACTGGTCCCAGCAGTCCCTGGGACAGCATCAGACTCCACATCCAATCCCCACACAGCTCTCAAGCATGAGAGCAGCACAGGGATTGGCCTGAGCAGGCTGGATCAACGCTCGCTCAGGCACAGGGAGTCTGTGCTGTTTCTCCAACCCAGCTGTACAATACAGCCCGGTTGGATAAACCTAAGTGCATATGTCAGTTTGGCCAGCCTGAGACGGCCGGCCAAGCTGACATGCGCACTTAGAAGTGCACAACACTCATCCTCCCTCTCCCATGGCCCGGCCCGCCACTCCCTGCACACGCTGCTGGCTCAGCATAAAACGATTATGAAATATTGCTCATTTTTCAGGTGCTTGCTCTGAGCCAGTGGTGTGACTCTCTTCCGCCATTGCAGAGGAGCTGCTGCTTTCCTCTCATACCCTTCAACACTTTCTGAAGCAACCTTGTGGTGGCGCGGGAATTATATTACCTCACCAATGCATATGTGAATAAATAAAAAGCATTATTTTCAGTGAAGTGGCATCTTGAGTAGAACTGCTGTGAAAATTTTGCTCAGGAAAAAGTTTTACAAGGAATACGTTCTTGCACTGGGTAAAAATAGCAGAAAAATACCGATTTGGCTTAAATCACAACAAAGTGTACTCGTCTTTCAACAGCGAAGTCAGTGCATTTGTTGAATGTGGCGCCTCTGGGCAAAAGGTGTTAATAGTGAAGGTGTCAACATGCAGTTAACAGATCCGTGATTACTGAGGTACATTAATTCTACCAGCTACCAATAACAAACATTACACTGAAGTGACCACTACACATCAATCCTCAACACAGAGGGTGCTCTGCAAAATGCATCAAAAGGGCAAAACTGGCAAACCGATGAATTTCAGCTTTGAAGAACGAAAAGGGCAAAGTATTTTTCGATGATGCTCAGTCACAATTGTTTTCTTCAATCAAGGCTTGAAATGTCTAGTATTTGTAATTACAGTAGCCCCTTGCAATTTTCCCTAGTACATTTTGGCAGTTCAGTCCTTTACCGGAGGGAAACATGGGGTAAAAATCCAGTATATACGGAATAAACATGTGATTCCCCATTTTGAAGTTTTGTTTATTTTCACGGAAACCTCCAACTAAACAGACTAGGACTTGATCACTATACAAAGTGGGAAATGATATTTATTAGAAGAGTTTTGTTGAGACCTAATTGACATTATTGATGTGTACTGTAGGTCCAAGTTAGCTAGGAGTGCTTTCAGTCAGGTGATGTGCAGTGTCTGTAGAATTTCACCTGGGATGTTTGACCTACCCACTCTGGCACATATACACGCTCTCTGTCTTCTAAGTTGTGGTGGACTTGGACAGTGTTGTGAAACGTTGTGTTTAATTGTGTTTGTCCGGTTCTCCACAACAGGACTTTGAATGGGATGAGTTTCTTGGGGGGTCACTCATAGGGGCATGGCTGATGTACATGAGGGAGTGACTTACAAGCATGTAAGCTGTACATCTGTGGTTGGCATATTGTCCCTCACAAACCATATATTCCTTCTTTTGACATTGCACAACTTCAAGCTATCAGATACAACACTTTACTTTGCACCTACAAGAAACTAGGACTGTTGGATTTACCAATGGTTGTTATTTGCATTAGTCATAGGAGTAACTACTCTGACTCAATTGCATGATATTATGGTGATGCTCCTGTTCTGATCTGACAGCACTTGGGAAACGGAGTATTACGAGCCTCTTTGCAGTTACATCTGCGGCAGTGGAAGGTGGTACTGCTGCAGAGTTGACTTTGTTTAGGGTGAGGGCAAATATGGAGAGACTGTTGGGACCCTTCTCTGCATCAGCTTTTTCGACCTTCTTGCGCTAATCATAGACCCTGTAATACTTCAAACCCTGTTACACAACTCTCACTACTCGCTCTTTCCAATGTCCTTTCAGGCCTCCTCATGTCCAGCTTGTCAAGAAATGTGTATTGGCAAGGTGTCCCAGTGTAATGACTTGGGAACATGTTACTCACACACCCCAATCATGCAGACAAAGGTATGCCCCAGCTTTTCCATTGCGGGCATTGATTTGCTGTGGAATCTATGTAGATGGGTAGGTGTGTCACTTACCGGTGGCTGCGTCCAAGAGGTTGTTGATTTTGTTCGTAATCGAGCAGGTACAGCAGAGACAGGACGTGTAGGGCAGGCTCCATGGCGGTACAGGATGTGAGAAACTGTGTAGAGGTAATTGTCTGCCTTTATCCCTCCCTTTCCACCAGCTCAGATGAGGTGGTTGGACCACCATGGTCGGATCATTGGAAGGGCGCATCGTAATAGGGCGGACGTTTCGTAAGGCGGTCCGCTCTCCAACTGGCATCATTGGTTGTTTCTGGCACCACTGCGGTTGAAATTTCCTGTCGTAGTCCAAAGGCCCACGGCGGTCATATTTCTGGCTATACACATGCTTTGTAATCCGGCGGTCGGAGAGACCGCTTCCAACGAGACCGTGGAGGTCCGACTGCCTCCGACAGGACCGCGGAAGCCGGTCCTACCAGCATCGTAATCAGCCCACCAGTGTTTCTAAAGCATTTTGTGAGAATGGATCATTTAGAAAAGTTGGTACAAAAATGTGTAGAAATTAGGTACGGTCTGTAAATTTCACATATTAATACTAGAGATTCTATAGTTTATGAAAGTGTAAATCAATTTTGTAGTATAAACTTGCAAAATTATACACTTATATGAATGTTGAGAAAAATTGTGGTAGTAGAGTATTTCTAGCAGCTATTTCCATGTAATAATCTCTGGTGAAAGTTCTACATATTTCCGATTTTGATGTGATTTTATAACACTATATTTGATATTGATTCGAGTTTATTTCATTTTAAACGTGTGATGCTAACTTAAAGGTTTTTTCGAAAATGCTTTTTGTCTAATGCTGACCTTTCCCATGACCTAATACAATAGACCATTTACAACGAGTGAAATGATGCTTTGTTTGTTCTGTACATGTATAAACCCCGACATTCATAAATGTTTCTCCAATGTACACAGTGAAATATTCCTTTGTGAACAGGATTTCAGCTGTTGCTATAGATGGATACTTTGTATTTCTTTTTCACCGATATTAGGCCCATGTGGACTCCCAAATCTTTTGTTTCTCAGAACCAGCATGGAAAAGCATCTCACTTTTACAAGTGGTGTGGGTGACATTATGTGAATTTGAGCATATGACAGTCTTTCGATGGTGGTGTGATGCTACATCACTGGCATTTGCTAGAGACTTAATGAAAGAAGAAACCCCAAAGGAAGGACAATGCCATACTTTACTTTTTTCCTTGTGAGAGGATGCTATGCTGATCGATTACTAAGATTTTTTCCCTACTTTGGACTACCTTGCTGATGCTACAGTAGGTAGCTGATGGACTGAAACCTTCTTTGCCTAACCGTTTTCATTTTTCATTTCCTTTATTTCCTTGTCTTATGCTAATGAACTCACCCTTAATGGACTTTAAATCTGAACCTTTCCCCTTCAGTGTAGGATTTGAGTTGTTAGACAAACGATCTATCCTTCTACCTTAATGGTAACTCTGTGTAACTGATCTTTATAATCATCCGATAAAGCATTGCCTAAATGTTTGGTGCTTTAATGCAAGCTGTGATATTCTTAACTGAAATTCTGGAAAGACTGCTAATGCTGTACATTTTGCATCCTTAATACAATAACATAATTAATCTAATACATGTCTGAGTCTATTATTAAGTCTTGTTGGTTCTTCCATTTAAACTGTGCTATTTTACAAATGTTTTAAATGTATTGTAGGGAGAATCATCGAGCTCTGTCAGAGCATCGAGTATTACTTCTTTTGCTCTTGTTGCTATTGCAGAGCTTTAGGTCTGCATAATTCTAGCTTGACTTAACTTCTTCAGGAGCTTGAGTCTTCCTGTTGCTATTCATTATTTCTACAGCATAGTTTTAAGAGTGGTGTACCGAAATCTGATCTCAAATTTGTGAGTTGGCTGTCAATTAATGGTTCTCATTGGAGACCTAACGTGTTGATTTGGCTATCCTAATTTCCACCCCTCCTATCGGCGGAGAAAGATTCATCAGAGGATCATTGACTCTGTGGTAAATGGGAATGATGCAGATTGTCTAATCGTAAAGAGCCCAGGACGTTTAGAGTAGTCAGAAGAGTAAGCATATAATAATGGGTTTACCACGATTGCGCTGCAACACTTACCATGCATGGTAAAGGTAAGCGTGTTAGAGACTGTGTGGAAAAGGCATGTGAGGTAAAGGCATGCAATGTTTCATCATACAACCATACTGCTGGTCTCAGAAATACACCTAGGGGCCGATTCCGATCTCGGTCGGAGGCGCACCCAATACTATTCGGTCGGGAAAAAAGCCATGCGAAAGCCAGTTTCCCGACCGATCCGTACAGCACACCGAACGAGCAAGTACGATGCGCACAACAGCAAAAATCCCGGCCGAGCCGTACTCACCCAAACCAGGTCCTGTTCTCCGACCGAGGCGAATCCGGAAACGCCGAATCGAGTCGCACGGAAGGGAAAATGCAGCCCCGTCCGGCCGGACAAGTACGATGCGCTTTCCGTACGCGCCGAACCCGTCGCTACGCACGGCACGTCAAAGCATCCGGGAGAGGCGCACATAAGCTCCGAATCGCGCCACAACACGATCCACGGCTACGAGACGAACACAGCACAGACGAGGACGACGCGAGCGACGAGGACGAAGCGAAGCGACGAGGACGAAGCCAAGCGACGAGGACGACGCGAAGCAACGAGAAGGACGAACGACACGAACCAACCATGAATCCCTTCGTCCCGATCATACCAATATTCTACATCTACTACCGGAACAGGCACGGACGCGTACGGCGCAGAAGGTAAGTCAGACACCAACCACAAAACACATACAACACGTACACGACACATCACACACATACACTGGGAATCTGAATATACTTGCAACAGCAGCACCATAGGGGCGGGATGCCCATCACCAATGCCACATATGCACACAGGGGCCTGAATGCGCGCCACCACCCCAACCCAGGGGGGCTGGATGCCAACCACCACAACCACCCTCAACCAGGGGGGCAGGATGCCCACCACTACTACCACCCTCAACCAGGGGGGCAGGATGCCTACCACTACTACCACCCTCAACCAGGGGGGCAGGATGCCTACCACTACTACCACCCTCACCCAGGGGGGCAGGATGCCCACCACTACTACCACCCTTAGCCAGGGGGCTGGATGCCTACCACTCACCACCCTTAGCCAGGGGGGCTGGATGCCCACCACTACTACCACCCTCACCCAGGGGGGCAGGATGCCTACCACTACTACCACCCTCACCCAGGGGGGCAGGATGCCTACCACTACTACCACCCTTAGCCAGGGGGCTGGATGCCTACCACTACTACCACCCTCAACCAGGGGGCAGGATGCCTACCACTACTACCACCCTTAGCCAGGGGGCAGGATGCCTACCACTACTACCACCCTTAGCCAGGGGGCAGGATGCCTACCACTACTACCACCCTTAGCCAGGGGGCAGGATGCCCACCACTACTACCACCCTCACCCAGGGGGGCAGGATGCCCACCACTACTACCACCCTCACCCAGGGGGGCAGGATGCCCACCACTACTACCACCCTTAGCCAGGGGGCAGGATGCCCACCACTACTACCACCCTTAGCCAGGGGGCAGGATGCCTACCTCTACTACCACCCTTAGCCAGGGGGCAGGATGCCCACCACTACTACCACCCTCACCCAGGGGGGCAGGATGCCCACCACTACTACCACCCTTAGCCAGGGGGCAGGATGCCCACCACTACTACCACCCTCACCCAGGGGGGCAGGATGCCCACCACTACTACCACCCTTAGCCAGGGGGCAGGATGCCCACCACTACTACCACCCTTAGCCAGGGGGCTGGATGCCTACCACTACTACCACCCTTAGCCAGGGGGCAGGATGCCTACCACTACTACCACCCTCACCCAGGGGGGCAGGATGCCCACCACTACTACCACCCTTAGCCAGGGGGCAGGATGCCTACCACTACTACCACCCTTAGCCAGGGGGCAGGATGCCCACCACTACTACCACCCACACCCAGGGGGGCAGGATGCCCACCACTACTACCACCCTCACCCAGGGGGGCAGGATGCCCACCACTACTACCACCCTTAGCCAGGGGGCAGGATGCCCACCACTACTACCACCCTCACCCAGGGGGCAGGATGCCTACCACTACTACCACCCTTAGCCAGGGGGGCAGGATGCCCACCACTACTACCACCCTTAGCCAGGGGGCAGGATGCCCACCACTACTACCACCCTCACCCAGGGGGGCAGGATGCCTACCACTACTACCACCCTCACCCAGGGGGGCAGGATGCCTACCACTACTACCACCCTTAGCCAGGGGGGCTGGATGCCTACCACTACTACCACCCTCAACCAGGGGGGCAGGATGCCTACCACTACTACCACCCTTAGCCAGGGGGCAGGATGCCTACCACTACTACCACCCTTAGCCAGGGGGCAGGATGCCTACCACTACTACCACCCTTAGCCAGGGGGCAGGATGCCCACCACTACTACCACCCTCACCCAGGGGGGCAGGATGCCCACCACTACTACCACCCTTAACCAGGGGGCAGGATGCCCACCACTACTACCACCCTTAGCCAGGGGGCAGGATGCCTACCTCTACTACCACCCTTAGCCAGGGGGGCAGGATGCCCACCACTACTACCACCCTCACCCAGGGGGGCAGGATGCCCACCACTACTACCACCCTTAGCCAGGGGGCAGGATGCCCACCACTACTACCACCCTCACCCAGGGGGGCAGGATGCCCACCACTACTACCACCCTTAGCCAGGGGGCAGGATGCCCACCACTACTACCACCCTTAGCCAGGGGGCTGGATGCCTACCACTACTACCACCCTTAGCCAGGGGGCAGGATGCCTACCACTACTACCACCCTCACCCAGGGGGGCAGGATGCCCACCACTACTACCACCCTTAGCCAGGGGGCAGGATGCCTACCACTACTACCACCCTTAGCCAGGGGGCAGGATGCCCACCACTACTACCACCCACACCCAGGGGGGCAGGATGCCCACCACTACTACCACCCTCACCCAGGGGGGCAGGATGCCCACCACTACTACCACCCTTAGCCAGGGGGCAGGATGCCCACCACAACTACCACCCTTAGCCAGGGGGCAGGATGCCTACCACTACTACCACCCTTAGCCAGGGGGCAGGATGCCCACCACTACTACCACCCTCACCCAGGGGGCTGGATGCCTACCACTACTACCACCCTTAGCCAGGGGGGCAGGATGCCTACCACTACTACCACCCTCACCCAGGGGGGCAGGATGCCCACCACTACTACCACCCTTAGCCAGGGGGCAGGAAGCCTACCACTACTACCACCCTTAGCCAGGGGGCTGGATGCCTACCACTACTACCACCCCCACTCATAGGATGGACAATGCATGACACAACAAGCACACCACAACCTAGGGAATGCAAGATTAAGACATCCCCCCACCACCATGACAAGCGTGTGAGCAGGCTGTGTCAAATGCCTACAACACCGAACATGACATTGAACATACAATGTGACCCCCTAGCACATGTGCCACACATATATGTGTGTGGCACCCACAATGCAAGCAGCCCATGACCATTGTGGCAATGGGGCCTAAACCCCCATCATCACAGTGACCAAAAGGCAAGTGTGGGGTCCATAGCTGAAGCACATTTTGACCATTGTGGCAATGGGGTCTAAACCTCCATCATCACAGTGACCAAAAGGCAAGTGTGGGGTCCATAGCTGAAGCACATTTTGACCATTGGGCAATGGGGTCTAAACCCCCATCATCACAGTGACCAAAAGGCAAGTGTGGGGTCCATAGCTGAAGCACATTTTGACCATTGTGGCAATGGGGTCTAAACCCCCATCATCACAGTGACCAAAAGGTAAGTGTGGGGTCCATAGCTGAAGCACATTTTGACCATTGTGGCAATGGGGTCTACACCCTCATCATCACAGTGACCAAAAGGTAATTGTTGACAAAGAAAGAGCTGCAACTGCCAAACTGCATGGATCATTCCTGGTCACAGAACCAAAAACTCATCTGTGGCAAAGTAGTGTATGTGTCCCATTGCAACATAAATTGGGGGAGCCAAATACTGCAGTGCAAATGAAACATTCCTTTGGCCATGTGCAGACAAACAACACCCATGGGGGCTGAGACCGTCAACATTCATCAATGACACAATGACAGAAGTGACCATCAGAATGCAGAACCACATATTTGCACCAATGGGCACACAAATGCAGATACCCTGTGGAGACAGCAGATGTGAGGTGAACAGATACCATACCATGGCAGCAATGGGACACACAAACCATGATCACTGTGCTGACCGATGACCTAGGAGTCCCAGGGACAGCAGGGGAAACACACCAAACAACATACAGCCAATGGCACACCCAAGATATGCCAATGCAGTGGTGCAGATGCACAAACACAAACAGGCAGACCAACACTGTCATCATACACAGCAGGTGAGGGGTGGGGGTGCCAGTGTCCCCAGGCAACAACACAACACATGAGGAGAGCTGAATACCAATCATACAGATGTGCATACACTGCCACACTAAGGTAACTCATGGATCCAAATCCCCTATGTGGGCAAGCAGGCATTGACAGGTGAGAGGGAGCACAAAACACACATGTCACACAGGCACGTAGGAACAACAACTGACACAGCAAGTCACAGACACACCACAGCACCACCCCCAGGGCCCCCACAATGTGGTGACCCTGGGCTGAAGAAAAATACCACTGTGATGACAAAGCTAAATGTCGTTCACACTGTGAACCACAGTCAGGTGTCCTGAGCAACTAACTACCATCACACCTACACAAGCACAAATCAATCAGCATGGCCAGTAAGCCAAGGCCAACATGGAGGCAGGGGACTAGCCGGGCAACAACTCTCATCTGCACACACTCAAGACCACACCCCTCGACCTCCAACAATGTGCAGCAGTGAAGTACACATGCACTGGTGACATTGCACATGCACCCATTACTATTCCAGGGTGGTGGGTGGGAACCAAGGTGTAGAAACACATCACACATGGACACTCAACAAGACTCCTGAATGTCTGACACACTGCACACTACGCTGTACATGGACATGACGGCAATACCACACCGACCAATGGGATCCCAGCCACAGTCACACACCAATGAAGAAGCCAAGGTCACCCACAAAGAACACACATAGACAACAACCAACATTGCAGCCCGGACCCTAAGGAGTGCCAGCAGTCACACACACAACGTGTCACAATCACTGAAAGATAACACAAACTGGAAATCACATGACAGGGGCAAACAACAAGTGCCAAAGGGAAACCTGACTGTGACCCATCTGCGTCAGCACACAAACTCTGCCCTGACAGCAAACACACCTATGGGTGACACCCTGATGACCAGTAATGTGCCATGCACCCACATCACAGAGAACACAGGGAGAAGACTTTGGGGGAACATAGCTCAAGTCAGCAAGCATCACAAACAGGTACAACACTAGGGATCACAGCATGCGCAGATGAATGGAAGTGAACACACAGACATGCACATACAACACACACCTTGGGCGCAGGCAATGTCACACGTGTACACACTGCCATGAGGGGACTCCACTCCTGTGTGAGGAAAGCTGTGCCATATGTTGCCTCAGTAGGGCCCCATCATGTCAGCTGAGCACTTGGTCACACAATCAACAATTAGCACCAAATGAGGGCTCCCATCACATCAGCCTGGTCATGGATGTGCCAACGGAATCATCAGCACAGATCCAACACACTTGTATGGCAATGTTGCACTGACTACACGGATGAGTCCCTCCCCATTGATGCCCAAACCTGCATGTCCACTGGAGATGGCAACACGGTCAGGGAAGTAGACAAATGCAACGATGGCAGGCACAACAGATGTGCAGGGGTGGAAGCCACAGATATGAAATTGCCAATGTAAGTAGGAAACCCATTGCCAAATACTGAACACATGACACCCTCAGATGCTGCTATGGATGACATGGATACACCACATGATAGGACACATTCCCCCTGGACCACATGGGTTCCTGCACAGTAACACTTCATAATCATGAGACCAGATATCACCATCACTGCAGCAAGGGCATGGTTAGCTGCACCAACAACATGTACATCTGAAGCATGAGCACTAGAGAAAAGAAAGTTGCTTTATTCAGCATATGTGTTGAGGCCAAACGAAGTCCTGAAAAAGAGCAAAGGCCAATGGCCAGTCCATTGTCAAAGTTCAAACAGGGTGACACTGGCAGATGTCACCCTACGCATGCCTGCACAATACCAGGGACAATCCACTAGGAGGGGCAACCGGGGGCAGGCCAGGCACCGCAGGGACAGGATCAGGGCTCACCAGGGGGAGTCAGGGAAGGGGTGGTGGGTGCTGGAGAGCCACTGACAACTGCAGTGGAGGTGTCTGACATGGTGTGTGCCGGCACAACTGGGGGGCATGACACAGATGTCGTGGGTGCCGGCACAACTGCAGTGGACCCTGCAGATGGGGTGGACAGGTCCGCCACTGCAGTGCCCAAGTCAGACAGGGCGGTAGTGGACTCCACTGCAGTGCCTACCTCCAGGGCAGGAGAATGGGGAACAGGCACGGGGGGTTGGACCGAGGGGGGACACCCTCACCACATCAGTGGCACAGACAAGCGCAGCGGGGGGTGTGGTGCTGGGAGAGCAAGTGGCAGGGGGAGAAGGCCGGAGCATCTTGGGGATGGTATATCTGTGGGTGGGGGAACCTGGGGCAGGGTGTGGTGGGGGCACCTGTGCAGTGGGGGCCTGAGGGATGGATGACGGAGACCTTGTGCCTGAGCTGCAGGGCGGTGGCGGGGTCTTGCTCTTAGCACTCCGGGGGGACTTGCGGGTGGGGGCCTCAGTCCGTCTGCGCCTGGGGGAGGGTGTCCGGGGGCGAGGGGCACTCTGCTCCGTGTGGGTGGGCTTCCTCTTCCCCCGGGATGCTGGAGCAGCTTCATCGGTGGGGAAGAGGCCGAGGTCACAGAGGAAGAGCTGCTGTGACTTTGGGGTTGCAGGTGAGGCAAGGGAGGGTGCTTTGGAGGGAGAGGGAACTGAGGACTGCGCAGTGCATGTGGATGCGTGTGTGTGTTCCAGGGCCCCATCCCCTGTGAGTCTGGCTTCAGTCCCCTGAATGTGCGTGCGTGTGCGTTTTGTCATTGGCGTGTGTGTCAGTGTGCTGGATGTGTGTGTGCTGGTGTGTGCCTGTGCAGTGTGTGTGTGCCTGGGATGGGTAAGGTGCTGGGGAGTGTGGATGGAGCAGAGGCAGGAGGGGTGAGGGACCGTTTGAGGAGGGACACTGCTGCCGTCAGGGAGGAGTCCATGGACCTATTGCCCCTCTGTAGGTCAGACATGCCCGATGAGATGCCCTCCATGAACGACACCAGCTGAGTCAACAGCGCGGTGTGCGCATGGAGGACACTCAGCATGGCTGTCTGCCCTACATGGAGCTGGCGAAGGAGGTACACAGACTCCTCACTCAGGGCAGCAGGGGACACAGGGGCAGGGGGTGCGGTGCCTGGCCCAAAGGAGACACGCTCCCGGACATGGGAGCCTCCACGGACCTGGGGAATGGGAGCCGATGGGAGGGCAGTGGTGGTGCTGGTGGTGGCGGGGACAGCAACACTAGCTGGGGTGTGGTGGCTGCTGACACCCGCCTCCACAAGGGAGTCATCCTCCGAGTTGCTCTGGTCCTCAGCTGAGGTGGATGCTGCTGAGGACTCCTCGGTGTGGCTCCCCTCGCCCTCCGTGCCACTGGGTCCCTCCGACCACTCCTCGGCTGCTGACCCAGTCTGGCTCTCCGGCTCCTCCTGGTCCGTGGAGCTGTCCCCTTCCGTGGCCGTGGATGTATCTGCAAACAATGGGGAAACAGACAGACATCAGTCACCTGCACATAACGCACACACCACTGTGAGCACAGCACATCACAGAGCAAGCCCTGGCATCATTAGTTGTACATTGCTAAAAGTGCACTAATTGAACAGGAGAAGTCAATTGTCAGTCTGATGCCAAGCATGGCACTCACATCCCACATGGCCTTGCACCCATCTGTCTGGTGTCTGTTGGATTGCAACACCCCAGTGTTGACACATGCACCAAGTACACAGTAGTTGGACAGTGCAGAGGACACGGTGTGGACACATCACAGCTCTTGCCACTGAGTCAGTACAGGTTTACGGATGTAAGGGATGCCCAGAGTCAAATAGGAAATGCATGTGATGCATACCAGCGACAGACACCATGATGCACCCATGTCCTGATAGCCAGCGCCACTATGGTGTGCATGTAGCACATGTCACTCCCCTGCAGGATCACCAATCAGTAGACACATGCCATGGCGGAGGCATGACTGCAAAGTCATACATCACTGTCTCAGTGATGTATGACTTTGCAGCCAGACAACAACACTCTGCACTGTGTCACAATAGTAGGTCATGGGGAATGCAAGTCCTGGAGCTGCACAAGTGCACATGTACATCCCCCCCACAACACATCCTCTTAACCCTCATCTGTCCAGGTCATACCTATTGGACATATGGGAGACCTGTGACACTACCCTCTGAACCTGAGCCCCTCACACTCTGCTGTGCATGGGGAACAGCTGCCTGAACTTCACATTTACATGCCCCAGTCTGCATGGGCAGCTGATCAGACACCTATGTGTCACACAAGTATCGTCTCCTATGGTCACATCTCCAGTGGCATGCTGAGCCCCTACCAAGAAACTCCACAGCAGTCCTGGCGACTAATCCACAGCACACTGACACAGAGGCAGACACCTGAGGGGCAAATCACTGTGCACAATGTGTCCTCTGATACACGGGAGTGGGAGTACAGAGTGTATTGTATGGCCTGGAGTAGGCATGACTGTCCAGCCCCACATGAATGAGGGATGAGCCCTGGACTGTAGGCAGCTGGCTAAGTATGTGTGACACACGTCATATACATACTCCTGGGGCCCAAACATTGTTCCCACCCGCAGCATGGGTGTGTGCCAGGTACCCCAGCCACATGTGGTGGATCAGCTCAGCAATTGGACCACAGATCAAAGTAACACGCTGAATACATGTCAGAATACAGGCATTGTGTAAGCAATGGACCCACCCATGATGCCCACCACAGAGTCAGGGAAACAGATGCTGTCTCCCACCTTGAGTCAAGCAAACTGCAAGGACACAGTCCTAAGTGACAGAATTCCCTGCATGTAAGGGCCACACCTGGGTATCAGATGAGGAGTGGGCAGTGCACAATAGAGGGACATGGCTCCTGGACAACATGACTGCTGTACTGTGGCAGTTCAACCTGGCCCGAGGAGGGCACATAACATGTTAGACAGAGTACACAGTGCAGTCTTTGACTCACCCCCTCCTTGCTGCTCTCTGGCCTTCAGCTGCCCATCCAGGTCTGGAAAGACCACCGCCAGGATCCTGAGCATGTGGGGGTCAGGGTCCGTGTTCCGCCCCTCCTGCGAGGAGGCGACAGCTTCAGCTGGACCCGTGCAATCCTCCGGGTCCAGCCCCGAAGGTCCTGCCACCTCTTTTGGCAGTTGCGGATCCGGCGCTTGTAGACCCCCACGGACCGGACAGCCCGGACGATGTCCTTCCAGATCTCATGCTTCCGATGGGCAGAAGCCTGTCAGGATGACAAAGTGATAAGGACATTACTACACATGCAACATATCCGTGCATGACACAGTTGCATATACATGTCGCAATCACAGGGGCACATGGTGTACCCAGGCAGTGCACGGCTGCCCATGGACAGTTTTCCAGAAGTCACTACATGGTATCATAGCATGGGGAGTAAAACCCTGTTCAGAAGCACTGTCACTGCACCATACCTGTCCAGTGCAAGTCACTACACACTATGGGGGGTGACAACTACTCAGTGAGCCTGCTAGCCAGTGGTGTGCTGACTCTCAGCCTTGCTAGTCAGACAAAATGCACATTCAGAAAGGCAGTGCACAGAACACTCACCTGCTCCCCTGGTGTCCCATACAGCTTGCTGTACTGTGGAAGTAGGCTGTCCAGCAGGGCCTGGTTCTCTTCAAGGCTGAAGGCTGGGGCTCTCTCCACAGTACGTGCCATTGCAGGGTCCAGAGGGGCAGAGACAGCAGCAGTGCAGTGGCAGATGTCGTCCTGGAGCATGTAGTGCAGGCAAGTGGGCTCTCAGGGGAACATGCAGCAATATATATGTGCTGGAGAGGCAGATACTGTCCCTTGTGTCCAAAGTGATAGGTCCAAGTCGTTTGCATCTTCTGAATCTGGCCAATCCATGGAATAGCAGCACCAAAACACGCCCACAGCATCCTTCAAATCTTCAACTTCATGACATACATGATTTTGCAACATTGTTGTGGGTGACCAACTGATTTTCCAGCAACCGACTCGTTCGAATATTCGAAAACGCGTCCGTTGCCAGGCAAGCCCATTGTCAATGGGTGCGCACCGATCGGTCCATTGAGGTACAACGCGCACAGGGGTACAACGCGTACCCGCACACATTGAATGCAATGGGCCGGCCGGAGGCACCGATCGGTCCATTGCAGTACAACGCGCACAGGGGTACAACGCGTACCCGCACACATTGAATGCAATGGGCCGGCCGGAGGCACCGATCGGTCCATTGCAGTACAACGCGCACAGGGGTACAACGCGTACCCGCACACATTGAATGCAATGGGCCGGCCGGAGGCACCGATCGGTCCATTGCTGTTCAACGCGCACAGGGGTACAACGCGTACCCGCACACATTGAAAGCAATGGGCCGGCCGGAGGCACCGATCGGTCCATTGCTGTTCAACGCGCACAGGGGTACAACGCGTACCCGCACACATTGAAAGCAATGGGCCGGCCGGAGGCACCGATCGGTCCATTGCTGTTCAACGCGCACAGGGGTACAACGCGTACCCGCACACATTGAATGCAATGGGCCGGCCGGAGGCACCGATCGGTCCATTGCAGTACAACGCATCACTGTACATGTGACTGGCATATGTCAGCATGCCTGTCTCAGATGGACATATGCCAGCCACAGATAGCTCCCAGGGAGTGAGGGGCACACCTACATCACGACAGCCTGTCCAAACCTTATCATAAGGCATGTAAGGCTGCATTTCCTATTGTGTGTATGTTGGTGTACATGTTGTCCTGTGGGTGTCACCTGTGGGCAGCCACCCCCAGGCTGTGCACGTGTTAATGGGGACAGGATCCTGGGTGTTACGTGTACGTGACCACTGTGATGTGCAACTGTTCATATCTGTGCATGTGCCATGGTCACATTTCACAGTGGTGTTTGTGTATGTCATGTCACATACCCCGTGAGTCCCATGTGGGACGGTATGTTTGAGCCAGGGTGTCCCAGTGGCACAATAGTGATGGCCCTCCACAGTCTTTGTGCATGTAGTGTTTACAATGTCTCTGATTTCATGTGCACAATGGGAGACAGTCTCCACATCCACGTTGTGTGTGCATGGACTCTGATGTTGTGCGTGTGTGTCACAGACGTCCATGGCTCTCCTGCCATGGCAAGTGTGGCCACTACCTGTGGGGGTCATGTTTGTTTTGTTGTGGTGTACACATGATACTCCAGGTGATGCCAGTGTCCATGTGGCATTACAGGGTCCCTGGGAATGTGCCTGTCGTTGAGCTGTGGTGCCTGGGGCACATCTGTCCTCACATGTCACTGGGGGGTGACTGTGACACAGCATCATGATATCCAATGGGCCAACCTGGGACAAATTGATGCCACCTGTAGGACCGTGTTGACAGATGTTGGCCATGTATGTACCATAAATGTCGTTCCGGTACTGCACACTTCATGTAGTTGTGCCTCATGATGATGTATGTTGGGATCTTGAGTGTGTTCAATGCCGCATATGTGGGGTGACTGACGATCTTGCTTACTTCTCCTCTGCACTGCAGGGCTCCTGCTGTCCATCGGCCATTCCCAGACCTGGCAACGATGGTGGAACGGGACAGCATCCGACGGTACCGCTTCACCAGGCAGCTGATTGAGGATTTGGCAGTGCAGTTGTCCCCACATTTGCAGCCTGGCCGGCCGTATCCTACAGCGCTGACCCCCAAGGTGAAGGTGATGGCAGCCCTACACTTCTTTGCCACCGGTACCTTCCAACATACTGTGGCGTCTGCTGGTGGGATGTCACAGACCATGTTCAGCCGTGTGCTCCGCGATGTTTTGGCGGCAATGTTGCTCTTCCTGAACCGGTACATCTATTTCCCTAGACTGCGACGACTCACTGACGTGAAGAGTGACTTTTATGCCCTGGGGAGGATGCCGCATGTAATTGGCTCCATTGATGGGACACATGTGGCTTTGGTACCACCACAGGCCCAGGAGCAGGCCTACAGGAACCGCAAGCACTACCACTCGGTCAATGCACTGGTGGTGTGTCTTGCAGACATGACCATCACACACGTGTGTGCCCGTTTCCCTGGTTCAGCACACGATGCCTTTGTGATGAGGAGTAGTCGCATCCCCAGGTTGATGGCACAGATGCAGAACCAGCGTGCCTGGCTTGTCGGTGTGTACTGACTTTGTGCCATTGTGTGTGATCTGATCTGTAGTATTCCGCCCACTTTTCCAAGTCAGCTGATGTGCACTTGTCTGTCCGTAGGTGACTCGGGATACCCCAACATGCCGTGGTTGCTGACACCCCTCAGGAACCCTGTGACACCTGCCCAGATGCGCTACAATGAGGCACATGGTCGGACCAGGAGAGTGATTGAGCGGACCTTTGGTCTCCTGAAGAGCCGCTTCCGCTGCCTGGACAAGACCGGAGGGTCCCTCCCATATGCCCCTGCGAAAGTGTGCAAGATTATCATCGTCTGCTGCATGCTCCACAACCTGGCAGTGCGGAAGGAGTTGCCTCTCATCCAGGATGACGATGACCAACATCCGCCACCTGTGGAGGATCCTGGCCTGGACCACGATGCCAGTGACGATGATGATGATGATGGTGATGGTGATGTCCGCACACAGCTCATCACCAACTTCTTTAGCTGAATGTGAGTATCCTGAGGTGTCATGTGAATGATGTGAGTTGGCATGATGTGTGGGTGGTGCTCTGGTGCTGTTGGAGTGTGTCCATGGGCTACTTGACAGGATGTGTGTTGCGATGTGTGGTGACAGGTGGGCTGTACTCCCCAACAGTGTTGACATGCTAACTTGGTTCTGGGTGGGTATCTTGTAACATGTATTGTGCATGAGTTTTGCTGTTCTGTCCTGTACTGCATTGCTTTTGACTGTGTGTCATTTCTGTCCTTCACAGGGTACTTTCAGATTCGTTTGGTCAACTGTGTCCACCGACGACGTGATTGCACATCCAGGCTGGTAGCTGTTGTGTCCCTACAGGTGATGTGCGCCACACCCATGGACTTCCTTCTGTCTACAGTTGTTGACTGTGTGCCCGCTACCAGGTGGGGTTACCTTGCATCTGTAGTGGTTACGGCATGTTGCTACTGTGTAATAAACCTGTGCTTCACTTAGTGATGTGCGTTGTCTGTGGTCACACATTTGACTGCCATTTGCTTACTGCACCTGTGGGCTACTTGACTACAACTGGGAATGGGTGTGGTGTCTGTGCATTGCACCGTCTTCCCTGGCAACATCAGTGTAGGCAATGAGTCAGATGGCCTAGGTGTGTATGTGTTGTGTAGCCCTGGTGGTGTGTCTCCCTCATATGTGTCACGTTGCCTGTACTCACATGCCTGTGTTGTCCTTGCTGTTGCAGTTCGCATACACTGTGTAATTTTGCAGTTCATCATCCCCATAACAGCACCCACGTTGGAATCACGACAGAGGCAAGTATGGTGTATTAGTGTGTTTATTGTGATAATAGTGCATAGGATGGATTGTGCTGTACATGAATCTTGCAATCCCAAGTTCCTAGATGAATAGAAAGTCCAGGTAGACAGGATCCCCAGTATCGGGGCCACAGTTGTCTGACACATTGTTCCAACTTGTACTCCCCATGCAATGTGTGGGAGTAGTGTTGCCATCAACAGGGTGAACAGTCTGTGCACAAAGGCGAAAATCCAGAACAGGTTCAGGCTTCCTGGGAGTTGCGCTTGGCCATCAGCCTCTCACTTTCCCCTCCTCGGACGACCCCTCTTCTTGGGGGGGGCCCTCAAGTGCAGGCTGCTGCGGTGCAGGGGACTCTCCGCCAGAGTCCTCCTCCCTCCCTGTGGCAGTTGCAGTTTGTTCGGTACCAGATGTTGTTGGCACACAGGGAGGTGTGGACTGGTTGCTGTTCATCTGGCGGAGGCATTGTAAAATGTCCCTGTGCACCGCCGTCATCTCATGTAGTACATCCCACTTGGACTCCACGCGGGTCATGTGGGAGTCCACACGTGACATGTGGGAGTCCACACGTGACATGTGTGACTCCACTTGGGACATGTGGGAGTCCAAGCGGGCATGATGGGCAGCCTGCTGCTGTTTGATGTCTCTGAGGAGCCCCACTACCTGGCTGAGCTCTCCGGTGCTGGACTGGTACGCATCAGCTATGCGTACCAGTTGTGGGTCTTCATGCACACCAGCAACGTCTGCAAGCAGCGACCTCTGTCTCCCACCCCTCCCACCACCCCTGCTGACATGTGCAGTGTGTGCAGTTGCACGCACAGATAACCCTGGTCCACCTTGGGGGTTGGTGGTGGTGGTGGTGTCCATGGCCCCAGGTTGGTCCAGGGTCACTGCGCTGGTGTTGTTCCTTATTCTGTCCATGTCGGCAGGGATGGTATTCGTGGTGACAGTCGTTGGAGGGGTGGGTGCAGGGGGTGCAGCTGGTGGACCTGCTGGTGCTGCAGCTGGTGGTCCTGCTGGTGCAGCATGTTGACTTGCACCGGATGTGCCAGGTTGTTCTTCATCGTCCGAGGAGGACAGAGGCTGTACGACGCCAGTGAGCTCGGCATCCTCTTGAGCCTGGGACTGGGACTCCTCAGCGTCTGCTGCTGTGTCCCTATCATCACCTGTTTTTGGGAGACACAAACAATGTATGTCATGTTTCTGCAGGCATCAGTGGTTGACACACCTGACAGTTGTGACTGTGCCTCGGGGTGCGGGCCTGTACATTGTATTGTCCTAAGTCGTCACAGTCAGGGGTTGATATTGGTGTGGCACATTGTCCTGCATTATTTGGGCATTTCTATGTATTCTCTGGGGTGTGAACATGGTCTGCATTGATTGTGTTTGGTTGACAGCCAGACCTCCTTCCCACCCACCCACCCAGCCAGTCAGTTATCCCACCATGGAACGTGCTTGCATTGCAGGGAGTGTAAGTTGTCTCTCAGGATGTCAGTCAGTGGTGTCCTGCTGTTTGTTGGTGCACAGTTGGCAGCAGGGCCTTGTGCTCCCCACAGCAGTAGCCAGTGTCAGCCATCTTGTGAGTCCTTCTCCACTCCCTGTGATGTGAGCATGGTTCAGGGTGGTGTTGATGGGCCAGTTGTGAGGCTGAGCAATGTCTGTGACTACGACTCCCATCATGCTATTGCCTCCACCCCCCTTCCCAGCATGCCCATGCTTCCTTCCTTTTGACTCTGCTTCCCTGTGGGGTGGGCTGGCTGTGCTGACAGGATGGCTGGGAGTGTTGTCCTGGCAGTTGTTTGGCTAAGAGTCCCAAGAGTGTCCCTGTGCTTCACACAACATAAGCCAGGGTGGTGGTGCTTTGTGGGATCTTGTGTTAGGATGGAGGGCATTGCATTCTACCAGGTGGGTACTGTGGAGTTTGTGTTGGGGGGGGGGTGAGGGGAGGTGCTGGTGACTATGGTCAGTGCTGCAAGTCCCCCTTCCCACCCAGCCAGCCAGATATCCCACCATGGAACGTGCTTGCATTGCAGGGAGTGTAAGTTGTCTCTCAGGATGTCAGTCAGTGGTGTCCTGCTGTTTGTTGGTGCACAGTTGGCAGCAGGGCCTTGTGCTCCCACAGCAGTAGCCAGTGTCAGCCATCTTGTGAGTCCTTCTCCACTCCCTGTGATGTGAGCATGGTTCAGGGTGGTGTTGATGGGCCAGTTGTGAGGCTGAGCAATGTCTGTGACTACGACTCCCATCATGCTATTGCCTCCACCCCCTTCCCAGCATGCCCATGCTTCCTTCCTTTTGACTCTGCTTCCCTGTGGGGTGGGCTGGCTGTGCTGACAGGATGGCTGGGAGTGTTGTCCTGGCAGTTGTTTGGCTAAGAGTCCCAAGAGTGTCCCTGTGCTTCACACAACATAAGCCAGGGTGGTGGTGCTTTGTGGGATCTTGTGTTAGGATGGAGGGCATTGCATTCTACCAGGTGGGTACTGTGGAGTTTGTGTTGGGGGGGGGTGAGGGGAGGTGCTGGTGACTATGGTCAGTGCTGCAAGTCCCCCTTCCCACCCAGCCAGCCAGATATCCCACCATGGAACGTGCTTGCATTGCAGGGAGTGTAAGTTGTCTCTCAGGATGTCAGTCAGTGGTGTCCTGCTGTTTGTTGGTGCACAGTTGGCAGCAGGGCCTTGTGCTCCCCACAGCAGTAGCCAGTGTCAGCCATCTTGTGAGTCCTTCTCCACTCCCTGTGATGTGAGCATGGTTCAGGGTGGTGTTGATGGGCCAGTTGTGAGGCTGAGCAATGTCTGTGACTACGACTCCCATCATGCTATTGCCTCCACCCCCTTCCCAGCATGCCCATGCTTCCTTCCTTTGACTCTGCTTCCCTGTGGGGTGGGCTGGCTGTGCTGACAGGATGGCTGGGAGTGTTGTCCTGGCAGTTGTTTGGCTAAGAGTCCCAAGAGTGTCCCTGTGCTTCACACAACATAAGCCAGGGTGGTGGTGCTTTGTGGGATCTTGTGTTAGGATGGAGGGCATTGCATTCTACCAGGTGGGTACTGTGGAGTTTGTGTTGGGGGGGGTGAGGGGAGGTGCTGGTGACTATGGTCAGTGCTGCAAGTCCCCCTTCCCACCCAGCCAGCCAGATATCCCACCATGGAACGTGCTTGCATTGCAGGGAGTGTAAGTTGTCTCTCAGGATGTCAGTCAGTGGTGTCCTGCTGTTTGTTGGTGCACAGTTGGCAGCAGGGCCTTGTGCTCCCCACAGCAGTAGCCAGTGTCAGCCATCTTGTGAGTCCTTCTCCACTCCCTGTGATGTGAGCATGGTTCAGGGTGGTGTTGATGGGCCAGTTGTGAGGCTGAGCAATGTCTGTGACTACGACTCCCATCATGCTATTGCCTCCACCCCCTTCCCAGCATGCCCATGCTTCCTTCCTTTTGACTCTGCTTCCCTGTGGGGTGGGCTGGCTGTGCTGACAGGATGGCTGGGAGTGTTGTCCTGGCAGTTGTTTGGCTAAGAGTCCCAAGAGTGTCCCTGTGCTTCACACAACATAAGCCAGGGTGGTGGTGCTTTGTGGGATCTTGTGTTAGGATGGAGGGCATTGCATTCTACCAGGTGGGTACTGTGGAGTTTGTGTTGGGGGGGGGTGAGGGAGGTGCTGGTGACTATGGTCAGTGCTGCAAGTCCCCCTTCCCACCCAGCCAGCCAGATATCCCACCATGGAACGTGCTTGCATTGCAGGGAGTGTAAGTTGTCTCTCAGGATGTCAGTCAGTGGTGTCCTGCTGTTTGTTGGTGCACAGTTGGCAGCAGGGCCTTGTGCTCCCCACAGCAGTAGCCAGTGTCAGCCATCTTGTGAGTCCTTCTCCACTCCCTGTGATGTGAGCATGGTTCAGGGTGGTGTTGATGGGACAGTTGTGGGGGGCAATATGTGTGACTGCGACTCCCATGATGCTATTGGCTACACTGACTTGGCCAGCATACACAGAATTCCTTCCTTTGAGTGGTCTTCACTGTGTGTTGGTGTTGTTGTGGTGGCTACATGTGTGGATGTGTGTGTTAGTTCTATTTGTGCCACTGCCTAGCTGTAGTTGTGGTTGTGTTTGTACATGTGTTGGCACAGTTGGATGTGACTTTTTTGATGGCATGTGTTGTGTTTATCTGACTGACATACACATTTTGGGATGATTCTGTTCTGGTTGCTGTGTAATTGCTATGAGTGCATGGTTTGACTCTCCCCTTGACAGTGATGTGTGTGTTTTGTGGCAGTATATTGTGTACATTTGTTGTGTACTCACCAGGCTCTGGGATGTCCTCTAGTCCATATATGCTCACTGGCGGTAGGATGGCCCGCACCTTCTCCTCCCAGGGCCTGAGGTATATTGGCTTGGCAGGAGGGCCACTGCCGGTGTGTTGGCTGTTGATGTAATCTTGCTTCAGCAGTTTCCGTACCCTCCTGCGCACGTCATACCACCTGTTCTGGATGTCGGTCTTTGTGCGCCGACATGGTGATTGGGCGTTCACCCTGTTGATGATCCTCTCCCACATCTTGGTTTTCTGCGACATGGGGGTCTGTTGGACCAGTGTGCCAAACAGCTGTGGCTCCACCCTGAGGATCTCGTCTACCATGACTTCCAATTCACAATCTAGGAACTTGTGATTCTTCTTGGGGGGCATGGTGATGGGTGGTGATGGTGGGTGATGTGTGTGTTGGTGTGCAGGTGAGGGTGTGTGGGTGTGTGTTGTGCTGGGTGTATGTGAGGTAGGTATTTGTTGGTGTGCTGCTGGTGTGTGGCTTGTGTGAGGGATGAGCTGTGGGTGTGTGGTTGCTTTCTCTTGGGTGCTGGTAGTGGAATGGCATTTGCAAAGGCTCATGGTAGTGATTTGTGTCCTTTATATAGGTGGAGTTGTGGGTGTGTCTTTGTTCTCTGTCCCCACCCCCCCAGTATTTATTGGCTTGGTAATTGCTTGTTTGGCCTTTTTTTGGTTGATTTTTCCTTTGTGCTGTTTGTGTATGTTGGAAACGTTCTTGTGACCGAGTCGGACCCTGCATTGGTCTCGTACGGTGTTTTCCGTTTCGTTCACGCTGTGTTTGTGCAGTTTTGTATGCTGCGTACGCGTCGGTCGCGGTGTATTGTGTTGCTTCGGCTCGGTTTTGTATGCGTGTCGGTCGTACGGCTTGTCCTCCGTCCGACTCGGTCGTGTTTTTCGCGCCTTGCATCGTACTTTGCGGGTTGGAGTTGGCGGGTACGATTCGGTCGGATTTGTTCCGGGTGCGTGTCGGTCGGTTGGATTCGCGTGTTTTTCCGGCCGGATTGCTATTTTCCGAGCGGCTCGGTCGGTCGGCTTGGTTTCCTGACGTGTCGGTCGGATTTATCGCGGCTTGCATCGTACTTGGCGTGTCGGGCGCCACTGGTACGTGTCGGTCGGTATTTTTTCCGGATCCGAGTCGGTCGGTGCTTTTTCCGGCCCGAATCGGAATCGACCCCTTAATGTTTCACAAGAAATGGGAATCAGCTAGGACATCAAAGTGCAAATCAGAAGCACATGAAAACAGCAAACCTGCCGCTGTTAAAGTCAAAGTAAACACAGGTCTATGGAAATCACATTGCACCTCATATGGAAGAATAGGGGAACGAAAATAGGGTACATGCAGAATGAGCAATAAAATACAGAAAACCACAGATTACAGGACTCATGCTGACTGGGTATACCTTGTATGACCCCATACACCTCAGCAAAGAGCACCTCAAGAAGATCTTGACTGCAGCTCAGCAGAAATTCACTACAGTTTTCAGAGAAGATGATATGCGTGTTTAGTACAACAAACAGGTGTGAAAGCAGAAAGAGAGCATAGGTGACTGGTGGTGAAAGCAGACTTCAGCACCAGACATCTTGGTGACATGGTGACAAGAGGTCTCCATTGAGGCTATACACACAAATTATGTTAAACTAAACTGATACCATAGAGCCTGGGGTTCTATCATGTGTATCAAGATATTAATTGCTGTCACACAAATCTTAAATTTGGCATGTGTAGCAGTACACCGAAACAATTCCATTATAGAGCGGCAGAGATTGCTCTTTTAGTAAATTAACATTTGTTGTCATAGGTAGGTTTGTACTTGAACGGATCATCAACTGGGAAGAGGTGTGGCACCGCGGCCAGGGCGACTGACGCTGGAATCTGGGGCTCACGGTTCGATCACCGGCGGCAGGTCAGCCCAGCACCATGTGACTCTGGGCAATAGCTTGCTTAATCTTCCCGACAGCCCCCTTCGGGTAGCTGTTCGCACTTTACAAATACTGGATTTACAAATACTGAATTTAACTCACAATAGGTTTCGCACCCAAGTTACATTGCCCACAGCACTTAACCCCTTCGGTGCATCAGACGGCTCCCCGGCCGTCCGCGCACATGGCACAGAAAACCCCTCTGGTATGGGCACCAAAGGGATTTCCTTTTTGTCAAAACACCATCAGGAGCTGGGGAAGAGCTTCCCCAGCTCCAGAGGGTGTTCTGATAATTTTTCCGATATGACGGTCGACGCGCACGTCGCGCTGACGTAATTTCGGAGAAACTGAAACTCAGTTTCACTGCCTCGGTGCTCAGGGGGCTACACGTTTTCGGCCCTTCCATGTCATAGGCACTTGGCACATCCACACAAGTAAGCTATCATTTTTATCGGGAGGCCGAGGGGAATTCTGAGTGGTAGGAAATGTGTGCTGTCTGGTGATCAGACACACACCTTTCCCACACAGATGTTAGAGGAAAATGTGACTTTTTAGCTAAATTTGAGGTTTGAAGCCGATTCTTGGAAGGAAAATGTTGGGGGATCATCGCAAGCCACACCGCCCTGGACTGCCACGGGTGTCTAGTTTTCAGAAATATCTGGGTTTTTTAGGTTCCCCTAGATGTCAGCAAACCCGTATCATTTTACTCGGAAGACTAAGGGAAATGCTGCGTGGTAGGACAATTGTGCCGGCATGGTGATCCCACACAGAAATGTGTGAAAAATGTGATTTTTTTCAGCTAAATTTGAGGTTTGCAGGAGATTCTGGGTAGGAAAACGTTGGGGATCCACACAAGCCATACCTCCCTGGACTTCACAGGGTGTCTAGCTTTCAGAAATGTGTGGGTTTGGTAGGTTTCCCTAGATGGCCGCCGAGCCCGGGGCCAAAAACCCAGGTGCACCCCCTTGCAAAACCAGGTCGTTTTGTGATAGGTAATTTTGATGTCTCCACAACACGTTTTGGGCCCTTCCCTGCCACAGGCTCTTGGCCCACCCACACAAGTGAGGTACCATTTTTATTGGGAGACTTTGGAGAATGCGGGTGTGTGGAAGTTTGTGGATCCACGCAGATTCCAGAACTTACCATCACAGAAATGTGAGGAAAATGTGTTTTTTTACAAAGTATGAGATTTGCAAGGGATTCTGGGTAACATAACCTAGTGAAAGCCACACAAATCACCCCATCCTGGATTCCCCTGGGTGTCTAGTTTTCAAAAATGTATAGGTTTGCTAGGTTTCCTTAGGTGCCGACTGAGCTAGGGTTCAAAATCCACAGCTAGATAATTTGCAAAAAAAAGGTCAGTTTTAACTGGAAAAATTTGATGTGTCCACGTTGTGTTGTGGGCTGTTTCCTGTCACGGGCAGTACGCCTACCCACACAATTGGGGTACCATTTTTATCGGGAAACTTTGAGGAATGCGGGGTGGAAGTTTGTGGAACCACGCAGATTCCAGAACTTTCCATCACAGAAATGTGATGAAAATGTGTGGTTTTTTTTAAGAAAGTTTGTAGTTTGCAAGGGATTCTGGGTAACAAAACCTGATGAGAGCCACACAAGTCCCCCCATCATGAATTCCCCTGGGTGTCTACTTTAAAAAAAATTATAGGTTTGCTAGGTTTCCCTAGGTGCCGGCTGAGCTAGGGTTCAAAATCCACAGCTAGGCACTTTGCATTAAAAGGGTCAGTTTTCACTGTAAAAATGTGGTGTGTCCACGTTGCGTTTTGGGTCGTTTTCTGTCACGGGCACTAGGCCTACCCACACAAGTGAGGTACCATTTTTATTAGGAGACTTTGGGGAATGCTGGGTGAGTGGAAGTTTGTGGATCCACGCAGATTCCAGAACTTTCCATCACAGAAATGTGAGAAAGATGTGTTTTTTTGGACAAAGTTTGAGGTTTGCAAGGGATTCAGGGTAACAGAACCTGGTAAGAGCCACACAAGTCACCCCATCCCGGATTTCCCTGGCTGTATAGTTTTAAAAAATGTACAGGTTTGCTAGGTTTCCCGGGTGCCAGCTGAGCTAGGGTCCAAAATCCACAGCTAGGCACATTGCGAAAAAGGGTCAGGTTTCACTAGAAAAATGTGATATGTCCATGTTGCGTTTCGGGCTGTTTCCTGTTGTAGGCACTAGGCCTACCCACACAAGTGAGGTACCATTTTTATCGGGAGACTTAGGGGAACACAGAATTGTAGAGCAACTGTTATTACTTATTGACTTTCTATGCATTTCTGCCTTCCAAATGTAAGACAATGTGTAAAAAAGAAGTCACTTTGAAAATTGTCCTATAATTCACATGCTAGTATGGGTACCCACAATTTTGGAGATGTGCAAATAACTGCTGCTTCTAAACTCTATTTTGTTCCCATTTTGGAAATACATAGGTGCCCTTGATATCTATTTTCCACTCTTTATATTTTACCAAACGAATTGCTAGATACCCGGTACACAATGAAAAACCATTGCAAGATGCAGCTCAGTTATTGGCTCTGGGTTCCTCGGGTTCTTGGTGAACCAATAAGTCCTATATATCCCCACAACCAGAAGGGTCCAGCAGATGTAACAGTATATTGCTATTAGAAATCTGTCATTCTTAGTAGAAGTTACAGGTGAAAACGTTGGCACAAATGGCTGTTTTTTTCAACTCATTTTTAATATTTCTCATTTTCAACTGTTAGTTTCTATAAAAAAAGACTTGAAGGATCTACACAAATGACCTCTTGCTGAATTCAGAATTTGGCCAACTTTTCAGAAATGTATAGCTTTCTGTGATCCATTATTGCTTTCACACCCATTTCTACCACTAACTGGAAGGAGGTTAAAAGCACAAAAAGTAGCAAAAATAGGCTATGTCCCAGTAAAATGCCAAAACTGTGTAGAAAGTTTTGGTTTTCTGACAAAGGTCTGCCTGTCCCTGAAAGCTGGGAAGATAGTGATTTCAGCACCATAAACCCTTTGTTGATACAATTTGCAGGGTAAAAACAGAGGCTTTCTTCTGCAGCACTTTTTCCCAATTTTCCAAAGAAAAACAAAATTTAGCAGTGTATTGTGGCACATTTCTGTGTCCCCTCCAGGGCAATTCACAAACCCTGGGTACCTTTAAAATCCAAATTTGGCATGGATACCTTCTGTGGACAAAACGTTACAGGGGCCTAAGCGCAAAATACCCCAAAAAAGGCTGAGCATGGGGGGAAAAGGCCTAGCAGCAAAAGGGTTAAAAAGGTGTCATTTATAGTTCTTTGCATATGGGAGGTAAACTGCAGTGCAGTTTGTTTCACTGCAGTAATGTGCACCTGATCGTGTACACCACTGGGCCTATAACTGTGAGCGAGCCAAGTACAAATAAAGCCTGTATACTGTTTCTGGTGCCCTGTGATCTATTTTGCAATTACAGAGTGGTCAAAGGCAGGACAACATCCAAATAAGAGTAGCATTTCTCTGGTTAAAGTTCCAGTGGTGTGTGCTAGAAGGACCAACATCCTCCCAGAGACCCAGAAACTGGAAAATGGGGTGGGGGGAGGGGAGGGTCAAGAATTTGTTCCTACTGTCAGACTAATAGAGGCGGACTAATTCAAATTCTATGCTATACCATAAAATGGGGCTGTAGTCCTGCTTTAACAACTGCTGGATGAGGATTTCCTTTTACTCTTTAGGTCTGCCTGCCACTACCAACTGAATTGCAATATTTTATTCTGCGAGCTGGAAGTAAATATTGCATAATGTTTGACATTACAGTTGTATAGATAAACATAAGATCCACCTTCAAGATGGCCAGTCATGCTCCAACAAGAAATCAAGGTTACCATAATAACTTCTCCATTGTTTTAGGTTTGCTTGAAATCAAGAATTTAGAATTGCAAGTGGGGAAAAGATCGATCCTTTTAATTTTCAGCAGCTGTTGGGGTGTGGCTTACACAGAGAAATTCTTGGTAAGTTATAAAGGGCTGAATGTGGCTGGCCGGCAATGAACTATGCTGTTTAATGTGCATAGTTAAAATCTACTGTGCTGTGTTTTGGCCACTTTTAATATGTCAATAAAGATGAAAGAAATGTATGACTTAATTTTGTACACCACATAGAAGCCCATGCTGGGTGATATACAAATATGAGAAAGTTTATAAATAATTGAATGATAACCCCAGGTAATAATCTCAGCGTTGTTTTTGATTTAATGTGTTTTATCTATAGTGATTCCTTAGATTTGAGGTGGACGTTCTGGCATAAAGTTGTGCCTCCAGGGAGTGTGCGTCATACACATTTCTGATCTGTTGTGCTCTGGCACCAGTGTTGAGGTCAGGCAAACTACCCAGTGAAAGGTTGGTTTATTTATTTATTTATTCAATTATTATTGTTTATTAAACATAAAAATAACACATACGTATCGCCTACCCATCTGCTTTTATCCCTAAACCGTCTCTAACTGTGGACATTTTTTTAACTTTGTAATAACATAGGTCTTATGAGACTAAACCAAAAAATAGGTTCTTTCATAAACTTTAGTTTTGTTATTTTAAGCAATGTATTAATGATCTGAGATAATTCAGCACTCATGGTAGCGTGTTGAATGGAAGCTTTGAAAAGATCATATTTGTAATTTTGATAGAAGTACATCCTGACTCCCCCATGGAATACGATTGATTTGCCTCCAGTCTTCTCTAGGTTTGTGAAGTGTTTCAAGGTTGTACCGTTTCCACGCCCATTCATTCCTTGGACCCTGTGTTGAGATCGCCGTTAACGTCAGGTATAATGGTGTTTTTTGCAAACTGAACCCCTAACCCCAATATTGAGGACTAGCTCATTTCAAAAAGCCATCTGTAAGCCAAAGGCTACGAAGATTTCAATCTTTAAGAGTGGCTCTTGCGGGAGATCTCCTGATTCACTGTGGATCTGCTGCTCCTAAGCAAGGAAGATTGATCGAAAGGCTGATTCCAATCACTCAAGCGAAGAACGATGCTGCCTCAGGATGTTCAGAAGGGATAAGGTTTGGCAACACCTTCAAGGTACCAAAATCATTCATAGCTCGCCTTAATCACCTTTTGCTCTGATGTTGGTGCTGATTGCTTGGATGACCTTGGGAATGGGGCAGGCAGTATTAAAATGCAGTCTATTCCAAAGGGGATCAATATCAGAGCTCTCAGGTTTTCCTGATTACTTTTCAGTAGTTCGTCCAGTCTTTGGTTTTGGATTCTGGGGGTTGTAGCAGTGGGATTTTAATGGGATAAGTAGGACTGCGGGCATCAGAATGTGTAGAAAAAATCTGGACCGAGGGAGCTACTCACCCATGGATTTGGGAAACTTGAAAACTCTGCAAGGTTTAGACGACTGTGAACATACTGAGGTCAGGTCAAGGTGAAGTTGGCTGTTGAGGAAGGCTTTCTTATTACAAACAGGCAACATTGCAGTAGTTCAAGCTAACAAATCCAACGAAGAAGAAACTCCTTTCCTCTACACGAAGAAAGAGAGTTTCAAGGTAGCCTGTCTACTGTTCATACAAAGCTCTTGATGGAGAGCTATTTATGTATGCAGATAAATAAAGGTCCTACTTGAATTCTGCTGCTTGCATATTAAAAGATTCCCTCAAAGTGTGTATGTTACAACTGCGGCAATAAAACACTTGTGCACCGCCTTCTCAGTGCCCTTATCTCTCTAACTTAATTATGTTTACATGGAAAACCGCATGTAAAATTCCACCTATTAAATACTACTTTTCCCTGGAGAATCTGCACGTTTCCTTTAAAGTTTTCAGACCAAATAGAACAGAATCCCGCACGAGAATCAGCAGCTCTTAAAGCATTTTTAGTGGCTAGAGATAAATACATATTAAACTGGTTTTGCACTTGACTTTAAATATTCCTTGTTCAAGGTGAAATAGTAATTTCTACCTTCTTGCCCTTCAATACAAATTTGAAATGGTAAAATACTCTGCCTTGTAATCATACTATGGCAATGTCAGAACAACTAAGATCCCTTTTCCCAAAGGATACAGGAATTCATCATGATTGCTTCTTACTTTGAGCGCAGTGTCTCTGTAACAATGATAACATGACCCTGAGGAAACTAGATGGTTCCTTCTCATCTAGGCACCCCCATTTCCTATCTAACTTTTTCTTTTGCCAACCATTGTCATTAGGAACTTTAGTGGAATTTGTTTAATTGAGTTTCGCTATCACTCTGAGTTGCCATCGGGTTGTTAAAGAATGCCCAAGACTGAGGTTTAGGGCCTTTTTATGATGTCAGTCGGAGTTGCCTCCGACCGACACCAACGTGGTCTTGGGACCGACTGACCGACCTCAGGTCGGCGGTCCCGACACCTCAATTACAATGCGACTGCACATATATGTGGTCGCATACTCCCATTTCTCAATGAGAGCTTGTGCTACGGCCGTAAACCGGCCGTAGCACAAGCTCCCATATAGAAATGGGAGATTGTGTTCATCCCTGCACTGCATGGCAGGCACCTCAAGGTGCCTGCCACATGGTGCAGAGAACAACAGGGGGACACCATAGGTTCACCCTCGGCCCCCAACCGGAGGTCGCAAGGAGAAGGGGGCCCTGTTAGTGGCCCCCAGACTCACTTTCCGACAGGCTTTCCATGTCGGAAAGCCCGGCATGGCAAGTCTGTCGGAAACCGAGCATCGTAATCCCAACGGCAGAACCGTTGTCCATTGTCCATTAGGATTACGGGCTGGTCTCCGACTGGCCGACGGGCTCCTTGAGTCCGTCGGAATCCAGCCGGAATGACCCGCCGGTTTCAATTCCAACCACCTAGATTGTGATTCGGCAGTCGGAAGTGAAACCGACGATGAGTTTCGGAAAGCCTCCGACCTCAGTTCGGAGGCTTTCCAACACTCATCGTAATCGGCCCCATAGTGTCCCATGCGACGTGAAGTCACCAGATAAACTTAAACGAGCTGTGCAATATCATAGACTAGTGTCAGTGTGGACCTTTAAGATTGAGGCTAGATGTTCTTTTCTGTAATTTAAGACTGCAATCAATAATGATTTTAACAACCGATTGCTCTGATTGGCCCTTCCTAAACAAGCCACCACATGTTTTCTCTGTCGGCTCGCACTCATTGTGTCAACCTCAAAAAACATGACAAATTAAGCCACCCCACTAGGGTGAGGAGATGCGACTGTATGAGGCACCTCTCTACAGGAGGTGTACCAACTGACTGAGCAACCAGTGACATCAACTCACTAAGTGCAGCAGCACTACATGCCACTACACACAATATTAATACACACATTAATACACAACACACTACACAATGACACAATGGCAAGTGCCATCTAATCCACTTTGATTTCAATTACTTAACAGGAGGGGAAGTACCATAAAGTCGATAAAATGCATTTTTAGTTACCAACCAAATAGACAAACTATGGAGCTGCAAGGGTCAGGATCGTAGTTATAAGTGGCTGGGGGCACAGCTTCATATGGCCATGTATTGCCATTAAATGCCAAGTGCAGCTTCATACTGACAGATTCAGCCTCATGCGTCCAATTATGGCCACCGTATGCCCGATTATAGCCATATAATGCCTCGCGCTTTATGCAAAGAAACCAGTTCCAGCAAATACACAACAAATGGATGTTTTTGAATAACCGCAGGCTCTAGTTAGAGACTTTCTGCCACAATGAACTTTCTTGAGCTGAGTGCAAAAATAATTATAAATTTCTTTCTTGGATTCGTGAAAGAGGAGCTGTAAGCGGGTAAGGCAGGCAGCCGGAGCAGAGCGATTTTTGATTTCCATGTTTGTATCATTAATGGGTGAATTAACTAGGAGGGGGCTATTCCAGGAAGCCAAAGCACATATCCATCAGAACACATTTGACACAACTGATAGCAAAACAGCACTAACGTATGCCAAAATACATTTAATAATAGACACTGTTATAACAACTGCTAACTAACACCATCTGTAGACCGTTTTTAAATTCCATCATGTTGGTGATTTAACTAGACAAACGCAGCACCTTCTTAATGTCTGTTTCATTAATTGAGATCTGCAATTTTTCAGAATCTGAGCAGTGCCGAGAGATACTATTCCGAAGCAATTAATGGGTTTCTATGACAGCCATTTTGTGAAATTATTTTGTTACAGAATATGCAGTTATGATTGTTTTCATTATTTCTTCATATGTTAACAGGCAAGTCCTGGTCATTAACATTGGCATTTTCAGGTCACGCTTTGCTTTTTCTCATGATCTCTTTCAGTTCAAGATGCCTGATGGTGCCTTATCATTAGTTCGCAGTGATAATAGCAGAAGTGTAGATAGAATTGGTCAAATGGCAGGGTTTGAACAAAGAGATCAATTTAAATTTACTCGGTTCACATAATGAACATAAACCTTTAGGCAAATTCAAAGGGATACCAGTAAATCCGGTTAATTAGCAGTAATGCCTTAAACAGGATGCTCATCTTAATCGTAGCAATAGTAGCAAAAGTATGTTTCCTCTGGGCTGACATATAAGAGCCCAGTGCATTCTGGGAGTTATAGGGCTGGCTTGAATTAATGGAACCGACTGGGCAAAAGTGCCAGATTGTAATAGTCTGCAAAAGGAAAGCACTGGACTACAAAAATTATGTTCCTGGTGTGTTAAGCCACATAAGCAGATCTTGAAGTGTCTCAGAATCCCAAAAGTGCTTAGACTTTGAATTTAGCAAGAGGAAAGGGTTACAATTCTTGGGAACTGAGTTCTAGCACCTCAAAGCTAAATTGCATGTTATGGAATGTAACCAGTTACAGCACTAGTCTTGCACAAATCCTGGCATGCTCACTCTTAACTCTGTGGACAAGCATTGTCATGGAAATCAACAATCTCTTTCTTTTGCATGAATACACTGGCTAAACTGCCTCTTCCGTGCTCATGACGGCTCCCGGCCGTCATGAGTCACGGTGAGCGTGTGCTCATGACGCGCGGGGGTCGTCCGAGCCACGACCGCGATCGGAATGTCCAGCACCTGGGCGGTATTCTGGCCCCAGCGAAGCGGTTATACTGTATATCAACCTCATCAAAAGCCAGTGTGACTCTCAAAGAGGGGAGCAATGAGTTGATGCTACAGGTCTATTAAACAGAAAAGCCTCAGTTTCCTCAAGCTTCAGGTCCTTTGCCCCTCACTGTCATTATCAGTGAGATATAAACCTCAATGTCATCATTAATCAATAACTGATTTGATAACTGAAGAGTAATTAACCTTGTCACGAGCATCTATCTGCTTGTTATATGACGTGAAAATATGTAAAATGTTGAATCATACAATTGCTCCAAAACCCCATTTTTGGTGTGCCAAGAATATCTAATTTGTCCGACATCTTCAGAAAAGCTCCTACCTTGCTGAAAAAGTAAATAAAAACCTAGTAAAGAGTAAATGCAAGGGACAACTAAGAAGTAAACTATCTATCGTGAATGACACTCAAATATGTGGTCAACCTGAGGAAAAGAAATCCAGTGGGAAACATCTAAGCATCAAAGCCTTGGACACTGATGAAACTCTTAATTAATTGTGCAACCAGAGTATGTTTACAAATGAATGTTGATGATACTCAAATCCACATCTGATTGGACAACTCAGAGAGTCACGCCAACATTCCAAAATGACTTAACCGCACATTCCATTGGATGGAAGAACATTTCCTCTGTTTGAATTAAGCTAAAACAGAGATCCAGGTATTAGGTGGACAGGACCATTATTAAATCTCTTTTGAATACCTCAAGAGCCTGGGTTCTCCGCCATTCACTTATCAGAAAGTAAGAAAGGTGAGGATATTTTTCAATTCAGACCTATAATTTGCTTCACAAGTTAACAATCTATTTAGTTGTCTTAACCTACACATGTCAATGGTCAGGAAGATCCTGCAGTAATGAAGTCCAATCACTGAGTGAAAGTGACAAAGTCCCTATTAAACAGAATGTTGGACTACTGTTGCTAGGATTCTAATGACATATTTATATACATTCATGTAAGTGTACAGTCTTTGAAGACCAATAGCATATATAAATCCAAATCAGCAGCAGTTTTTTCAGTGTTTTACATTCTCAAAAAACAGTTAAGTACAATTCCTTGTAGGTCACATAGACATTTGTTTCACAACAAATGTGTAAAGTATTTCCAACATTGTATCTGAGCACAGACCTTGAATTATTGAACAATTAGGGGCCTGATTCCGATGTCGGACGGACCAGAGTCTGTCCGGCATCGGTCAGGAACTGGAACCGAATGACCTCCTGTCGTCGGTTCCAGCTCTGGGTTTAGGATGCGACTGAACCCTGTTCGGTCGCATGCCTATTCTTTTCAATGGGAGAATGCATTCCAAATGGAATGCATGCTCTCATTAAAAAGAGCAGAGGTGCAGTTCATCCCTGCACCCGGTGGCAGGCACCTCAAGGTGCCTGCCACCTTGTGCAGGGATCAACAGGGGGGCACCATAGGTGTCCCCTAGGCTACCATTTGGCGGCCTTGCACCCATGAGGGCCCTGCTGGGGGCCCCCAAAGCTGTTTCCCAATGCCTTTCTGTGCCGGAAAGGCTGGCACAAAAAGGCAGTGGGAAACTGCCATTGAAAGAGCTGCCCGGGGGATTATTGCAGGGTTTCCGGATGGCGGACGGGCTCTCCGAACCCGTCGGAAGCCATTCGGTAAACCGAATTGGATTCCCTTCCAACCGAGCCCATCGAAATGGCTCGGTCGGAAGGGAATCCAAACAGCAGAGTACGATGCAGGCGGGAGGGCTCCGACCGATGGTCGGAGCCTTCCTGCCTGCATCGTAATCGGGCCCAAAGTTGTTAAGTGGTTGTTCTCAATAATGCAAGGTCTATTCCAGTGATATCTAGTTACATATCTAATTGAATTTCAAGGACTGTACATTACATTAATATATAAATATTTTTGATTTGAATCCCTGCATTCAGTATGCCTCTTATTAGTTACAATTTTCTATTTTCTATTATTTTGTTTGGTTTTTAATTTTGATTGATTCCCTTGATTGGATCTCTTCGACCAATCATCTAATGTATTTATGAAAGGTGTTCTAAAACAACTCCTTCAGGAGTTTTTGTGTTCTTGCATTATGTACCCATCTCCTCAGGGAATATTGGGTTGTCCTATTGTGTGTTACAGTCATCGCAAAAACTAGGTAGCGGGTTACACGATGCCATGCTCAGAGCAAGTGGACATTTGCGTGGCCTAAACTGCACTGACAGTTCTTACATTCATTTGAAGCGCTGCTCCACAACCTGTGAGGAACGTTGGGTCGGAAAGACATAAGTGAGACTGCAAAGTTTTGCATCAAAAGAAAGGTGGAAAACTTGGTCTTCTTTCTTGCATGCTTAGTCAAAAGGTCAGGCTTTTTGAATTGCCTTTTCCAATATTGTAGTCAGTTCAGAAATTTCTGCTTGAGGTTCCCAATCCAAACGTTTGGCAAGTTGTATCTTGTGATGTGAGTTCCTGTTTGAATGCTATACAGTAAATACATTTACAATACATTGCAATGTATTCGTTCCCTTATTCTTTGGTGTGGACAGTGCCAGTAGCTACTAATTTTGGCCCTGATGTTTGCTTCTTGCTGTCAGAATTCCATTGGCTCTCCTACTGGATGTCTATGCTTGGCTCTTTCTCCACCCATGATGACAGGGAGAGCTTGGTGCCTTGTCATTTACTTCTGCTTAATATTCATCTTCAAACAAAGCCTTTAAGTGTGGAAATGAGCTTTTTGCCTTATGTAGCTTTTTCCTCTTAAAAGGGGCACTCTTAAGGAGATACATAACATAATGTAATAATAAGTGCAGAGTGGATTGTGGCTAACGGAAGGAGTGACCCCTTTCACCAAGCAACTTGATAGGCCTTCACAGTGTCCAGTCCTTGACAGTAATGTGGTCTATACAGGGTTCCAAGAAAGATAACTGACTGATTGAAGCCAAACCTCTCCTTTACTTCTACAAATGTGCATGTGGGACTGCCCTTGCAAACACCCCACTAACATCGATTGTAATCCCAAATGAAAATCAAAATCTTTAGCACCATCCACAAGACATATTAGAACAAATGTTGCAATGACCTTCAAAATCTAGCCATGCATTGCATTCCAGCAAGAAACCTTCGATTGTCAAATATGCAACTTGTCAGCCACAAAAACATTTTACAAAAAAAGCATGGAGGCATGACCCGGGCAATCCAAGCCCCAAATTCTCGGATGCCTTTAACCCCCAACTGAAAGCAGTGTTGCCATTTACTTTATAGAAAGCTCATGAAAAGGGACTTTTTGAAATGGCATTAATGTAATATCTGATTTCGAAAAATTCAGTGTTATGGTAATAAAAAAATAGGGGTACTTCATCCCAACTTCAATTCAGTTGGACTGTACCTTGTCTTGCAACTCTATTAAGGACATCAGCGCTTCCTTCAGTGCTCTGTAGTAGCTCAAAGCTACATGTCTAGTACTTTTCAAACGCCTAACTAAAGAAATAAACTTAACCCTTGGTCCCCGCCCAACATCATCTCAACCTCCTTTATCCCTTCTTACTCTATCATGCAATCCCTCCTCCCCTGATGAGAAACCATTTTTTATATTTTTTTCGTAAAGGACTGAATGGCATATGTCAAAGCAATAATAAAAACCTTTGTCAAATAATCCATTGTGGTAGAGTGTTTGTGTTGTAATGTGCAGGTTTCTGTTTCAGATCGCGCTAAAGCAGCTTACAAGATACTAAAATAGTTAGAACAAGGTATCTCAGAACTCAATTTTTGTATCCCTTTGGCAGAAACAAAGATGTCTTGTATTTTTCCACTATAAAAAAAATCCTCCCGGTTCTTTCTATCACAATGAACTGACTTTCCAGATTCTAAGGTAGTCATTCAAAATACTGCGGTAATTCCAGGCACAAAAAATCCTGGTACAAATTACATCTGTGCTTGTGTTTTGCAGTAGATTTGCATTTGATTTACTGATCAGCGCATAAAATCTATAAATTAAAGTATTTGCACATATGTTTTGTTTGACTTGTTTGTGACTTTTGCACATTTGTTGGTAAAAACTTGTGTGCAAGTGCAGCTCAGACTCTTCTTTAAATTGGCGTAGTGGAAAAATTAACATAAAATCTTTTGCACTCGCTTTTGTCCTGCTTTGTGGTTCTACCTAAAGTCCCAGGTCACTAGAAAAAAAATATCCAAATAGATAATCTATATTGGCAGTTGATTCAATTAGATATAAATAGTTGTGCTCAGAAGTAATGGAGATACCTCATCTACCGTATAATAAATAAAAAAACAACATAACTATACCATTTAATCTAAGAAAATTACGTAATCCCTTTTAAAGAACAGCGAATTGATGAAGCAAATCAAAAATGGGGGATTGAGGACACTGGTCAAGGGGCACTGAGGCAAGGGGATAAGAGATATAAATGGGGAAGCTTAAAAAGGGGGAGGGAATCACTGTGGGCTTGGAAAAAATGTGAATAGAAAGGGAAGCGCAACTTGAGGGGGAGGAGAGGGGATTCAGTAAAAATGATAAGAAAATGTAAAAAGATGTATGCAGGATGGTGTATGAAGGGTCCATGGCAGGGGGTCTGCGGTACAGGTAATATAAAGAGAGAAGTGGAAATGAACCGAGATGAGGGCTTGGGAAGAAAGCACCTAGTTGAAACAAAGAAAGAGAGCTCAGAGGGCGAGCTAGCAGAAAAAAGCGAAAAACAGGAGAGAGCGGCAGGATGCTGAAAAACACAGATGAAAAATTATCTTACACCAAGAAAGACTTTTACCATGAGCATTTAGTCAGCCTAGTAAATACCATTAAGGTTAGAAAGTTAGATGAAATAGGTTACACGAAAAGGGTTAGTCAGAACTGGTTTAGTTAGGTTTGGTTTTCACCAAACTCATATATATTCAAGCTGCTGCCTACAGATAACTTCAAGTAGGAGATATGAAGGGTTTACCTAATGACAAACCACAGGATGGCAATGGTCTGCTGCACACCAAATAATTGACACAGCTATTACTAATAATCGGCTAATCTTCACATGTATGCTGATTATACATCACAGATATCATTATCTGTAGAAGAAATAGACAAGATACGATCAGTAGATTTTTAGTGGAGTGACAGCACCCCCACAAATGTTAATGAGGAGTTTATTCCCACTCATCCGTGGTTATTGATATGTTATGCACCTGTTTAAATGGTTTATGAGGTTTTGACCATAACAATAAATTGTGATTTTAAATCAATGAATAAATTACACAAACATTTTGGGCCCAATTTGCAAAGATTCTGCTATATGTTAGTCGCACATACTCATAGCGTAATCCTTGTGAAACTGGCCCATAGACACTAGGGGTCATAGGGTCTGATTCACAGAACTAACATGTCAAAAACGTAAAGTTAGTACTTTTTGGTATTCACAGAATACACTTACTCATTTTGTATTCACAGAATGAACTTACTCATTTGGTATTCACAGAAGTTAGAGTCCTAACTTTAGGACTCCTAAATGGCATTTAGGAGTCCTAAAGTTAGGGCTACTAACTTCTGTGAATACCGAAATGAGTAAGTTCATTCTGTGAATACCAAAATGAGTAAGTGTATTCTGTGAATACCAAAAAGTACTAACTTTACGTTTTTGACGTAAGTTAGTTCTGTGAATCAGGCCCAAAGTCCGCCCGCCACCCTAGCGGTAACGGGACCTCCCGCCTGCCATGCAGCAGTCCCGCCACCCTTATTATGATGCGACCGCCACCGCGGCGGTCGCATCTGCCGATTTAACATTGCGGCGGGTGCTGCTGGCTGCAGCACCCGCTGCAATGCTAAAATGCCATGTTGTGCATTTCCATGCACAACGTGGCAGGCACCGCGCGGTGCCTGCCACCTTGTGCATGGACATGCAGGGGGGTACCATGGGTACCCCCCAAGTGCACCCCCAACCCCTCCCATGGGCCCGCAACGGGCCCCCAAAGCAAATCCCCGCCAGCCTTTCCATGGTGGCATCACCGCCATGGAAAGGCCTTGACAACCACACATCCTAATATGGCTGGCGGTGCCTGCTAGGCACCGCCACCATATTTGGGCCCCAGCACCGCCAGGCCGGCAATCGTAACGATTGCCGACCGGCGGAAAAGCGGCGGACGGACTTTCCATCCGCCGCGATACCCACCGCCATCGTAATATGGCGGTGGGTAATTCACGTTACGATGGCGTAACAGTCGCCACCGCCGGGCCGGCGCCATCGTAATGACCCCCTAGGATGTTAACTTCATTCACACATGATTTTTGTGGTTTTGATATCCCAAATTGATGTGTTTTGGGAATTTAACCTCATTCACAAATTTCTATGTGGTTTAAACATCTACCACTGATTCACTGATGGATAAGTGTGTTATCTGGTTCACAGAGAAAGAGTTGTAGCCATAGGATTTTATCAAAGAGCAGATTGATTCATCCCTGTGTAGGATTTTACAAGATGTTACTGCAAGATAATTGTGACAGTTCATACTCTCTAACTGGTGCACTGTCTTTCATATAGTTAATGAGACCTATTAAGCATAGCAGTAGTTGTAGTGAATTTATTTTATTTCTGTTCCATAAATGTCCACATTAAAAACTCTAAGGGGCTGATTCCGATGCGGTAAGGAATGGCTCCGACCGCATCGGACTTGCCCGTTCGGATTCTTTACAACTGAGCCATTCTGATGGGCTCAGTTGGAAGGGAATCTGACTCGGATTTCCCAATGGCTTCCGACGGGCTCAGAACTCCCCCGGCCTACTCTTTCCGGCCGAGGGAGTACGATGGCAGTTTCCCATTGCCTTTTTGTGCCGGCCTTTCCGGCATAGAAAGGCATTGGGAAACAGCTTTGGGGGGCCCCCAGCAGGGCCCCCATGGGTGCAAGGCCGCCGAATGGCGCCTTGGGGGCAGCTATGGTGCCCCTCTGTTGATCCCTGCACCTGGTGGCAGGCACCTTGGGGTGCCTGCCATGGAGTGCAGGGATGAACTGCACCTCTGCTCTTTCAATGAGAGCATGCATTCTGTTTGGAATGCATGCTCCCATTGACAGGTATAGGCATGCGACCGAACAGGGTTCGGTCGCATCCTACTTCCAGGGATGTAACTGACGACAGGAGGTCGTTCGGTTACAGTTCCCACCCGATGTCGGACGGACTCTGGTCCATCCGATATTGGAATCGGCGCCTAAGTGTAATGCCCAAATATCAGCAACTTCACATACAGCATGTATCTCTGGTTAAAATGCTGACAGGATGTATGCTAATTCCTTGTCAATTTTCCAGAAATTAAGATTCTGCCTAATAATTGTAATAGGGTAACTTACCATAGATCTAGGCCACCTCTTTCCTGTTCATAAGGTAACTCTCTAGGAGACTTCTCTCCCCAAAGTTTAAATCTTTCAAACTGACAGTATCTTCTGATGTTGAGCTCTGCTTAGTGCCACAATTCAACACAACAAGAACGCTGGCTACTATCTACCACCTCAGGCTCCTTCCATGCTTACTCCCCTGAGAAAGACCCAACAAATAATTGCATTAGTTTGTGCATTTTGCTTATCTGTGATTGTGCTTAATTTGCCTCAAATCCAAGTCTTTACTGGTTTCTGGGCCAATACCAGCTCCAGTAGCACAAAACCTGTGCATCTCCTGCAACAGTAACTTAAAGAGGTGAGGCGCTGTTTCTGTTTACCATGCCATGAAAAGTATACAGAGCCCAATGACTAAGTATCATGTTGTGTTTAGGATCTTGTGTTTTTCCAGACCAGATGCCCACTATTCTAACTAAAGAGCTCCCACTCTACCCGCTGACATCGTCTTCCATCCACACTCATGTGAATATCCATTGTCAAGATAGATCCAATGACCATCATGATTCCTCTCTTTGGAAGCACCTATCTCTGTACCTTTACCATGAACCAGACTGTAGGAAGGTCACCCACACCACTACAGAACATGCTTAGAACTTGTTTACACACTCCATCACATCTTCCCTCCTGCGCCTTTCCTCCAGCGATGGCCGATGCATAAAAACAGTGGTGGGCGGGTGGAGAGGGTGAACAAACCGAATATCGAAGTAGAAATATCGAGTGTCATGGATGTCGAGTGAAGAATATCGAGGAAGCAGAATATCAAGGTAAGTTATATCGTAAAAAATATCAAAATTTGTGTAAGAAATATCGAATTAGAAAATATCGAGGTAAAAAATATAGTTGTTAATAATATCGACTTTTTAGTGATTTTTTTTGTATATTGTATAATAATTTTTTATGTTAATAGTAGGTATTTTATGTGTATACATTTTATTTTAATGTCAAAATAGAGTTTTTTGATTTTATTTTTTTTGTAGGAGTGGGATGTTGGGTTTATAAGGGATAAGGGTGGGGAGAGTTATTAAAATATATCTGTTTAAAGTAATATATTTTTTAATTTACATTTATTTTTTTAGGAGTGGGATGTTGGGTTTATAGGGGATAAGGGTAGGGAGTAATTTAAAATATATTTGTTTAAAGTAAAATGTTTTTTATATTTTAATTTTTAATTTTAGGAGCGGGATGTTGGGTTTATAGGGGATAAGGGTGGGGAGTAATTTAAAATATATTTGTCTGAAGTAATATATATATATATTTTTTTGTAATTTATTTAAAATTTATGAATACATTATATAAATTAAAAATTAAAAAATATATATATCTTTTATAAATTTCATTGTATTTTGATCATTTTGAGGTGTTGATAATTTTAAACAAAATTTTTCAGAATTAAAAAAAAAGAATATTTTAAAACTTTTTATTTTAGGTAATTTTTTCAAATTAAATGTTTTAACTATTTAAAAATATATATATATGTATGTATAAAATATGTTTAGTTGTATTTATTTTAAAAAAAATATTTAAAAATAAACAATTTAAATTTTTAAAATATTTAGAAAAAATATTTTCAGTAAAAATAAAATTACAATTTTGAGAAATTGAAAAATGTAATAATTTTTTAAGTTTATAAATTTGTTTACTTTTGAATGAAAGTTTATAAAACAATTGTTAAATTTAAACAAATTTCAAAAACAAAATTAATTTTCGAAAATGCAATTAGTAATATATAGAAGTTTAGGAATAATAACTTATTAATGGTTTATTATCTAGCACTTTCCCTGAGTTTAGTTAGTTTGGAGTTGGAATAGTAAATGTTATAGTTTTATTATCCAGCACTTTCCCTGAGTTTAGTAATTTTGGAGGTGGAATAGTATTTTTTTCAGTTTTATTATCCAGCACTTTCCAATCCAATCCAATCCAATAGCATTTATAAAGCGCACAGCTACCACCTACGGCGGTGTCCCGGCGCTATGAGGTTAAAGCAGTGGGGGGTGGAGGTAAGGCTAGGACAGATCAAACAGCCAAGTTTTCAAGGAACTCCTAAAAATGGATTCGGACTCAGCCTTGCGCAGATGAATGGGCATCTCATTTCAGAGGGCGGCTGTTCTAACTGCAAAAGCACGCCCTCCCATCCTAGCTCTCCAAAAGCGGGGAGCACGGAGCAGCAACTGAGAGTTTGAGCGCATAGTTCTGTTCTGGTGGTATATCTCGAGTCTCTGCCTAAGGTAACCAGGCCCACAGTCTCTTGTCGCTCTAAAGGCCAAAGATAAGGCCTTAAATTGAATTCTCCTCTTTACCGGCAGCCAATGTAGGCTGCGCAGGTGAGGGGAGATGTGGTGCCGAAGAGGTACCTTTCTGATAATCCTAGCTGTTGCATTCTGGACTGTCTGCAGCCTTTGAATAAGATAGGCCGGAAGACCCAGTACACTTTCCCTGTGTTTAGTTAGTTTAGAGTTGGAATAGTAATTTTTTCAGTTTCATTATCGAGCACTTTCCCTGAGTTTAGTTAGTTTGGAGTTGGAATAGTAATAGTTAATAGTTTATTATCCAGCCCTTTCCCTGAGTTTAGTTAGTTTTGAGTTGGAATAGTAATTTTTTCACTTTTATTATCCAGCACTTTGCCTGTGTTTAGTCAATTTGGAGATGGAATAGTAATTTTTGATGGTTTATTATCCAGCACTTTCCCTGAGTTTAGTTAGTTTGGAGTTGGAATAGTAATTTTTGATGGTTTTGACACTTTCCCTGAGTTTAGTTAGTTTGTAGTTGGAATAGTAATTTTTGATGGTTTATTATCCACCACTTTCCCTGAGTTGAGTTAGTTTGGGGTTGGAATAGTAATTCTTAATGGTTTATTATCCAGCACTTTCCCTGAGGTTAGTAAGAGGGTCATTAGGATGGCGGGCGGACTTTCGTCCGCCCGCCACCCTAGCGGTGCTGGGACCGGCCGCCAGTGGTGCGGCGGTCCCGCACCGGCGATTAGGATGCCACCGCCACCGTGGCGGTGGCATCCTCCATTCCCAGCATTGTGGTGGGCGGTGCTCACAGCACCGCCCGCCACAATGCTGGGAATGCACTGTGTGCATTGTCATGCACAAGGTGACAGGCACCACGCGGTGCCTGCCACCTTGTCCATGACAATGTAGGGGGGTACCATAGGTACCCCCCATGTGCACCCCCCACCCCCCCAATACCCTGGGGGCCCGCAACGGGCCGCCCACAGCAAACTCTGCATGCCTTTCCGTGGCGGCATCGCCGCCATGGAAAGGCTGCTTCCCGCACCCATGCTAATATGGATGGCGGTGTCTAACAGACACCGCCACCATATCTAGCCCCTTTTCCGCCCGGTCGACTGGCCGACTAATATGGTGGGGGGAAATGGGTGGTGGGCGGAGGGAAATGTAGGGCGGATCGCCACCGCCATGCGGGCGGTGGCGATCCGCCCTACATCGTAATGACCCCCTTAGTTTGGAGTTGGATTATTAATATTTAATGGTTTATTATCCAGCACTTTCCCTGAGTTTAGTTAGTTTGGAGTTGGAATAGTAATTTTTTCAGTTTTATTATTCAGCACTCTCTCTGAGTTTATACATAAATTATGTATAAAAAATGAGACATAAGCCATTTTATTATATTATTATTTTTATTCAATATATAGGGGGTCATTACGATGACAGGCGGATCGCCACCGCCCGTATGGCGTTGGCGATCCGCCTGCCATATTCCCCCACCCACATGCCAATTCCCCCCGCCATATTACGATGGCGGGGGGAGCCCGGCGGACGGAAAGACCGTCCGCCGGTTTTCCGCCAGTCCAAGAAGGGACCGAGCGGAAAAGGGCACTAATATGGTGGCGGTGTTTGCAAGACACCGCCATCCATATTAGGATGGTGGCGGAGAGCAGCATTTCCATGGCGGCAATGCCGCCATGGAAAGGCATACGGTCTTCGCTGTTGGGGGGGAGGGGGGTGCACATGGGGGGTACCTATGGTACCCCCCTGCATTGGCATGGACAAGGTGGCAGGCACCGCGCGGTGCCTGTCGCCTTGTGCATGTGAATGCACAACGTGCATTCCCAGCATTGTGGCAGGCGGTGCTGTGAACACCGCCCGCCGCAATGTTGGGAATAGGGGATGCCACCGCCACCGTGGCGGTGGCATCCTAATACTCAAGGCGGGACCGCCGCTCCTATGGCGGACGGTCCCATTCACCGTTACGGTGGCGGGCGGACAAAGTCCGCCCGTCATCGTAATGACCCCCATAGTGTGTTTATTTTAGAAGTTCACATTCGAAATTTTTTGGTTGCAATTTTATTTTCAATTTTTTGTAAGTAATAAAAAATGTTTTAACAATTTTTAATGTAAATCATAATACATTATAAAGTATAAAACATTTTAACATATATTTTGAGTACATATTTACAATATTACAAATATAATTTTGAATACATTTATAAATTTGTAAACAATTTTGAATTTTTTACATTGTTATCAAAACAAAATTAAGCCACAGTAATATAAGTATATTTTTGATATTTTCATAATATACTTTTTAAGTTTTCCAATTTTAATTTGTTTTAATGAAAAAAATACATTTTAGTACATTCGTTTTTACATGTTTTTAATACATTTTTAGATAATTTTATTTTTGTAATAAAATTATTTAATATGCGTTTTACAATGTTTTAGTTTTTACATTTTTTTGGTTGTTATTTAAGTATATTAAATGTTATAATTTTTATAAATAATATTTAATATATTAAATCATTTACATATATGTTTCAAAATAATATTTTTGTATAAGACATATTTTTGTTGTTAAACATTGTCATATTGTTTGTATATTAACAATATTGTTTTGGTATTTTTATATTTTGAAAATTAAATATATCACAAAAACATGTATATTTTTCATATATATTAAATATTATATATTAAATTTAGTGTTAATATAATATTTAATATATATTTTACATTTATTGTACATATTTTCTATATTTCTATATTATTTTGTCTAATATAAAAATATGTATTTAAGTTTTAGGAATAATTTTTTCTAATTCTCCATTCTTGTCTATGGGGAGATAGTCTTTTTTTCATTTTTATTATGCAGCCATTTTTTTCTATTTTCTCACTTTTCTTTCTATCTATTTTGTTTTTAGGTCATTTTGGAAGACGGAACCTCGCTGGTTGGGAGCTGCGTTTAGTCGCTTATAAGGTTGTTTTATTTTACTCTTAAGCTAATTTTAGGGCAGGGGGAAGCTAGTGGTAGTGTAATTAGAGTGGCTATTGTCTTAAATGTCCTTTTTTGTGTAGTATGGTGTTGTTTTGCTAGTTTACTCTTTCATGTGCTTGAGGTAGTTTTTAAGCGTAGTATATTGTTAGACAGTGCTACTTATGTGATATTTAATTGTGTTATGTTATATTAAATGTTGTAATCAATGTATGTCCGTTTGTATGTGTTTATGTGTGAGGGTGTTGTTTTTTTACTTTTGCAGGTTTCCGGTTTCGATTCACTATGGACGTAAAGACCCGGTTTTTTTTACGAAAAGGAAAATGTATTTAGTTTCATTTCATAGATTTGTACGTTTTTGAGGACCATCTACTGCTACAAAACTGTAAGGGGCTCATTATGATGGCAGGCGGACATCAGTCCGCCCACCATCATAATGGTGATGGGACCGCCAGCTAGACGTTCGGCGGTCCCACCAGCCCAATTAGGATGCGCCCGCCACACTGGAGGGCGCATCCTGGCCTTTTCACATTGGCTGCAGCACCGTCCGCAATGTGAAAATGCCACGATGTGCATTTCCATGCACAACGTGGCAGGCACCACGTGGTGCCTGCCACCCTGTGCATGGAAATGTAGGGGTGTACCATGGGTACCCCCCCAGTGCACCCCCACCCCCCTCCAGAAAGCCAGTCTCCGCCTGTATTTTTGTGGCGGGATTCCTGCCGCAAAAAGACAGGCGGAAGGGCTCATGCTAATCACTACGGCGGTGCCTGCACGGCACCGCCACAATGATGCCCTGATTCCGGGTCCCGCAAGGCAGGTGGAAAAGGACCGCCTAGCGGGACCATGGCGGACTGATTTTCCGTCCGCCGCGGAACCAATGTGATTCCCACCGCCATCCTAATTTGGCGGTGGGTGAATCACATTGTGATGGCGGGAGGATCGCCACCGCCGGCCTGGCGGTGGCGATCCTCCCGCCATCATAATGAGCCCCTAAGTTATTTTTAATTATTATGGGTGGGAAATATTTTTTGTTAACATTTGTTTGCTTGTTTATTTTTTATTTTAATAATTATAGTATGTCATATATTTTGATATACATCTTTATTTATTAAATGACAATTATAATTATTAATTAAAAATGAGTAATATTATGTTGTTTGATGATTTTGTTACTTTTTTATACTGTTTGCTTTTTGCAATTTTGTCATTTTTAAGGTATAGATTTGGCTATTGTATCTAGATATTCTAATCCTTTGGTGGTTGGGTAGAGTCTAGTTTTGTACTGTAGGTGTTCGTACATTGTTTTTATTTGTTTGCTAAGTTTAGAACCTATTTTAGTTAGGGATTGTTCTAGCCTTAATTCTTAGTAACTTTAGGGCTGATTAGGATGGCGGGGAGACCGCCACCGACAGGCTGTCGGTGGCGATCTCCCCGCCATCCTAAGCAGCTTTTCCGCCCACCAGATTTTGATGGCAGGCAGTGTGCAGGCGGGCGGACAGCCCGACCGGCATGCATCCGACGGGCTCCTTGAGCCCGCCGGTGCTGCAGAGGGCATCCCAATCCCTGCAATGGTGGCGGTGCCTACCAGGCACTGCCATAGGGATTTGGATGGTCCCTCCCCGCTAGCCTTTCCATGGCGGTTCACCCACCATGGAAAGGCTGGTGGGGATGGACTTTGAGGGCCCGTAGGGGCCCCTCTTCACCACGGGCCCTTTTCTTGCAGTGCCTGTACCAAGTGACAGGCACCACGTAGCATAGGGGTGTGTTACGCATCCCTTTTTTCCATTGCGGCGGGTGCTGCAGCCAGCAGTACCTGCTGCAATGGAAAACCTGTACAAAGCGACCGCCACGGTGGCGGTCGCATTGTAATTTGGCCTGCGGGAGCCCCAACACTATGGGCCCGATTCCGATCTCGTTTGGAAAGCATACCGACCGAATCAATTCCGGAATGCTTTCCGTACGACTCGGATCGGGGAAGTCCGACCGAATGAGTACGATCCATCCCTATACATACGGATCCGATTCGGTCAGACTCCTATTGACTTCAATGGGAGCCTGCGTTCCGAACGTGAACATAGGCTCCCATTGAAGAAAGGGGTGGTTGGGGAAAACCTTGCACCCTGTGGCACGCACCCTATGGTGCATGCTACACTGTGCATGGTTGGAAAGGGGGGACCCATGGGTACCCCCACGGGCCCAATTTGGAGGGCCCCGGGTGAAGGGGGGCGTGCAACAGGCCCCCAAAGACCGATTCCGGCAGCCAACTTGTTCTGGGCAAACTGAATCAGAAAGGCTGTCCCGATCCGTCATCGTACTCGCTCGTTTGGAATCCAAGTCCACAGAGCTGTATGAATCGGCCCCGGAAAGGCTCGTCCTGTCCGGATGCCTTTTGGAACCGATTCGGTGAGCCCTAATGGTTTCAACGCATCGTACTTGTTCGTTCAGAATGGGGAACGAGTCGGTCGGAAGCAAGGGCTCCGGATCGGATTCGACAAGCCTGAAACCGATTCAGGGCCCTTCTGAACGACATCGGAATCAACCCCTTTGTCGGGCGGTCCCATCTCCGTTAGGGTGGCGGGCGGACGTGAGTCTGCCCGCCATCCTAATCAGGGCCTTTGTTCTTTTTTGATAGCTTCTATTAGTTTGTAGAGAGTTGGTTGTACTTTTCCTATTGTGGCTTGGAAGGCATTATGCCATCCTTGCACTGCGTTATTTGTTTTAGCTTTTGGTGCTAGGGTGCTTTCATGGACATTCCACCAGGGGATGTGGAATTTGGGTTGTCATCGGTGCCCTGATCTCTGCAATCTTCCTATCCAGGTGTCTTCGAAGTAGTCAAGCAAGGGTGTTAGTTTGGCTTTGTTGGCTTGGTAAAATGGACTTTCGATCAGTAAATTATAGTGGATTGCTACTTCTGTTGGTGGTACATAGGACAGGGCTATTAGTTTTTTAATTTTGTAAGCAAAGTTTCTGTTTGTTGCATATTCTATGCTTAGTGTCGATTTTTGGAGATGTTTCCATATATTTTGGTTGAAATGATAATAGTATCCTTGTATTGCTGAATGTGGATATATTTTTAAAATTGGCTGGATCATTGCTTGCTCGAAATCTATTATTATTTTTTGTGGGAAGAAGTTTTCTGTTTGCTGTTTAATTATTGTTAGTAGTCCTATATAGGTTGTATTTTGTTTGTTGGGAAGTAGGGCGTATATACAAGGGATGTTAGTTTCTTGATATTCGCCATGGATAGTATAAAGTTGATAAAATGGTTTAGGACAGAATTTAAATGTCCCATCCATCATCCATGTTACACATTGTTTTAATTTTTGGATGTTGCTATTGGTTGCAAAGATGATAATTCTTTTTTTATGGCTATTGTTGTCATAAAGAATGAATTTTTCATCTTTGTGTGTTACTGTGAATTCTGGTAGAATTTCTATTTCTGAGAAAGTTTTGGGAGGTGGTGGTGTTTGAGTAGTTGATCTTTTAGTTCTGGCTATGAGGCGTTTTAGGGTTGGGATGGAAGGTAATTGCTCGTTTACATGTTCTGGAACACGGGTTAGCACATTTTTAAAGATTTGTGTGCTAGTTTGTTGTGAGCTGGTGCTTGCTTCTTTGATATTTCTGTGGCGCTGGGAGGGTGTTTGTGTTCTCTAACATTACTTACAGTTGTTTCCCTTGTCATTTCTCTTCCATAGCAAGAATTGGAGTTGTATTTAGTACATTTCCAATGTGTTTTATTTTTAGTTATTTTTTCTTGTGTGTAACTGTAGCCCGTGTAGCAAAGTAGTAGTTTTCCTTTTTTTGAGGAAATGAACTTTGCCCCTTCTGTCATTTCGCTTGTGTTTCTGTGAATGGCACCTTGAGGTGCCTGCCATGGGGTGCAGGGATGAACTGCACCTCTGCCCCTTACAATGTCAGCATGCATTCCGTTCAGAATGCATGCTCCCATTGTAAGTATATTTTTCAGAAATAAGGGAACCCCAGTAGTCTGACCAGGGGTAGTCTACGATATATTAGAGAACAATGGTACAGAAGAGGCCAATAGGGTCCTCGGGTAGCCTGGGCTACTGTTATTCTAATGAGTGTTTAGTCAGGGAGAACAGAGACAAGTCCGTAAAGGACTGGCAACGCAATGTATGCAGGGACATAAGGTTGAAAAGATATCACATTTATTGACAGCATAAATGGAATATCTAAATTATACTTTTGAAGTGATAGTTCTGGTGCTCACACAAGAATACAGTGAAAATCTGTGAAGTGAAGGGTGCTAGTGACAATTAAAATTACATCGCATTGACAACATGGAAAACTTCAATTTAAATTAACATAAAGCAGAAGTTTTAGTTGTAAAAGGTCGACGGCGTTTCGATCTCATAATTGTGAGATCATCATCAGGACGAAAACAAGTGCGAGCAAGTAGAATTTGTTATCCGGGGGCCACAGAGGGGGCGCGGGCGGAAGACCAGCGGTCCGGTGGTGGGAGATCCAATGCGGGGGTTACGGGGACGCCCAGGATAATGGAATTGGTTGGGTGCATCAATTGAAAGAGTCGGGTTGATTCTGTCCTAGAAGAGCGGCAGAACCAGTCCATGCGTCTTCTGAAAGCCGGAGTGAAGCCCCGGCTTCACTCCGGCTTTCAGAAGACCACCGGACCGCTGGTCTTCCACCAGTGCCCCCTCTGTGACCCCCGGATAACAAATTCTACTTGCTCGCACTTGTTTTCGTCCTGATGATGATCTCACAATTATGAGATCGAAACCCCCATTGTAAGTATAGGCATGCAACCGAACATGGTTCGGTCGCATCCTAATTCCTGGGCTGTAACCGACGACAGGAGGTCGTTCGGTTCCAGTTCCAGAACTATGTTGGACGGACTTTGGTCCATCCGACATCGTAATCGGGCCCCAAGTTGTACAATACAGCCCGGTTGGAGAAACCTAAGTCCGCATGTCAGTTTGGCGGCCTTAGACGCCCGGCCAAACTGACATACAAACTTAGACGTGCACAAGACTCGTCCTCCCCCCTTCAATGTTCTGGCCCCGCCACTCCCTGCACATGCTGCTAGCTCAGCCAGCCAGAAGTGGCATCTTGAGTAGAACTGCTGTGAAAAGTTTGCTCAGTAAAGACTTTTGCAAGGAATCTGTTCATGCACTGGGTACAAATAGCAGAAAATACCTATTTGGCTTAAACCACAGCAAAGTGTATTAGTCTTTTAACAGTGAAGTCAGTGTATTAGTTGAAAGTGGCGCCTCTGGGCAGAAGCTGTTAATAGCGTAGCTGTCGACATGCAGTTAACAGATTCGTGAATACTGAGGCACATTAATTCTACCAGCTACCAATAACAAACATTAAACTGAGTGACCACTACACATCAATCCTTAACACAGAGGGTGCTCTGCAAAATGCATCAAAAGGGCAAACTGGCAAACCGATAAATCTCAACTTAGAAGAATGAAAAGGACAAAGTATTTTTCGATGATGTTCAGCCACAATTGTTTTTTTCAGACAAAGCTGAAAATGTCTAGTATTTGTAATTACCATAGCTCTTGCAATTTCCCAAAATACATTTTGGCAGATCAGTCCTTTACCGGAGGGAAACATGGGGTAAGAGTCCAGTATATACGAAATAAACATGTGATTCCCCGTTTACTTTCACAGAAATCTCCAACTGTACAGACTGGGACTTAATCACTATACAAGCTGTGAAATTATATTTATTAGAAGAGTTTTGTTGAGACCTAATTGACATTATTGATGTGTACTGTAGGTCAAAGTTGGCTAGGAGTGCTTTCAGTCAGGTGATGTGCAGTGTCTGTAGAATTTTACTAGGGATGTTGACCTACCCACACTGACACTCTCTGTCTTCTATGTTGTGGTGGACTTGTACAGTGTTGTGAAATTTGTATTTAATTGTGCTGTTTTCCACAATAGGAATTTGAATGGAATGAGTTTCTTGGGGGAGGCACTCATAGGGGCATGGCTGATGTACATGAGGGAGTGACTTACAATCATGTAAGCTGTACATTTGTCATTGGCATATTGTCCCACACAAACCATATATTCCTTCTTTTGACATTGGACAACTTCAAGTTATCAGATACAACAATTTACTTTGCACCTACAAGAAACCAGGGTTGTTGGATTTATCAGTGGTTGTTATTTGCATTAGTCATAGGAGTTACTACTCTGACTCAATTGCATTTAATTATGGTGATGCTTCTGCTCTGATCTGACAACACTGGGAAATGGAGCATTATGAGTCTCTTTGCAGTTACACCTGCGGCAGTGGAAGGTGGTACTGCTGCAGAGTTGACTATATTTTGCACCCTGAGTGTGAGGGCAAATATGGAGAGTCTGTTGGACCCCTCACTGCATCAGCTTTTTCGACCTGCCGGTGTTAACCACAGACAGTCCCCGGAACACTTCAAACCCTGTTACACAACTCTCCCTACTCGCTCTTTCCAATGTCCCTTCAGGACTCTTCATGTCCAGCTTGTCAAGAAATGTGTATTGGCAAGATGTCCTAGTGTAATGACTTGGGAACATGTTACTCACACACCCCCAATCATGCAGACAAAGGTACGCCCCAGCTTTGCCAAGGCGGGCATTGATTTGCTGCAAACTCTATGTAGACGGGTAGGTGTGTCACTTACCAGTGGCTGCGTCCACCACATTGTCGATTTTGTTCATAATCATGCAGGTACAGAAGAGGCAGGACTTGTAGGGCTGGCTCCTTTGTGGGACAGGACATGAGAAACTGTGTAGAGGTGATTATCGGCCTTTATCCATCCCTCTTCACTAGCCCAGGTCATGGTTGGACCGCCACGGTTGGGCTCATTGAAAGGGCGTATCGTAAGAGGGCGGGCGGTTCGTACGGCGGTCCGGTCTCCAAATGGCTCCATTGGTTGTTTCAGACGCACCACAGTCGAAATTTCCTGTCGTAGTCTGAAGGACCACGGCGGTCGGATTTCTGGCTATACGCATGCATTGTAATCCGGTGGTCAGCGCTACCGACGAGACTGCGGTGGTCCGACCGCCTCCGACAGGACCGCAGAAGCCGGTCCGACCGGCATCGTAATCAGCCCCCTAGTGTTTCTAAAGCATTTTGTGAGAATGCATCATTTACAAAAGTTGGTGCAAAAATGTGTAGAAATTAGGTACGATCTATAAATTTCACATAGTAATACAAGATATTCTATAGTTTGTGAAAAGTGAAAAATACATTTTGTACTCTGAACTTAGAAAATTATACACTTATATGAATGTTGAGAAAAATTGTGGTAGTAGTGTATTTCTAACAGCCATTTCCATGTAATAATCTCTGGTGAAAGTTCTACATATTTCCTATTTTGATGTGATTTTAGAACACTATATTTGATATTGATTTAGAGTTTATTTCATTTAAAATGTGTGATGCTGACCTTTCCCCATACCTAATACAATGGACCATTTACAACTAGTGAAATGTTTCTTTATTTGTTCTGTACATGTATAAACCCCAACATTCCTAATATTTCTTCAATGTCCACAGTGAAATATTCCTGTGGGAACAGGATTTCAGCTGTTGGTATAGATGTATACTTTGTATTTCTTTTTTACCGATAATAGGCTCATATGGACTTCCAAATCTTGCGTTTCTCCTGACCAGCATGGGAAAGCATCTCACTGTTGTAAGTGTTCTGGGTGACATTATGTGAATTTGAGCATATGAGAGTCTTTCGATGGTGGTGTGATGCTACATCACTGGCATTTACTAGAGACTTTATAAAAGAAGAAACCTCAAAGGAGGGACAATGCCATATTTTTCTTGTTTCCTTGCGAGAGGATGCTATGCTGATTGATTACTAAGAATTTTCCCCCTAATTTGGACTGCCTTGCTGATGCTACAGTCGGTAACTGATGGACTGAAACCTTCTTTGCCGAACCGTTCTCATTTTTCATTTCCTTTATTTCCTTGTCTTATGCTAATGGACTCACCCTTAATGGACTTTAAATCTGAACCTTTCCCCGTCAGTATAGGATATAAGTTGTTAGACAAATGATCTATCATTCTGCCTTGATGGTAGTGGGACTCTGTAATTCTGTGTAACTGATCTTTATAATCATCCGATAAAGCCTTGCCTAAATTTTCGTGCTTTAATGCAAGTTGTGATATTCTTAACTGAACTTCTTGAAAGACTGCTAATGGCTGTAAATTTTGCATTTTTAATACAATAACATAATTAATCTAATACATGTCTGAATTTATTATTGAGTCTTGTTGGTTTTTCCATTTAAACTGTGCTATTTTACAAATGTTTTAAATGTATTGTAGGGAGAATCAGCGAGCTCTGTCAGAGCATCAAGTATTACTTCTTTTGTTTTGTGTTGCTATTGTAAGGTCTGCATAATTCTTGCTCGACTTAACTTCTTCAGGAGCTTGAGTCTTCCCGTTGCTATTCATTATTTCTATAGCATGTTTTTAAGAGTGGTGTACCTAAATCTGATCTCAAATTTGTGAGTTGGCTGTCAATTAATGGTTCTCATTGGAGACCTAACGTGTTGATTTGGCTATCCTAATTTCCACCCCTCCTATCGGCGGAGAAAGATTCATCTGAGTATCATTGACTCTGTGGTAAATGGGAATGATGCAGATTGTCTCATCGTAAAGAGCCCAGGACGTTTAGAGTAGTCAGAAGAGTAAGCATATAATAAAGGTTTTACCACGATTGCACTGCAACACTTACCATGCATGGTAAAGGTATGCGTGTTAGAGACTGTGTGGAAAAGGCATGTGAGGTAAAGGCATGCAATGTTTCACCATACAACCATACTGCTGGCCTCAGAAATACACCTAATGTTTCACAAGAAATGAGAATCAGCTATGACATCGAAGTGCAAATCAGAAGCACATGAAAACAGCAAACCTGCCACTGTTAAAGTCAAAGTAAACACAGGTCTATGGAAATCACATTGCACCTCATATGGAAGAATAGGGGTACAAAAATAGGGTACATGCAGAATGAGCAATAAAATACAGAAAACCACAGATTACAGGTCTCATGCTGACTGGGTATACCTTGTACGACCTCATACACCTCAGCAAAGAGCACCTCAAGAAGATCTTGACTGCAGCTGAGCAGAAATTCACTACCATTTTCAGAGAAGATGATATGCATGTTTAGTACAACAAACAGATGTGAAAGCAGAAAGAGAGCATGGGTGACTGGTGGTGAAAGCAGACTTCAGCAACAGACATCTTGGTGACATGGTGAAAAGAGGTCTCCATTGAGACTATTCACACAAATTATGTTATACTGAACTGTTATCATAGAGCATGGGGTTCTATCATGTGTATCAAAATATTAATTGCTGTCACACAAATCTTAATTTTGGTATGTGTACCAACACACCGAAACAATTCAATTATAGAGCAGCAGAGATGCTCTTTTAGTAAATTAGCATTTGTCATCATAGGTAGGTTTGTACCTGAACTTATCATCAACTCACAATAGGTTTCCCACCCAAGTTCACTTTACCCACAGCACTTAAATAGGTGTAATTTACAGTTCTTCGCATATGGGAGGTAGAGTGCAGTGCAGTTTTTTTCATTGCTGTAATGAACACCTGACAGTGTACACCATTGGGCCAATAACTGGTGGTCGGGTTTTCTCACATGTGAGCGAGCCAAGTACAAATAAAGCCTGTATCCTGTTTCTGGTGCCCTGTGATCTATTTTGTATTACAGAGTGGTCAAAGGCAGGACAACATCCAAATAAGATTAGCATTTCTCTGGTTAAAGTTCCAGTGGTGTGTGCTAGAAGGACCAACATCCTCCCAGAGACCCAGAAACTTGAAAATGGGAGGGGGGGGGTCCAAAATTTGTTCCTACTGTCAGACCAATAGAGGTGGATCAAATTCTATGGCTATACCATAAAATGGGGCCGTAGTCCTGCTTTGCCACCCGGTGGATGAGGATTTCCTTTTACTCTTTTGGTCTGCCTGCCACTATCAACCGAAAGGCAATATTTCATTCTGCGAACTGGAAGTAAATATTGCATAATGTTTGACATTACAATTCTATAGATAAACATAAGATTCACCTTCAAGATGGCCAGTCATGCTCCAACAAGATATCAAGGTCACCATAATAGCTTCTCCATTTCTATAGGTTTGCTTGAAATCAAGAATTTAGAATTGCAAGTGGGGAAAAGATCGATCCTTTTAATTTTTCAGCAGCTGTCGGGGTGTGGCTTACACAGAGAAACTCCAGGTAAGTGATAAAGAGCTGAATGTGGCTGGCCGGCAATGAACTATGCTGTTTAATGTGTATAGTTAATATCTACTGTGCTGTGTTTTGGCCACTTTTAATATGTCAATAAAGATGAAAGAAATGTATGACTTAATTTTGAACAGCAAGTAGAAGCCCATGCAAATCAGATGCACATGAAAATAGCAAACCTCCCACTATTATAGTCAAAGTAAACAGAGGTCTACGGAAATCACATTGCACTTATGACAGGTGGCCGTGTTTTCTCAGATGTGAGCGAGCCAAGTACAAATACAGCCTGTATCCTGGTGCCCTGTGATCTATTTTGTAATAACAGAGTGATCAAAGGCAGGGCAACAACCAAAATTAGAGTAGCATTTCTCTGGTTAAAGTTCCAGTGGTGTGTGCTAGAAGTGCCAAAATCCTCCCAGTGACCCAGAAACGGGAATGTGGGAAGGGTGGGGGGGGTATGCGGGTGTGGGTGTCAAGAATTTGTTCCTACTGTCAGACCAATAGCGGTGGACTAATTCAAATTCTATGTCAGTACTGGAGGCGAGGATTATGCCTTCTTTCTTCACTTTATTTTATATAGCAGCCATCAATTCAAAGATAAACAAAACTACATTTTCCATGAACACTTGGGAAAATGTAGTGAGAAAAAACAACATCCAATCCGAGAACAGACTCATAATGTCCAATCAGGAGCCCCATAGCCCCAACATAGTCCTTCCTCACTGGCCCTTTGCCCTCTTTCTTCGCTGCTGCGCAGCCGAGATAAGTACCCTATCCTTCAGTTTAGCTGGTTTTTGGGGTTAACTGTATTATCATCGTGCGTTTGAATTTTAAAGTGTTTGTATGGCTTGCGCGGCGCCACCGCGTTTTTTCGCTGCTCACTGTGTATTTAATTGCTCTGAGCTTTGGTTGCAGCGTTAGACCGCAGGAGTGTTTCCGCTTCTACGCGGCTTGTCCTGGTGCTGCTCACGGTGCCGACCTCCCGCCGCTAGAGGGCATTGGAGGCGACGCAAGGCTGTGGCGCGCGTGTTTGAATTTCCTCAGAGAGACTCTCTGAGGAATTCAATCGGCGCGCACTGTCTCCCGAGCTGCCGGCCTGAGGAGGACGCCCGGTGAGTCAGTACGCTGATCGAGCCGCTCTTTGAGCGCAAGGCTGATCGCGCTCTATTCAGAATTAACGCTCTACTGCCTGTGCGTGTGCAAATAGAGAAAGTGGCAGCAGAGTCTGTATTTTCATCAACTCTGACCCCCTTCTGGATCTGTATTACCAAGGCCCCAGAGGCCCGAGGGGACACTTTCCCAGGCCGGCCCCAATTAAAAATTAGTGCACCAGTGTAAGTGTCCCGGGGCTGGGATCCCCCCCCTCCCCTGAATTGGCGAGGCTCTCACACACAAGAGTAGGCTGACACCCAGCCCCTTTCTTAATAGAAAGGCTGTCTTAAGGCCTGGTGCTCTGTCACCCAGACACCCCTTGACTAGTCTCTGACTTCTTGGTAGTACTTTACGCAGTATGGACTATGAGGATGAATCCCAAGGGATGGAGGACCCTCTGGCCAACCTCCCTTGGGATGATGATTTTTATGATGCTGTGGACGCAGCATTTTATCGTGCAGTGGCGGAAGCCATGACTCCATTAGAAGAGATACTTTCCCGCCAGATTGCTCAGGCCTTTAAGAGGCTGAACCCTCATCCCACAGCTCCTGCCCCCACCCCCCGAGGCCCCAGTCAGCGGAAACAGTGCCACCTCCACCCAAGCGGGCCCGCGACTCGGGGTGGATTTAGATGCCTTTGACAGGCTTAAACAGGCCTTCCTAGACAGCCAACCTATCTTGCCTGTGGGGAATGCGACTTTCCCTCCACCAGTTGATGCGGATCCTCCCAATGCCGCAGGGGATGCAGATGACGATCCCAGGCCATCCAGACCATGGCTCCCCTCTCACCCCTCCCAGGCCGCCCAGAGCACGTCAGATATGCTTGACCCCAACAATATTATTCATCCCCGGTCCTCCGAATGGGTCCCGGCTGACAAAGTCGCCAATTATGTAGCAGGGCGCATTCGCAGGCCACTGGAGAAAGAGGCTCGTAATTGCCTCCGGGCCGAGTGCCCTCGCCCCTCCCTAGAGGGGAAGTTGGCGCTCACCCCGGAGATTGATTCACGCATGGCCACCTTCTTACAGAAGTTCATAAGGGATCCCAGGAAAGGAATTGATCGGTCATGGCCGGCATGCCAAGATAAGCTTTAGGCAAATTTGTCAATACCTTTACCTCGCTTGACAAAGCCCAAACGACCATTAAGAAAGTGTTCCCTCGTGTTTTCCATGGGGCCGGTCGAGGTAGGGGCCGCTCGACCGGCTGCCCGTCACACCAGAACCCTCAAAGAGGGCAAGGCTCCGGGCAAGGCTCCGGGCAAGGCTCCAGGCAAGGCCAGTATCAAGACCAGCCCCGGTTCGGGAATTTCTACCCCACAAGAGGATGTCGTGGCAAAGGCAGAGGATTCCGAGGAGCATCCTCCTCCTCAAGCCCCAGTGAGTGTTCTCCCTTCTTCCCAACTAAAAATAGGGGGGCGGCTGGTGAATTTTTTCCAGGCTTGGACTTCCGTCACAGGGGATGCGTGGGTCCTTCAAACAGTTCAAGGATTCCACATAGAGTACCTTGGGGAACCCTCCCAACGGACCAGACCCCGTCCCATACAATTTTCTCACCGAGAGGTCGCCCTGGTAGATGAGGAAGTAACATCCCTCCTCAACAAGGGCGCTATTTCCCCTTCCACTCCACACCCCAGGGGGTTCATCAGCAACATTTTTCTGGTCGACAAGACTGATGGGGGCCAAAGGCCGGTGATAAACCTCAGCGAGTTCAACGAGTGGCTGGTGTACCGCCACTTCAAAATGGAGGGCATTCACCTCCTCCAGGATGTCCTTCAGCCCCTGGATTGGATGGTTCGACTGGACCTCAAGGACGCCTACCTGGTTATCCTGATTTTCCAGCCTCACCGGCTTTTTCTCTAGTTCACATGGCGGCAACAGACATACAAGTTTACTGCTCTTCCATTCTTTCTGTCCTCGGCCCCATGGTGCTTCACCAAGGTCCTCAAGCCGGTGGTGGAGTACCTGAGAGCTCGGGGAATACGAATGATTGTGTACTTTGATGACCTGCTTTTCATGGGTTCCTGCCCATGCCAGTTGTTGTCCCACCTCTGAATGGCAGTGGATCTTCTTCAGAGCTTCGGCTTTGTGGTCAACGAGCGGAAGTCGCTTTTAACGCCCTCTCAGACTGTGACCTTTCTGGGGTTTGTAATAGATTCCATCTCATCCACTCTAAGTCTTCCATCCAGGAAAGTGTCAAAGATTCTGCACGAGCTGAGGCGTACTCTCACCAGACACCAGGTGTCTCTCCGACAGCTGGCTCGGGTAGTGGGCCTCCTCTCCGCATCGATTCAGGCCATCTTCCCATGACCGCTCCACTATCGGGCTCTGCAGCACCTGAAGGTGTCCTACCTTCACAGAGGGTGTCCCTCCTCCCACAAGGTTTTCCTGTCCGACGAGGCTCGAGAGGAAATCCAGTGGTGGTTAGACAACATAGAGGCCTGGAACGGCCGAGCAATTTTCAGATCGGCACCAGATCTGGTCATATAATCTGACGCTAGCAGGACAGGCTGGGGGGCCAGATGCGGCGCGTTTTCTACGGGAGGTTTGTGGTCTCCAGAAGAACGGAAATTGCATATCAACTGTTTGGAACTACTAGCAGGTTCCTTTGCGGTCCGCTGTTGGACGAGAGATTCTGTTCAGTCATGTGTCCTTCTGAAGATGGACAACATCTCAGCGGTCCGGTATATCAACCACTTAGGGGGCACACGGTCCAAAGCACTCTCGGACCTCACCGCAAGTTTCTGGCAGGATTGCCTGGACCGTCAGGTATCGGTCACAGCGGAGTACTTGCCCGGGCGGGAGAACCAGGAGGCGGATTTCCAGTCCCGCAACTTCAGGGATTCCAGTCTTTGGAAGCTCGACCCAAAAAGTTTTGCAGTATTGAACGATCATTGGGGGCCATTCTCGGTGGACCTCTTTGCCTCGAGACTGGACCACCAGCTGCCCCGCTTCTTCAGCTGGAGGCCGGACCCACTGGCAGTGGCCATGGATGCCTTCCTCCAGGACTGGAGCCAGGAGAAGGGGTACGCGAAGGGGTACGCCTTTCCCCCTTTCTCAATGATCACGAGGACGTCGGAGCAGGTCCGGCAACAATGGGCAGTGTTGGTTATTGTCACTCCCCTTTTGAGGTCGCAAGTTTGGTTTCCAGTTCTTCTGGAACTTTCCTGGGATTCTCCAATCCTACTCCCCCAAATTCCGACTCTCCTCTTGAGTCCCGACAAGCTTCCGCATCCACTGGTTCAAGAGAACTCGTTGTAGCTCATGGCGTGGTGGATTACAGGGGACGGTGGGAGGTCCCAGGCCTTTCGCAAGCGGCTGAAACCTTCATGTCCAAGGCTTGGGCAGACAGTACTGTCAAAAGATACAGATTCGCTTGGGGCAGATGGTCCCGTTGGTGGATGTGGCGGTGTCTCAATCCCCTGGATGCAGATGTAGAGCACGTTCTGAACTTCCTAGCACATCTGGCTTCTGGTGGCATGCCCTACAGATCAATAAACACCTTTCAGTCAGCCATTTCATCCGGCCATGTACCGATTAATGAGGTATCGGTGGGTGAGCACCCCCTTGTTTGCAGATTGCTACGTGGTATCAGGCTCTCTCTACCCCTGGAGCCACCAACTCTGCTTTTTGGGATGTGAACCAGGTTCTTAACTTGTTTCTCTCCTGGCAACCGAACCGTTTTCTCTCTAGGAAGGAGTTGTCTGCTAAGCTGGCTATGCTCCTTTGCCTCATCTCCTGCCGCTGCGTCTCAGTCATGAGGGTATTGGACATCACGAGCAGGATATTCTCCCCTAATGGGGTGACATTCACTCTCCACAGAAAAACAAAATGCCACACTAGAGTGATCACTTACCCAGAATTCCCGGACTCTCCTAAGTTGTGTGTCGTTCGATGCCTCAAGGCTTATGAAGAAATGACTGAGGAGTTTCGTCCTCCAGGGGAGCATCAGCTCCTCATTTCTCTGCGTAAACCTTTTAAGGCAGTTTCGTCACCCACCATAGCTAGGTAGGTTAGATGGGTGATGCAGGAGGCTGGAATTAGCCTTCAGGACTTTGGGGCCCTTTCGGCACGAGGTGCAATGGCCTCTAAGGCATTTGGCTTGGGTGCCGGTTTGGAGGATATCCTCAACACAGCATATTGGTCTTCGGACTCTACCTTTAAGAGGTTCTACTTCAAGCCGGTACTGGACATGGCTCACCTCGTGGTGAGCAAGCTTGAAACTAGCATAATCCTCACCTCCAGTCCTGACATAGAATGAAAAATTTCCTAGCTATGGTAACGAAAGTTTCAATTCTATTAAGGACTCGGAGGCGAGGATTATCCTGCCCTAGGGATTCCAAAGCATGATCGCCCTCCCCGTATAGAGTAAGTAACCCTGCTTGACTATTAAGTGTTTTGCTTGACACATTTGTTCTGTCGCACATTACCTGCTTTCACTGCATTTTGATTCGCAGGCTTTTAGTAGTTTGTGTTCAGGTAGTAACAGTGTACTCTGTCTTTGTAGGATCTGACGCAAATAAACAGGATTCATGAAGATGATCCAACGGCTGACTTCACGCGACGAAAGAGGGCGAAGCGCCAGTGAGGAAGGACTATGTTGGGGCTATGGGCCTCCTGATTGGACATTATGAGTCTGTTCTCCGATTGGATGTTGTTGTTTTTTCTCACTACATTTTCCCAAGTGTTCATGGGAAATGTAGTTTTGTTTATCTTTGAAGTGATGGCTGCTATATAAAATAAAGTGAAGAAAGAAGGCATAATCCTCGCCTCCGAGTCCTTAATAGAATTGAAACTTTCCGTTACGATAGCTAGGAAATTTTTCATTCTATGGCTATACCATGAAATGGGGCCGAAGTCCTGCTTTACCACCCGGTGGATGAGGTTTTCCTTTTACTCTTTTGGTCTGCCTGCCACTACCAACCGAATGACAATATTTCATTCTGCGAGCTGGAAGTAAATATTGCATAATGTTTGACATTACAATTGTATAGATAAACATAAGATCCACCTTCAAGATGGCCAGTCATGCTCCAACAAGAAATCAAGGTCACCATAATTACTTCTCCATTTTTTTAGGTTTGCTTGAAATCAAGAATTTAGAATTGCAAGTTGGGAAAAGATTGATCCTTTTAATTTTCAGCAGCTGTTGGGGTGTGGTTTACACAGAGAAATTCTTTGTAAGTTATAAAGGGCTGAATGTGGCAGGTCGGCAATGAACTATGCTGTTTAATGTACATAGTTAAAATCTACTGTGCTGTGTTTTGGCCACTTTTAATATGTCAATAAAGATGAAAGAAATGTATGACTTAATGATGTACATCACGTAGAAGCCCATGCTGGGTGACGTACAGATAATAGAAAGTTGATAAATGATTGAATGATATCCGCAGGTAGTAATCTCACCATTGGTTTTGATTTAATGTGTTTTATCTCATAGTGATTGATTAGAATTCAGGTGGACGTTCTAGCATAAACTTGTGCCTCCAGGGAGTGTGCGTCATGCACATTTTTGATGTGTTGTGCTCTGGCACCAGTGCTGAGGTCAGGCAAACTACCCAGTGAAAGGTTAGTTTATTTATTTAATGATGATTTTTTATTAAACATACGACACATAACTTTTGGCTACCCAGCTGCTTTTATCCATATACTGTCCCTCTAACTGCGGAAAAAAAATGTTTAATCTTTAAAATAACATAGGTCTTATGAGACTAATCCAAAAAAGAGGTTCTTTCGTAAACTTTAGTTTTGTTCTTTTAAACTGTCTATTAATGCTTTGAGATAATTCAGCACTCATGGTAGTGTGTTGAATGGAAGCTTTGAAAAGAGATCATTTTTGTAATATTGACAGAAGTACATCCTGACTCCCGCATGTTACATCATCAATTTGCCTCCAGTCTTCTCTGAGTTTCTGAAGTGTTTCAAGGTTGTACTGTTTCCACTCCCATTCATTCCTTGCCCCCTGAGTTGAGATTGCTGGTAACATCAGGTATAATGGCGTTTTTTGCAAACTGAACCCCTAACCACAATATTGAGGACTAGCTCATTTCAAAACGCCATCTGTCAACAAAAAGGCTACGAAGATTTCAATCATTAAGAGTGGCTCTTGCAGGAAATCTCCTGATTCACTGATGATCTGCTGCTCCTAAGCAAGAAAGATTGATCGAAAGGCTGATTCCAATCACTCAAGCGAAGAACGATGCTGCCTCAGGATGTTCAGAAGGGATACGGTTTGGCGACACCTTCAAGGTACCAAAATCATTCATTGCTCGCCTTAATCACCTTTTGCTCTGGTGTTGGTGCTGATTGCTTGGATGACCTTGGGAATGGGGCAGGCAGTATTAAAATACAGTCTATTCCAAAGGGGATCAATATCAGAGCTCTCAGGTTTTCCTGATTACTTTTCAGTAGTTCGTCCAGTCTATGGCTTTGGATTCTGGGGGTTGTAGCAGTGGGATTTTAATGGGATAAGTAGGACTGCGGGCATCAGAATGTGTAGAAAAAATCTGGACCGAGGGAGCTACCCACCCATGGATTTGGGAAACTTGAAAACTCTACAAGGTTTAGACGACTGTGAACATACTGCGGTCAGGTCAAGGTGAAGTTGGCTGTTGAGGAAGGCTTTCTTATTACAAACAGGCAACATTGCAGTAGTTCAAGCTAACAAATCCAACGAAGAAGAAACTCCTTTCCTCTACACAAAGAAAGAGAGTTTCAAGGTAGCCTGTCTACTGTTCATACAAAGCTCTTGATGGAGAGCTATTTATGTATGCAGATAAATTAAAGGTCCTACTTGAATTCTGCTGCTTGCATATTAAAAGATTCCCTCAAAGTGTGTATGTTACAACTGCGGCAATAAAACACCTGTGCACCGCCTTCTCAGTGCCCTTCTCTCTCTAACTTAATTATGTTTACATGGAAAACCGCATGTAAAATTCCACCTATTAAATACTATTTTTCCCTAGAGAATCTGCACGTTTCCTGGAGAGTTTGCAGACCAAATAGAACTAAGGGGCATATTATCAACGGCCAGCGATAATTATCGCTGGCCGTGCTGCGATAGATTTCTTATCGCTGGCTATCTCCGAAATTATCGCCCTGGTAGCGCGTTATTAACAACACGCTTCTCCAGGGCGATAAAAATCCAGAGATAGCGAGAGTTATCGCCGTTTGCAGGGAACATCGCTGGTTTTCCAGCGATGTTCCCTGCAAAGGGCGATAACCTGCTGATACGACCCTGTGGTCGTATCAGCACAATCCACCCCTATGTTAGGGATGGCTAAGTCGGGATAATAGCAGACGTTAGATTTTGGCGAAACGGCCGTTTTCGCCAAAATCTAACGTCTGCTATCATCCTGTGGGCTGCCTTGTAAATATCGCGATGTGCACATCGGCGATATTTACAACGTAGCCCATCTGGGGTACGCCAGTAACGCCCACCTTGCATCTCATTAGAGATGCAGGATGGGCGTTGGGGGAAAGAGGCGATAGTGCAGGGATTCACGCGATAGCCTGACCTTGCTGATTAGGCGATAGAATTATCGCCGCTTTCCGTCCGAAAACGGACGCTAAAGCGGCGATATTTGACTATCGCCTGGTTGTTAATATGCCCCTTAATCCCTCACAAGAATCAGCAGCTCTGAAAGCATTTCTAGTGGCTAGAGATAAATACATATTAAACTGGGCTGCATTTGACTTTAAATATTCCTTGTTCAAGGTGGAATAGCTATTTCTACCTTCTTGCCCTTCAATACAAATTTGAAATGGTAAAATACTCTGCCTTGTAATAATACTTTGGCAGTGTCAACACTACTAAGATCCTTCTTCCCAAAGGATACAGGAACCCATCATGCTTCTTACTTTGAGCGCAGTGTCTCTGTAACAATGATGACATGACCCTGAGGAAACTGGATGATTACTTCTCATCTAGGCACCCCCATTTCCTATCTTTTTCTTTTGCCAACCATTGTCATTAGGAACTTTACTGGAATGGGTTTAATTGAGTTTCGCTACAACTCCGAACCGCCGTCCAGTTGTTTAATAGAATGCCCAGGACTAACGTATAGTGTCCAACGTGATGATGTCATTTGTTAAACTTAAACAAGCTGTGGAATATCATAGACTAGTGTGGACCTTTAAGATCGAGCTTAGAAGTTATTTTCAGTTATTTAAGACTGCAATCAATAAGGATAGTAATAACTGATTGCTTTTATTGGTCCTTTCTGACCAAGCCACCACATTTTGTCACCGTTCGATCACACTCATTGTATCAACCACAAAAAACACAGCAAATTAAGCGACCCCGCTTGGGTTAGCAAATGTGACTGTGGATGATGCACCTCTCTGCAGGAGGTGTACCATCTGACTGAGCAACCAGTGACTTCAACTCACTAAGTGCAGCAGCACTACATGGCATTACACACAATATTAATACACATATTAATACACAACACACTACACAATGACACAGGGGCAAGTGCCATCTAATCTACTTTGATTTCAATGACTTAACAGGAGGAGGAGTACCATCACCAGTGAATCCCATTACAAAAATGTGAGTTTTGATGAAATAAAAGCAAAGGTACTAAAGTCAATAAAATGCATTTTTGTTTTTAAAAACATATTTTATTGACTTTTCATGGTACAGTGAGGGCAGCAGCCCGGCATATGCAAGTTTAAGACAGGATAATGTAAAAGTACCAAGCAAGTAAACAGCATTATCTACAGTTTGCATATATAACAACAACGAGAACTGTGCGCAGACATTCCCATTCCACCTATAGTTAATGGTATGTGTGAGTACCTGTGTTAGCAACACTGAAAAGCACCGTGTACAGTATGTCATAGCCCAGGGCGTATAAAGGAGACTACTCATCTGGGGGTTTGAGAGGGGAGGGGGGAGGTCGATACCCCGGTATGTAGCCCATCAAGACCATATTTTCCTATGTTTCTGAGGGCAGCCCCGTGCCTGAAAGACTACGATCTCCGCACCCATGCATCCATCCAATTCTTTTCGCCATTTCCCTAACGTTGGGGGAGAGGTCCCTTTCCACAGTTGAGCAATATCCCGCTTGGCTATGGTGAGGGCTAGGAAAAGCAGATGTTGCTTATATCGATTTCCCCCTATGTCATCGGTGCTGTGGAGAAGAAACAATCTAGGGTCGTGTGGGAGATCCCAGGACAGCACCTCTTTTAAACAGGCCAAGTCTTTGCGCCAGAAGGGCTGTATAGCGGTACAGCTCCATACGGTGTGTATGAACGTCCCCTCCTCTGTTCCACAACGTAAGCCCTGGGGGGATGAAATGACCCCCATTTTCCAGAGACGGAGACGTGTGTAATAAACTCGATGGACATATTTGAATTGAATGAGACGGTATCTAGAGGACACTGCTGTGCCCCGGGGACTAGCTATGGCCTCTGCCCAGTCGTCGTCGGTTAAGTCTGGGATATCGTCCTGCCACGCCCTTCTGGTCCTGTGTAAGGTCGTAGAAGAGTGGGTTGTCAATGTCTGGTATATCTGGCGGGTTTTATGGGCTCCTAAGTCGCCCATGAGGAGGCGGCCCTCCAGGAGGTGAAACTCCGGAAGATTGTCCAGGGTGAGGAGTATGGGGGTGAGAGCATGGCGCAGCTGGAGGTATTTGTTGAATTGCGTCTTGTGGAGTTGGAATTCTTCCTGCAACTGTTGAAAAGACTTTAAGATAGTGCCCCTCATAACATCCCCAAGTGTGGATATGCCCACCAGGTCCCATTGGCGGAACCCCTTTAAAGCTGTCACCTGGCGCAGGTAAGTACCGTGCCATAGGGGCGTTGTCTGGGTCAGGCGGCCGTGCCACCCCATTTGCCGTACCGTACATCGCCAAAGCCGAATCACTGTTCTACTAGCATGGGGTAGAAAATCGAGGCTTTGTGCGCTGTATAATATTCAAAGAAGGGGGACCCCTTCCATCGCTGCGTGTTCTAATGTGAACGCCGGATCCATTGGTGTGTTATACCACCATTCATTAATAATCAACAGATGAGAGGCCACATAGTATGAATACACATCCGCCGCCGCGATGCCGCCACAATACGTGGATTGTACACAGGTCTGTGGTGCCACTCGAACCAACCCCCCATCCCACAGGGATTTGTTATGTACAGCATTTATTTGCGCAAACCATGTTTTCGGTATGTGGTACGGGAAGTTTTGCAATCGATAAAGTATTCTGGGGAGAGAGACCATTTTGAAGATCGCCGAGCGCCCATACAGCGAAAGAGGTAAAGATGACCAGATTGTTGTCTCATCTCGGAGGCTGGCAAGTAGCGGGTTGATGTTGCGCACCCACGAGATCTTTGGACATGGAGACATAAAGATGCCCAGGTACTGGAATCCCTTCGTGGCATGCGTCAGCTGGGCCGCCCATGTACCTCTACCCTGATGACCACACACTGGATACAGCACAGACTTAGAAGGATTGGTATGGAGCCCGGTGGTCTGACCGAAGACTCGGAGGATCTGTAGGATGCGTGGTCCCGAGATCCATGGGTCTGTCATGAAAAACAGGATGTCGTCCGCATAGAGCGCTATGCAGTCTGGCTGCAACCGTGGCCAAAGCACTGGATCACGGCAAACCCATACCGCCAGGGGCTCCACCGCTAGGGCAAATAAAAGTGGGGACAGGGACAGCCCTGCCTTGTACCGCGGCTAATGGGAAAGGGGGCTGAGCGATGGCCCGCGAATCTCACTGAAGCAGTTGGTTCTGTATAGAGTAGGCGAATGTATGCCAGGAAGCGTGGGCCGAAATTCACCGCCTCTAAAAGCTGGAAAAGATAATCCCAACTGAGAGAATCAAATGCCTTGTCTATATCTGCGAGAAGTATGGCCGCGGGGCGTCCCAACTCTGGAGCCAATGCCATGGCGTTATGAACCCGGCGAATATTGTGGCTGGTGGCTCGGTGTGGCATAAAGCCAGATTGGTCTAGGTGGATCAACTCCTGTATACATGTCCGCAGGCGATCCGCTAGTACTTTACCCAATAACTTAGGTTCAAAGTTAATTTGGGAGATAGGGTGGTATGAAGATGGGTCTTCCGGTGGGCGGCCAGGTTTTAAGAAAAGGACAATCTCGGCCAGTGCCAGTCCCGGGGTAGCAGTTGCCGTTCAAGGGCGTCTTGCATCGTCTCCAGTAAATGCGGGCCCAGTGTGGACATATGCGATCGGAGGAACTCCATGGGAAACCCATTAGGGCCAGGGGCCCTCCCCGGGTGCATCGCAGCCAGTGCCGCCGCTAGGTCATCTACTGTAATGGGGGCATCGAGCTGGTCTCTCATCTGATCTGTTAGTCTCGGGGGAGGAATATCTCGAAGGAACTCCGCAATAAGGGTCTCTGAGAGCTGTTCCTTCTGTGCATATAGTAAGGAGAAGTAGCGTGCAAATTCTGCGACAACCTCCTCTGGGAAGGTACGCAAGACTCCATCCGGTCCACGGATGGTTGGAACAGTGGCTGGAGACCGCTCAGTTTGGCACAATCTGTGTAACATTTTACTCGATTTATCCCCCCACTGGTATATGCGGTGTTGTGCTGCTAGCCAGATATCTTTCGCCTCGTCCATGAGATGTTGTAGCTGCTGTTGTGTAAGAGACAAATTACGCTGGAGGGAGGGACTGGGATTATGTGTGTATTGTGTCTCTAGAGATGCGAGCTGGGCCTCTATCTCAGCGCGTTGGGCAGAGTGTTTACGTTTCTCTTTCGTGCGATAGCTAATGTCCACCCCCGGATTGTAGGTTTTAAGGCTTCCCAAAGAGTTTCTTTGGACGGGGCCGAATCAACGTTTATATCCAAATACTCTTGAATGGCCGCGGTAAGTGATTCATGGTAATCAGGGTCCCGAAGGTGCCACAGAGACATTTGCCATTGGAAGGGAGGTTTTTGAAAGCGTAGGAGAAGCTTTACCATAACCGGAGAATGATCGGACAACCCCCTGGAGAGATGGGAGACCTGGGAAAATCTATGTATATAACTACGGGGCGTGAACATATAGTCCAGCCGGGACATAGACCCATGGACCGCGGACATATATGTGTAGCCTATCTCAGCTGGGTGATATTCTTCCCGCCATATGTCTGACCACCCTAGTGTGCCGGCGAGGAGGGACAATTTGGATACAGCCGTAGGAGGGCCCACACCGGACCCGCGCCTTCTATCGAGTGCCGACATGGTATCATTCCAGTCCCCTCCCAGAAGAGTTATACCGTCTGGAAGTTCGCTCCATAGCCGAGTGATGTTGTCAACAAAGGTGGTCCCCAGAGTCGTGGGTGCATAAATGCTACCAATGTTAATGTGTTCTCCATAAATAGTACCTGCCAGGAGAATGTATCTACCCCCGGGATCCACACAATGTTTTATATGGATGAAGGGGACACGACGGTGGATGAGGATAGCAACTCCTTGGGAACCCCTTGTAAATCCAGCGTGGTAAATCAAATGGTAACCAAATCTGGCCAAGCGGGGAGCCTTGTTACCCAAAAGGTGAGTCTCCTGCAGGAGAAGGATGTCAGCTCCATACCGCTTGGCCTGTCGAAGGATGGCACCCCGTTTGATTTTGTTAAGTAGCCCCGTACATTCCAGGTTACCACGGTCAGGTCACCCAATAGGGAAGCAGTCGCTTGAGTAGCCATATGTCGTTTGTGGAAGTGTCATTGGCGTTCTGCCTAGTGAAGGATGGATACTGTGTCTGCGCGTGGAACAAAACTAAACTTAGTGTAACCATTAACCCTAAAGACCCTCTATCCCTCCTCCCCCCTCCCCGATACTCCCAAGAACAAGGAGCATCTGTCGCTGTGAGGGGCGCCCTAGAACCCCAACCAGGGAGCCCAGGGTCCCCCCTCCAATGAATCCCAACTTTCCCATTAAACATTAACGTTGGGGTACAAGTGTCCGGAGCTGGTCAGCCACGTTACATAGCGTCCACGCCATCATGGTGCAAAATAGGCGGAGCATATCCAAATGATGGGTCATCAGTAAGGACCAGACAATAAGTTTAAGTCACTGGAGTATTCAAGATGCCCGCTCAGGGCTGGAGGAGCGACGGTCGGATCCAGATTGGTGTCCCCGCTTCGATTTTGTCCTGCGGGGTCTATTGCATTGCGAACCTCTGGAGGAGTCAGACTCGAGTGGCGGCGGGGAGTGAGGCTTCAAGTAGGCTCGTTCATCTGTCCAAGCGAAGACGGCTTCAGGTGTATCGAAAAAATAAGACTGTGGGGTATATTCACAAGAACGTGCGCTAAACATCTCCAAAAAATGATAATGCAACTTTACACATCGCAGTCTATCGCGGGAAAATAGCCCTGTGTTAACGTGGAATTCACAACACGGCGGTACCATGCGATAGTTTGCCAAAAACGCGGCCAATGTCCGCGATACAACCACCACGATGGAGATAAAAACACAAACCCCAACACAAAAAAACGTGCGATGAGCCCATTCACGATGAGGAAAGCAGCGATAAGCAGCGCCAGGCCCGTGACACACACACGGCAGGCGGGAATAAGCACAACAAAAGCAGGAAAAAGGAAGACAAACCAAACATAAAACAACAGCGAAGCACAATGGAGGCAGCCGGAGCTAGTACACAACCCCACAAGCCCCATTGGCAACAAAACATTGTACATGGCAGTCCATCGTGGACAAGGTGAATGCAGCCAGAGAGCGGAGGAGGACAATGGAAGAAAACCAGAACAGCTGGAATGATGCGAAACGCAAAAACAAGCAGAAACACGCCAACAACCAGAAGGCAGCAATGCACACCGGAGGTGGGAGTCCAGCACCACACCAGGAGCTGGATGACATGGAGGAAATGGTGTCCACCACATCAGTCTGGAGATGGTGGCAGGAGTCGGGGACCGGAAACTGCTCAAAATCAACAGACACAACAGCAAAAGGGAGAGGAACGACCAGGGACTGGGGGGACGGGGGGAGATGGGCACAATGGCACACATGCACAATTAAGCACAGCACAACTGCAGACAAACCATGCCCAAGAGTAACAACACCAACCAAGAGCACAAGTCAGACAACTCGGCAATATCACACCACTGAACAAGCACAGAAGTGAAAACCACACTGCCTGAAAGGGAGAAGGGTGAGCCAAATCAGAGCTGAAGGGCCATCTCACACACAATGCAGCACACACACATAGGAAGCAGAGCACCCCAACATCGAACACAAAGTGGTACAAACACCAACATTTGCACAACCGAACACAGGACACAAGTGCACCCGCTTGTGGCCGGTAAATGGCCATACCCATCTAGCAAAGCACGAAACAGGGACATGATAATGCACAAGTACCAACCCACAGCCCTGATGGGGTAGCAATGCATGTATGGCAGGGACCCAGATAGGCCGTGACACACACATTTGCATACATATCAACACTCATCACAGTTGGAGACAAGTGAAGGTGCGGAAACTTCATCAACAATTGCGTGTCAGTACAGCCAAGAGAAGTGCCACAACATGCAGACCAATGCAGCAGCATGTCTGAATGAGGAACGTTGGAAAGCGCCCATGTCCACCCCGGGGGAGTCCATCACCCACACAAGTCAGTGCCAACGCGCGTTGGTTGTCCGCGCATGTATCCGGAGTCCAGGCCAATGCAGCCATGTCCACTGTCGTCTTGGGACATGTGACCAGATCCCCAACATGCAACCAGGCACCGGGACACGTGCAATGGGTCACATTCAGTTGTGGCTGCAGGTACGTTGTCACTCGTCCATGAACGCGAGTGCAGCAGCGTAGGCCAACATTTCCAACATGAGCTCGTTGTCGACTACATCTAACATGTCGGCGACGTAACCCATCAGCTGTCCCGGACAGATGTGCTGACTCCAACCCCTGGCCTCAATTGGCACTAAAGCCCAATAGGGGAGCGGCTCAATGTGGTCACTGCACATGACGACTCGTGCAATCTCCTAGGTCCAGTTGCCAGCATGCATACCAATCATCCAGTCATGCCATAAACGGGCATCACGGTGACACTCCTGGTCATGGTCCAACAGGGGGCGCACACACACGTCGAAATCCAGGTCAGCTACCGTTACGTTGGAGAGGCAGACATCCATGGTCCACTCGAATATGCACGAGCGACAATGCAACACAGGCTGAACGCAGGTGACGTTGGCAATGCGGAAGCGCAGCCGGTAACTGATCCGCAGCACTGCCAATGGCAGTGCCCCCAGTACATGCAGCAGACGTGCACGGTACCGGTCCACGTGACTGGAGTTGTGCATGTGTCCGAGATGGTCTGCCATTGCGTCAGTGGCTCTGCTTGAAGCGGCACCGTGCTGACCCGCGCCAGTCCTGTGGATGAAATGCCACAGTTTGGATCAATGAGCAGTGTCTGTGTGCAACGGGTGCAGGCCTGGGGTGGGGTGGGAGTACGTGTGAAGGCCATTTCACGCACGCTAACTACGACCAAGGACTTCTGTGTGTGGGATGTGTACACGTTGGTCTCACGTCGGGCAGTGCGTAGTGTGGGAGTCGGCAGCAAATGCTATCGTATCTGTCAGGGGGTGCTGGGCACATGCAAGTCCCAGCTCGGAGCTGCAGATGTGCTTCCGCCTGATAGTTCAGACAAAGGACCTTTCATCCCTACAGTAACTTTACCATCTGCTTGCATACAGGAGATGTACAGAGGCCTGTCGTGGGTGGGGTGGGATGTCTGCGACCCAGGTAATCATGGATGATATGCCGAGCACGTGGCACATGAGCGGCCTCACTGTGTGTTACGTTGCCTCACAGCTGCTCCTCCCTCCCACGAGCCCCCACACTTGTGTGCGCTGCGCGGTTGTATCACGTGCACTCCTACGGCACACCATTGTCATGCCTGTCTGCGCTTGTCCAGCGGCATGCCAACAACACCGTGAAGCTGGCCGTTGAGGGTGTGCGGCCACGTGAGTGCAGGCCAATGGTCTGGACAGGGCGGACACTGGAGTACAGTCCATGGCAGGCTGTGATCACGCTGCGATTGAGGCTAGGCATCTGACTTATGCAGCCGCAGGACTGATACACATAACACTTGGCATGTATGAGCCAAGACCCCGAGCGGTCTTGCGCTCCTACATTTCCCCGTACGTGCGGGCCCGCCCTCCGGGTACATGCTACATTGCAACATCGACTACTGTGGCCCTGGTGGCGACAACACTCCAACACAGAGACACGCTTACTGCACTTCCTGCTCAAGGCCAGACCAGAGCCACGCCCTGATCCCCCTTCCGAATCAGCACACCAGCACACGCCGCTTGTGCATGCAGGGGGGGGCGGGCGAAGCTACATGTCCAAGGTCTCAGCCACTGCTGAGGTGACATGGTATCGTCCGCTGAAGACAGCACACTGTGATGTTGCAGGGCTTGGGCCCATCATGCTGACATAATGACCACACGGACACACTTGCTTAGATGGTGTGAATGGCTACGGGCACGTGCGCCCGGCCACTTTTATTAGCAGGCTCACATATCGAGTAACCCCTGTGTTGGATGTGTGTGGGGTGTGTGTACACCAGCCTTCATGGAGTGCCTGGTGCAGTCAAAATACGACAACAGTGTCCATCGTTAAGGACACAACCATTCAACCATAAAGGCTCCATGACTTGAGCTGCACAGAGTCAGTGGCCCCGGATGCACAGCATCCTGCACGGGCCTACCGCCACGGGCCGCTGACTTGCAGTGCACTGGGACAGGGTCACGAGAGCAGAGCAGGTTCTCGTAGATGACAAAGGGGGTTGTCGCGGAGTGTCTTGGGGGACAGTGGAAGGTGCACCCCCAGGGCATGATGCAGAGGGCCAAACCACTCAGAAACAGTCACTATGGTGGAGATGAATGGAACAGACACATGTCGAACACCAAGTCCGTCCCAGCCAGATGATGATGCAGACAACCCCAAGGCCATGGACTCAGACGCCACCAAAGTCCAACCAGAAAGTGCCCATGACTCATTGCGCACAGAGTTAGTGGCACCCGTGTTGATAGGGGATGCCGCCTGCGATGAGGCGTGTCCAATGGTGTGGACTCCTCCATATCTTACGCAAGTCACAGTTCCACATGTGTGACCTACTGGACCGCAGTGTAGGCCGGGGGCAGCGGTCAGCACGGGCCCACAGACACGTGTCGTGTGCTTGCAATGCAGGGTATGGGACACTGATTGAAGGGAGTTCAGTGATATAAACTCTGCAATAAACATCTGGTCACTGCCGTTCTGTACTCAAGACACAGTTCCACATGTGGGACCTACTGGACCGCAGTGTAGGCCTGAGCCCTCATCCAAGTGTCGCCGGCTTGCGTTGAACAGGGTTAGTGGCACCACGTGTCGCAGGCTTGCGTTGAACAGGGTTAGTGGCACCACGTGTCGCAGGCTTGCGATGCAGACTTTGGCTTCACTGATCGGAGGGAGTATAGGGATGTGGACGCTGCCACAGACTTGGGGTCACTGCCATTCAAAACTCAGGACATAGTTCCACATGTGGGACCTACTGGACCGCAGTGTAGGCCTGAGCCCTCATCCAAGTCTCGCCGGTTTGCGTTGAACAGGGTTAGTGGCACCTCGTGTCGCCAGCTTGCGTTGAACAGGGTTAGTGGCACCACGTGTCGCCGGCTTGCGTTGAACAGGGTTAGTGGCACCACGTGTCGCAGGCTTGCGTTGAACACGGTTAGTGGCACCACGTGTCGCAGGCTTGCGTTGAACAGGGTTAGTGGTGCCACATGTCGCAGGCTTGCGATGCAGACTTTGGCTTCACTGATCGGAGGGAGTATAGTGATGTGGACGCGGCCACAGACTTGGGGTCACTGCCATTCAATACTCACGACTCAGTACAACATGTGCCAACAACTGGGCCGAAGAGTACGCCGGTGGGGTATGTCAACGAAAAGGGAGTGCTGTGGGCCAGCGTCTTGGAGGCCAGCGATGTTCTGCGTAGGCTGCAAAGGTCGCGGGACTGGGGCTTGAAGCTTGCACCGGCACGTGGTGGGCCCTCTTTGACACGCCGGTGTCGGCAGGTGAGCGGAACCTCCTTGGTGCGCTGGGGCAGGCACGACGGGTCTGGGGACCAGCGGCACAGGGGTGCATCAGGCGCACAGGGACGCAGGCCCCGCCGCGCGCGGCGCCGGCCTCGTGGCGGGCTGAGAGGCGCTGCCCTGGCAGACACGTTGGCCATTCCGAATGAGAACCACACCCAGTGCAACGGGCTTTTTATTCACACTCCTATGCAGGCCTGGCATACGCAGGGCCAACCCACTCCGCCCGCGCATACAGGGGGGGACGTAACGGGCGACATTTCCGCATTCTGCCCCACAGCCTGTGGGCAAAAGACACACAATTGATGGACGGAATGCAGAACAAATCAAAACATTCACCCCCAGTCAAGAGATCTGGGTTAAATCCATCATTCTTTTGCTCACCATGCCACCCCAGTTTAGACCTGGCCATATGCAAATCAGTCTTGACCCTGTGCCTCATGGAAACAGTCCAGCCCGAACTGCTAAGCCAGGTCCTCCCTGGACCGGAAACAAGCATCCTAGGACCGGTTTCGGGGTTTCACCCCTCTTCAGCCAGGATAGCTTGAATCCAGTGGCACAGTGAGCCTGGGACCCACGTCTGGGCATACCCGGCGCACTTAGGGCGAGGAAGCAAAGACACACAATTGATGGACGGAATGCAGAACAAATCAAAACATTCACCCCCAGTCAAGATATCTGGGTTAAATCCATCATTCTTTTGCTCACCATGCCACCCCAGTTTAGACCTGGCCGTATGCAAATCAGTCTTGACCCTGTGCCTCATGGGAACAGTCCAGCCCGAACTGCTAAGCCAGGTCCTCCCTGGACCGGAAACAAGCATCTTAGGACCGGTTTCGGGGTTTCACCCCTCTTCAGCCAGGATAGCTTGAATCCAGTGGCACAGTGAGCCTGGGACCCACGTCTGGGCATACCCGGCGCACTTAGGGTGAGGAAGCAAAAGACACACAATTGATGGACGGAATGCAGAACAAATCAAAACATTCACCCCCAGTCAAGAGATCTGGTTTAAATCCATCATTCTTTTGCTCACCATGCCACCCCAGTTTAGACCTGGCCATATGCAAATCAGTCTTGACCCTGTGCCTCATGGGAACAGTCCAGCCCGAACTGCTAAGCCAGGTCCTCCCTGGACCGGAAACAAGCATCCTAGGACCGGTTTCAGGGCTGTGGGGACATGGTAGCGTCTACTGGCCACTACACTCCATGCACCAGCAGTTAATGTCCACATGCCCATTTCCGTGGTTTGCACACTGAAGTCTGTCCGGCACATCCACGCCACACCTGGCATTGGGTAGGTTCTCATTCATTGGTCACTTGCCGCTCTCGCACATGCCTGCTCCAGGCCTCTCCTCACATTTTGCTATTGTGTGGCTGTGGTGCCATGCCGTGGCTGGGTTGTGTGCATGGCAAGCCCAGGTTCCCAATGGAGTCGTGTTGTCGTGTCGGGTCGGTTGGCATGTTGTGTGGCATGTTGCATGTAGTTTTGCTGCGTGCCCATTGCCAGTGTCGTGAGTTGCATGACTGTGGAGTGGAGGTGTGTGGTGTGTTCATTTGGTACTTACCAACGAGCAATGCATTTCCATAGGTGCCATCCTGGGAGCGCTGGTTGATGATGGACTGTCGGGAGATGTATGACTCATGCACACTGCCTGGGGAGTTGACCACAACATTGTTGAGGAGTCCCCGGTGGTCCACTATTGCCTGCACATTGATGGAATGCGTGTGCTTTCTGTTGCGGTAGTTGTGTGCAGTGTCGGCAGGGGGCACGAGGGGTGCATGTGTGCAGTAAATTGCCCCCAACACGTGAGGGAATCCAGCTATGGCGTAGAAGCCTTGCTTGGTCTCCAGCTACTCCTGCGCAGTGTGGGTGTAGTGGAGGTGCTGGGGAACCAGGCTGATGATGGCATCCAGGACAGGTGTGATGAACTTGGACAGGGCTGGCTGTGAGACTCCTCCGACTCTGGCAGTTGTGGGTTGGAAGGTACCAGAGGCCAACATGTGCAGCACAGCCGGCAGCTTTGTCTGCGGAGGGATGTTGGTTGTCCGCTGTGTTGGTGCCGTCAGCAGGTGGGCGCTGTGGGTCAGGATGCGGGGTATGGTTGTCCTTTTGGGCCTGTAGTGGGCAATGTCCTCCTCTGGCATTAGGTCTGTGCGGCTGGTGCATTTACGGTGGGTCCGCTGTCTTTGTGCACGCTGCCTCTGTGGTAGTCCAGGTGGGGGGCGGGGCGGGTCCTGGGGGTGGTGGCGGGCCTGGGGGTGGTGGCGGTAGGTGTTGTGGCCCTCATGGGTCTCCGAGCTGCATGATCATTGGCTCCATGGCATCTGTGGGTCTTCAGATGTGGCTCTTGGCTGGGCTCCCTTTCATGCTGCAGGTAGTCGTCCTGCTTAACACCAGCTAAAGGCAGGTGTTAATTCCCTGCTGCTACCGCGGCTTATCACCTGTTTTTGGTTCGCATCGCAGATCTGGCAGTTCATTGTGAAAGTGGTGTTGTGGTTTTTCGTGAGTTTTTGCACGGGAACGCCTACTCTGCATCTCATTAGGGTTAGTTGGTGGTGTCACCCGTGGAGATAAATTTTGGGGCAGTTATCGCTGAAATACTGGCGATGTCTGCAGTTTGCACCCGCTTGTGAATGGGGCGTTAAATCTATCTCCGCTTTTGATGCGTTCAGATGGCGATAACTCGGCGATAAGTCCTTGTGAATATGCCCCTTAGAGTTATACACTGACAATGGTTCCTGTGGAAAAAATTACTGGTCTATATTGATAATAATATGCACAATCGCAATATTAAAGGGTTATAATGATGTCAGAAGGAAAGGAGACCATGAACACCTCTGTTTGTATTTACAATGATTATTTTATATCATTCAAAAATTATACGAATTATGTACAGAAAAGGAAAAACAATAGTGCTCTGTGTCCCTTGTGTTAATGGAACCTAAAAACATGAGTGTTAAATTCGTGACATATAAAGCTTAGTTTCCACAATATTTAAAGACGACCATCAATAATTTAACAATAATCCCAGCTGCTGTACGAAATGGTTAGAGCTGATTGGAATGGTTCGCTTTAATTAGCTGTTGACGGCGTTTCGACCCTGTGTGCGTTGTAGGGTCTCATCAGGACTTAGGGGTATAGGGACATCTGTCAAGGGGGTTGCGCAGCTACGTGAAGGATGTGCACCACCAGTAAAGTGAAACAAGCATTGGCATAGCCAATAGGTCTCGCTTTTGGGACCTTATAAGTATTTAGATATGCAGCACAATATCCTTGGTGCAACAACATCAACTGTTGCATGATTAAACACTTATAAGGTCCCAAAGGCGAGACCTATTGGCTATGCCAATGCTTGTTACTTCAGTGCAATACGCTGATCACTTAAGGAGCAGAGCACTGTCGTAGAGCAGTGTCGTTGTCAATTCAGGGATTGTGAGGAAAGTGTGTAGCTGGCTACTGGTGTCAAATCAAAACAAACGCAAGTCTCCCAAGAAGTCCTTGTTGGGCGATGACGATTCTTCCCAAAAAGAACTGAATTTGACAAAACCTCACTTGAAGGCATACGAATGACCACAGACACTCCAGAAATAGATGTGAACATTTAAATGTGATACAGGTGCAGAACAAACTTTATTTTGACAGTAGTCACCGGGAGACTTATCTAGCGGCTCCCAAAACCAGTCCTTAAAGTGTGCGTTGGCTGACTTGATTTTTATAAAGGTCTCCTGTGACCTTTTAAGGAATGGCCTTCGGAGTTATTAAAATATTTGTTTTTCCCTATGTTTTCAGTTACTCTTAACAATACATTTACCCACTGCACTTCAATAAGGAGTTAAGAACCGTTTCTTTCTTAACCATGATTATATAGCGTCCCCTGGATCTGATGTTTGTAGCCTTAAAGCAGTTAATAAACGCACCTGAGTGCCAGTCTATTGGCCACACGACAAATATGCATTATTGCTCTCTTTGAGAGAGACATTTTGTAGTATGCTTCTCATCGCCTGACTACCCTTAAGAACAATCACTTGGTGGGGGCATGCATGATCGAACAGCACTTACCGAAACGTAGCTGCTCTTCCTCAACTCTGGAGCTTCAAAAACGTATCGGCAAACACAAACTGCGGCAAATACTGAAGGCGGACCTCCCTTTCACTACGGCCAGCGAACGCATGCTCTCTGCAAACCTAGAGCCAAATAGGCTGCATTTCCGTCTAACAGTCAGAGAAGCGGCAGAAATAAACAAGACAGGCGGACTGAAGACATGCACTGACGGGGACTAGCCAGAGGGACAGACAGAGAAACATGACAGGCGGACTGGAGTGAATGACAGGGGCACGACAGAGGGACCGACAGAGAAGCAAATCAGGCGGACAGGAGAGACGGACTGACAGGCACAGGACAGAGGGACTGACAGGGAAACATGGCAAATGGAGTGACAGACGGACGAGGACTGGCCAGAGGGACTGACAGAGAAACCTTGCAGGCGGACTGGAGAGAGGGACTGGCAGGGGCAGGAGAGAGCGACCGATAGAGCAACATGACAGGCGGACTGGAGAGATGGACTGACGGACAAGACAGAGGGACTGACAGGGAAACATGAAAAGCGTACCGGAGAGACTGACTGACAGGGAATGGACAGAGCAACCGACAGAGAAACATGCTAGGCGGACTGTAAAGACGGAATGACAGGGACAAGACAGAAGGACTGGAGACCTATTGCATTGCACATGCTTGTTCTGTGCTGTTATGCGGAATTGCGGTACCACATTACAGGAAATAAGTGGAAGTCTAATTATAAATGTGTCATAATTCTGATCGGGTTTGCCAGAAATGACCCTGAAGCCTGGGGTCAAAACTTCACAGGGGGACATCTTGATGCCTCAAGAAGTGATGCGCAGCGCCGGTTTCTAACATTGGACAATATGTACTTTAGGGAAAGTGAAAATATGGCGTCTGGCGCCATCTAGTGATCAGCCAGGGAAGCTGCTTTATAATGAAAATGACAGGCGTGCTCACGTTTAAAAACAAGCGCGCGCGAGAGAGGAGTGGGCCTGCGCCTGTTTCCCTTCCGGGAACGAGCAGGGGCACCATATGTTTGCAAGTTAATTACAAACATATGGTGTCAAAGCTCGCTCCCGCAAGGGAATCGCCAGACGTGCACGCGTTGCCATTAAAAGCAATGCAACGCGTGCACGTTTTTGGCTGAAAAGGCGCATCGATGGCTAAAGGTCTTTCTCCTATGCAGCGCATGCGCGCTGCGTAGGCGAGACCTAAAAAAGGATAGAGAGAATACTCACAAGGGACCCAGCCGGGTGCCTATTGTGAATAGAAAGGGCTGGCAACCATGGATATGCACAACGTAATTATTGACGGTGTATCGGAAGATAAAGAGACTGTAGATTCGGCCGGTTAGCGGTACGAGTGGATCTCAGGTGGAATGCCAGGTGCGCAGGCGGTGCGTCCGCTCTGGCCTGCGCATGTAGTATTTGAACCGAGGACACGATGAAGATCCGTACCCGCACTGACGGTACTATCGTGTCCTCGGTTCAAATACTACATGCGCAGGCCAGAGCGGACGCACCGCCTGCGCACCTGGCATTCAACATGAGATCCACTCGTACCGCTAACAGGCCGAGTCTACAGTCTCTTCATCTTCCAATACACCGTCAATAATTACGTTGTGCATATCCATGGTTGCCAGCCCTTTCTACTCACAATAGGCACCTGGCTGGGTCCCTTGTGAGTATTCTCTCTATCCTTTTTTTCACTTTACTGGTGGTGCACATCCTTCACGTAGCTGCGCAACCCCCTTGACAGATGTCCCTATACCCCTAAGGCCTGATGAGACCCTACAACGCACACAGGGTCGAAACGCCGTCGACAGCTAATTAAAGCGAACCATTCCAATCAGCTCTGACCATTTCGTACAGCAGCTGGGATTATTGTTAAATTATTGATGGTCGTCTTTAAATATTATGGAAACCAAGTTTTATATGTCACGAATTTAACACTCATGTTTTTAGGTTCCATTAACACAAGGGACACAGAGCACTATTGTTTTTCCTTTTCTGTACATAATTCGTATAATTTTTGAATGATATAAAATAATCCTTGTAAATACAAACAGAGATGTTCATGGTCTCCTTTCCTTCTGACATCATTATAACCCTTTAATATTGCGATTGTGCATATTATTATCAATATAGACCAGTAATTTTTTCCACAGGAACCATTGTTTCTGTTACACTTAATGACCCAGGTTTCTAGTGAGTTGGGTGTCCTTTGTTCTTGATTTCGACTTAGAGTTATACACAGCGCGTAGTCTGGCGGGATAGAGTAGCATGTATGAGATGTTGAGATCCCGCAATCTCCTTTTTGCTGCTACGAAGGACTGTCTTTGCTGTTGCACTAGACGAGTGTAATCTGGAAATATCATGATCGACCGGGATTCAAAAAGAAGTTTGTCCTTGTGTGTTCTAGCAAATTGTAGCACTGCATCCCTGTCTGCGTAATTGAGTAGTTTGGCGATAACTAGTCGTGGGCTTTCCCCTGGGGGGGCTTTCTCATCAGCGCTCGGTGGGCCCTCTCGACCACGAAGCACGTGGAGAGCATATCCGCCGGCAAGAGATCTTTGAGCCACTGGGTGAGGAAGCGGTTCATGGAGTTACCCTCGCAGCCCTCTGGAAAACCCACAAAGTGAAGGTTGTTCCATCTGGCGCGGCCTTCGGCGTCCTCTGCCCAGGTGCCAGTTCCTGCGAGATCACTGTCAGCTTATTGACGTGCTGCTGTAGGGTGGTTACTGTGTCCTCAATGGAGGACACTCGTGCCTCTGCTTCGGTAATGCGGTCCACAGCTTTTCTCAGATCCTGGCGTAGGAATGAAACTTCGGTTCCTACTGCACCTATTTTGGCATCTAGTGTATCTCTGGCCTCCGTAATGGCCGCCAAGAGGGCCGCGTTGTCCGGCAGAGCTCCACTTATGGACCCTCCTCCCGTTGTCGTGGTGTACTGGTCTAGGGTGCCTTGTTTTGCGCCCGCGCCGCCTGGCTTGTCTCTTCCCATGGTGAGTCGCAGGATGGTCACTCCGAGGATCTCAGGAGTCGACAGTTAGAAGCTCGAAGGGGCGTGCAGGGTCGTATCTACACAGGACCCCGTTACCGAAGTGGAGAGGAACTGCCAAGGGGGGGCACCACAAGCCGGCCCTCATGGAAACCAACCGTGTCTGAGCCACAAGCCGCACTGGGCCTGGCCTAGCCCATCCGCTTCCGCAGCCGCTTCCGCAGCCAGCCAAGGAGGCCCCCCTAATGGGACCTAACTCGCCGGACCACCAGCCTGCGGCGCACCCCCGGCCGCCACCCCGCGTCCAGGTCTGGGTCGATCACCTGGTTCTGGTGTTACTCTGTGGCCCTTCGTGGTCTATGGGCCGTCGGGGCGTAGTGTGGGGCCACGACCCACGTTACCGGAAGCGCTACCTGGGTTAGTCAGGGTACCTCCGTCCCCAGCAGCACTGTTCAAGGCCGGCAGCGGAGGTCCCAGTGGGCCAATGCAGCTCTCGATGGGTGCAGCAGTTTTCCCCAGGGGGAGAGAAGAGAGCCACTAGCACTCCCCGCATCCGAGGGCCCAGGGTATGGTGTAGGGCCTGCCAACCAAAGATCAGGCAGAGGATCCTTCAATTGAACTCCGGTGTCCTGGGCGCATGCGGCGCGGTGTCACCCCCAATCAGGGCTGCCACACTGTCGCACGCCACAGGCCGGGCGCCGCCGCGCCAGCAAGGAGGCCTTGGCGTGGGGAAATGAGGAAGACAGTCCCACGGGACCGACGCACAGCACTTCACGCCCCCACCCCCCAGAGGACCAGCGGTACCACCCCCCCCACTAGCCGGCACCCGGACCCAGGAGGGCCCAGCCCCCGAGCGCCAAGCCGACTCAGCCGGGAGGCCCTCCCGCGACCAGGGCCGCAGCCAGGGAACAAGGTAGCGAACACCGCACTAGGCCCGCGAGGAGGCCCGGGGAGCGAGCACCGCCAGCTGCCCATGCTCGACTCCCCCCACACCTGCCGCACTCCTCACCTCGGGGCCCCGACCCGGCCCCCACGCAGTTCCAGCCGCTCTCGCCAGGGACAGGATAACAGGCCGAGAGCACCAGGCCCCGCTCGTGCCACGCCTCCGGGAGCTGCGATGTCAGAGCCCCACCGGTGATCGGCCCTCCGCTCTGCAGCTCAACTCGTGGGAGCCCGGGCTGGTTAATGTTCCTCCTGATGCTCGATGTGCTGCACTGAGGTGGATGTGAGTCGGATTTAGAAGGATTCTTGGCGTGGACGCGCGGAGCTAACTCAAGCCGCGTCCGCCATGTTGGCTGACCAAGCCACGCCCCCAATAAAATGCATTTTTAGTTGCCAACCAAACATACAAACTAAGGAGCTGCAAGGATATGTCAGGGTCGTAGTTCTAAGTTGCCGGGGGCACAGCTTCATATGGCCATGAATTGCCAAGTGTAGCTTCATACTGACAGATTCAGCCTCATGTGTCCAATTACGGCCACCGTATGCCCGATTATAGCCATAAATTGCCTCTCATTTTATGCAGAGAAACCTGTCTCAGCAAATACACAACAAATGGATATTTTTGAATAACCGCAGTCTTTCTAGTTAGAGACTTTCTGCTACAATGATGGCCCCCGGGGGAAAGCATGTCGCAGACTAGTCTTTCCCCAGGGGATTTTGTGCAGAGAAAACAGGACATGGGTGGGGATAGGCAGCTGGGAGGAAGGGGTGGAGTTTTTTGGATTAGAATATAAAGGTCCGGAGAGGCATAGTCTGCCTCTTCCGGACACTGTTCATCACCGGGGAGGGGAGTAAAAAAATTATCTTATCTGCTTGGGCCCAGCAAGCTCTGCCTGCTCCTTTTGACTTTGTTGCTGGATGGTAGGCATTAGGCGGTGCTTGGGACGCACGACTATCCCGGTACTGTGTCGGTGCGGGGGCCATGGCATCGCCATCTGCCGCAGAGGTAAGGGCTGCGCTGCATACATTAGGAGCAGCCGGCCGTCAGGAAACATGGGTGGGCCTAGCCTGCCCTACGCTGTCCGTGGCTGGTGGTGTGGCCACTGCCGTTGCGGCGTGCCTCCCCGATACAGGGCGAGGAAGAGGGAAGTCTGGGCAGCGGGGGCAGAGCTGGAGGCGCCAGAGCGTAGGTCCAATTACGTGCGGGAGGCACAGTAGCCTCCCAGTCCGGCTGCAGGTTTAGGCATTCCCTGGCCCCGATGACATCTCAGGTGGGCAGCGCCGATTTGTATAGAACCCAAGGGGGAGGACAGCAACGCGGCCCGGCATGGCAAGGTTGCAGGCTGGCTGGGCCTGCCCAAAAAGGTTCAGCGCCTGTTCTAGGGACACCAGCGGGGCTCAAGACCAAGGGCCCCGCCCACAAAAAATTAAAGAGCACAGTGGGCGTCCCCCAGGAGAGGGAAGGGGGCAGTGAGGAGGTCGACGCTCCCCTAGAAGTGCCTGCCTCGGGGGGCAAGGTGCATTTGGGGTCTGGGGCACAGGCCAGCAGATGGGCAACTGTGGACTTTGATGCCCAGATAAGAGAACAGCGCCGTTTGGTCCAGGAGACCAAGGCCCACTGGGCAGCGATGTGCCGGGAGCACAAAGCGAAAGAGTTGGCCAGGGAGCGGGTGCAGATGGGCAAGACTGGCAGGGGAAGGCTGATAGCAGGACCAGTGCGGGGGTGAGGGGTTAGGGGTTCCAGTGGTGGGGGTCCCGAGGGAGGACAGGTGGCCAGCTTTTGTGGCTCAGGGGCCCGGTGATGCACAGGACCCTTCTGGTTGGTGCAGCCGGGAGGGCCTAGCATAGTCGGTGACGGAGGCTGACAGACAGGAGGCAATACCAGCAGGGCACTAGGCAGCCCCGAGACGAGGGTCAGAAAAGGCGGAGGGACCGCAGCGGGCCGACCCTAAATCGTGGGATCACACACCTCGACCCATTTAGGCCCAGGGGCTTCCACAGGCCACTGATGCATGTGGGCAAACCAGAGCGGATGGAGTGCGACAGGCTTAGTGCGATGAGGGTGACTGCGAGGATACTCTGGTGTTGGATTATGAGACTGATGAGTGGGAGGAAGGTGAGTTGTGTGAGGACGAGGTTGTGAGCAGGCCTGAGACTAGCAGCATGAGCAAAGGGCGCGCAACCTGTATGTCAGTTGTCTTGCAGCAGTCAAGAGCAGACCAGAGAGGTGCCAAGGCCAAGGCAAAGAGCAGTAAGGGAGAACGCCGGAAGGAAAAAGGAGGGGAGGAGCCATTGCCTTCAGGTACGGGGGAATGGTGGTCTGTGTGGGGTTCCGGGGAGTCACAGAAGGGAGCGCCCAAGTGGCAGTCTGTGGGAGTTGATGACGGGGTGGTTACAGAAGGGAAGATCAAAGTGAAGGAGGCTTTGCGCATTAAGGAATCACGCAAACGCGCGAGTGGGAGGAAGGCCGTTGAAAAGAAAACGTGCCAGCCAGCTGGTACAGCAGAGTCTGAAGGGGGTAAGAGTGATACGGATTCAGATGATGATAAGCACAAGAAGAGACTCCCATACATGGGGCTGGTGATGCTGCTTGGATCACATTTGTCTGACAAGACTAAGAACAGAATATGGAAACACGAATATGTAGATGTTTTTAAACTTCTGCATAGGGACATTCAGACAAAAAAGGGATCTAAGGAAGAGGAATATGAACTCACAAGACGTCCCTGAGTACCGATTAACATGAAAAACTGGACATCAGCTTTTCTGATCTATGCAAGTATTTATTGTGAGAAGCATGGGGATAGGGTGATACCCTTGTTCAAATATATGGACATAATTAGTAAGGCCCAAATGCATTTCGGGGGTTTCGCATGGCTTAGCTATGACGAAGAGTTCCGGGCGAGGGTGAGCCTGAACCCGGACAAGCCCTGGGGGGAGGTGGACTCTGTGCTCTGGATGCAGTGGATGTCATCCACTCAGTCCGCAGCTTCCACACACACGGCTAGCGGGTTACCTGTTACATATCGGCTTTTTCAGCCCAAGCCTGCCCCGCAGGGGGTGGGCTACACCCCGAAACCAACAGGAACCAATGTTGGGGCATGTTGGATTTATAACAAGGTGTTCTGTTCCCATCACCTGTGCAAGTTTAAGCACAAGTGTTCCAAATGTGGGGGCAGACACCCCATTACCCAATGTTTTACCCTGGCTAGCCCACCCGAACAGTGGAAGGAGTCCCGGGGGAGAGGCCAGCAGGGGCACCCTGGGACAAAAGGCAACTACTCCCATTAAAGTCGAAGCCTTACGGCCTTGGCTTTCGATCTATCTGGAGCGGGGGGAGGCCTTGCACCTTGAATAGGGGGTTCATTGAGGGCTTTCGGATTGGCTATCAAGGTCCTAGGGGACACAGGTGTGCTGACAATTTGTGGTCAGCCAGCGACTTCCCGGAAGTTGTGGCATCTAAGCTGGGCAAGGAGGTAGCGGAGGGTAGGATAGCGGGACCTTATACTGAACGGCCCATGGTGGACTTGATTGTGTCTCCTCTGGGGGTGGTGCCTAAGAAAGTGGAGGGGCGTTCTGACTCATTCATCACTTGTCTTGGCCCAAAGGGGCATCACTGAATGACTACATTGCCGAGGAGGATTCGAGGGTGCTGTATGAGTCGGTGGATGATGTGGTAGTCCTGGTGAGGAGCTGTGGGCGGGAGGCCGAGTTGGTGAAATGTGACATCAAGTCGGCGTTTTGTTTACTCCCCATACACCCTGAGGATTTTCAGTTGTTTGCCATGCAGTTTGGAGGGGCTCTCTATGTGGACAAGGTGTTGCCAATGGGTTGTGCTATCTCCTGTGCACTGTTTGAAGCTTTCAGTACCATCCTACAATGGGTTTTCATGAAATCTAGTGGACATAAGGAGGTGTCTCACTATCTGGATGATTTTCTGTTTGTGGGACGGAAGGATTTGGGTGAGTGTCTGAAGGCGCTGCAACATTTCCAAAGGATGGCGGATTGCTTTGGGGTGCCTTTGGCACCTGAAAAGACAGAGGGTCCACTGGTGGTGTTGACGTTTCTGGGCTTTGAGTTGGATACAGTTCTGATGGTAGCAAGATTGCCACAGGCTAAGGCGAGGGAGATTCAGGGTTTCTTGTTGGAGGTGATGGGTGAGCGCAGGACTGAGCTCCAGAAGGTACAGAAGTTTCTTGGGTTTTTATAATTTTGGTTGCTGTGTGGTGCGTGCGGGTCAGACTTTTTGCAGGTGGCTGGGCATGGTCATGTCCGGGGTGACTTTGCCACACCACAGGGTCAAGATTTCCATGACAGTCAGGGCTGACTTGCGGGTGTGGATGACATTTTTGGAAGATTTCAATGGAGTACTCATGTATTTCCCTGGATGAGAACAGTCTGGCAGATTCAGATATTTTCTGATGCGGCTGGTGCACACAGTTTTGGTCTCTTTTGGGATGGACGATGGTGCACTGAGTGCTGGCCTGAGCATTGGTTGCATCAAGGGCGCAGCATTGAATTTTTGGAATTTTTTTCCTTTGCTGGTTGCACTCTTTGCTGGTTGCACTGCAGGTGTGGGGCAGGGGGCTGGCGAACAGGGCAGTGCTTTTTCACATTCACAACATGACGGTGGTGAAGTTAGTGAACAGGCAAAGGGCCAGGGACCTTCAGGTGCTATGTTTGTTGAGACGTTTATGCTGACGTGCCTGAGTTTGAACATTGTCTTCAAGGCTAAGCATATACCGGGAGTGCAGAATGACATTGTGGATTTTTTTAATCTCGTTCACAGTTGCAACGCTTCCGAACATGGCGCCAGGGGCGGACGCCTTCAAGACGCCGCTGCCGGAAGATGTTTGGGAGATGGTCGAGTGAGGGTCCCCAGTCCGGCTGAGTGATCGTTGGCTGAATTCACCAGGAGGAGTTACGGGTTGGCGTGGAGCGAGTTCTGGGTATTCAAAGGAAATGCACTGCATGGCTGGGATCAGGACCGGGAGGAGGTCAAAAGGAGAGTGCTACACTTTGTTCTTTTCTGTAATGACAAGGATTTGTCACCTACCACTACTGGGGGCAAGTTGGCTGGGGTTTCATTCTATGGCAAGCTGCACTGGGGTTTCGACCCTGCCGGGGATGAAATTTTGGGCTGGATGTTGAAAGGCTGGGGCAGACAAAGGGGAGGGGGGAGTGTGACACCAAGGGAGGCTATCAAGTTCGATTTGGATCTGTTGGCAGTTTTGCCTGCCTGGTCTTACGATGTGTTTGAAGTGGCTGTTTTTCGGCTTTGCATGGTTTGGATGTTTTTTGGGGCTTTTTGAGTTTTGGAGTTGTTGGAGTCGCCGAGGGCGCCGGAAGTATTGCATGATGAAGTGTGCTCTGATCCAGTGTGGTTTGGGATATGGTTGCGCAGATCTTAGACCGATCAGCAGGGTAGGGGGAGATGGGTCTGGATGCATAAATGGGGGAGCGAGACAGTGTGCCCTGTGCAGGAGTGGCAGCATTTTTAGGCTTGGCTGGGGCGATGGTACAAGGCTTTTCAGCTACTGGCGGTGCTGCGTATGGGGTTGCGTCGGCTGGGGAAAGACCCTGCTGCCTTTGGGACACACTTCTCTTGGATAGGGGCAGCGACTGTGACGGCGAATCTGGGGTGGGACTGGGATCGAATACGTAGGATCGGCAGATGGAGGTCGCATTGTTGTGAGCGATATGTGAGAAAATAAATGTGTTTTTGCTGTGTAACCTGTCGTGGGGGGCTTGTATTGACAGGGGTCTGTGTGGATGCCAGACCTAACGTTTTTTTTCTCTTTCAATGCAGTTTGTGTGAGCGGTCCAGGGTCCAAGACGGTGACCTGGATTATGAGATATTCCTTTGTGCATTGGGCAACCAAGTATGCAGACCAACAGATATACGGCAGGAATTTGGGCTTGCACAGCAGCCGGCATGAAGTGTTTTGGTGGGGGAAAAGTGGAATGCGATGGGGTAATTTGCTGCCTTGGTTAACGAAACTGGTTCCACAGAGGGGCTGTCCGGATATGCTTTTGATTCACTTGGTGGAAAATGATCTGGAGCAGTAATCTGGTTTGACACTCTTACAACACATGCAGTGGGATCTTGAAGCCATCAAACTGAACTTTGCTGGAATTTGCAGTGTGTGGACTAAATTTGTGCCGTGCCAGGTCTGGCGGGGGAGGTAAGGCATGCAGCGACTGATAAGGCTCGCATAAGCTTAACAGAGCCATGTGAGTTTTCTGCATTGGGATAGGAGTTACAGTGATCTCTCATGGGAGCATTCGAGAAGAGGAGGCATGTTTGTTTCGGGGCAAAAGTGAGCACTTGTCTCACATAGGGAATGCCAACTAATGATGGAGTTGCATGATATGGTGAGTCATTTGTGGCATGACAACATATGGTGCAGAAGAGATCACCATTGAGTGGTGTGCTGGTCACCGGGAGGGAGACAGAAAAATGCCCTCCGGGGTTTATTCCGGGTGGTGGAAGTCTTGGGGGGGGGGGTTGGAGAGTCACATGTGGGCTTATCCACACCCTCGGGGGGAAGACGAATGGAGCACAGGTGAAAACTCAGTGTGCGGTACCTTGTCGAGTGAGGAGAGAGTTCAGGGGAGGGTGTTTTGGGAGATAAAAGAAAGAGAGCCTGGGGAGACGGCAAGAACTAAATGATTGGATCAGGGAAGGGTGGAACAAGGTATGACGTTTTGGGGGCATGGAAGTTGGTGTGAGATGTGAAAGGCCGTGGGATGTAAGGGGGACGTGCCTTATTTGCAAAGTTGATGTTATTGTTGAATAAAGTTTAATAAGTTTGCAACCATGTCCTAATAAATGGCTTTTTACGCAAATCATGGGTCATGAGTGTTTTGTTGTTGCACGATGATGGCCCACGGGAAAAGCATGTCGCAGACTAGTCTTTCCCCGGGGGATTTCGTGCTTGGAAAACGGGACGTGGGTGGGGATAGGCAGCTGAAGGGAAAGGCGGGGGTTGGGATTTGGATATAAGGGTCCAGAGAGGCGTAGTCTGCCTCTTCCAGACTCTGTGGATCACTGGGGGGGAGTAAAGGGGGTAAAAAAGTTGTCCACCCGCCCATCCTGAAGAATGATAAGGTTCTGGGAACAAGGGCTTGTTTTCTGTCCTACAGCGTTATCAGCAAAGGTTAGGACAGGTTGCAGGGGTCGTAGGCGGGAGTCTTGGGGGGTGGAGAGTCACATGCGGGCTTATCCACACCTTCGGGGGGGCGAGAAGAATGGAGCACAGGTGAAAACTCAGGGGTATATTCACAAGAACGTGCGATAACTACCGCAAGAGTAGCGTAACGCAACTTTCAATATCGCAGCCTATCGCTGGAAAATAACCCCGTGTCAACGTGGATTTCACAACAAGGCGGTAGCATGCGATAGTGTGCCGAAACCGCGGACAATGTCCGCGATACAACCACCACGATGGAGATAAAAACACAAACCACAACACCAAAAAACACGCGATGGGCCAAAGCGCGATGAGGAAACAGTGACAAGCAGCGCCAGGCCTGCAACACACACCTGGCAGGCATCAAAAATCACCATAAAAGTAGAAAAAACACCCACACACAAACTGACCAACACCCAAGCACCATGGAGGCAGCCGGAGCAGGCGCAGAGGACGAGCGCAACCCCACAAGCACCCCGGACGACCAGCCTGGGACCTCGGGGACAGGGAAGGGCACGGACAAGAAGACGAGGAAGACCAAGTTCAGTCCGCAGGCGAACAGGATCATAGTCACGGAGGTGATGGAACACCATCAACAACTCTTCGTCACGTCCAACGTGTCATTGGGCACCAAAACTGGAATATGGCGGGACATCGTCGACAAGGTGAATGCCGTCGGAGAGCACAAGCGGACAATGGACGAGGTCAAGAGGCGATGGAATGACATCAAGCGGAAGACCAAGGAGAAACTCACCGCCAACCAGAAGGCAGCAGCGCAGACCGGAGGTGGGGGCCCAGAACCACAGCTGGAGCTGGATGACATGGAGGAGCTGGTGTCGACAGTCATCAGTGTGGAGACTGTGGCTGGAGTCGGGTGACCGGACACTGCTCGACAGGACACAACACAACCGCAACAGGGTGAGTGACCACCAGGTACTGGGGGGACGGGTGGAGATGGCCACAATGGCACACATGCACAAGCAAGCAGGGCACAGTGCACACCTACAATGACCCTGGGTCCTCGCCCAGACCCACAGACTGTCACAATGTACAATGCCATGCTGTCTGAATGTCAACCTGTACCATGCGGCTACATACATGTGGATGCATTGTAATACACCATCTCCCCTTCACATCGCAGGGGCATCGTCAACACCTCCTGCAGAGCAGTCCCAGCCACTCTTCACTGATGACGAGGAGGACAACTCCAGCATCGACACCCAAACCATCCAAGACATCATTGACCTCATCCGCCACTCACCTCCAGGATCAGGGCAGCCCAGCCACATCAATGAGACCCCACCCACCACCCAAACCACCCAGCAGGAGGCACCCACAGCCCCGGCACTCTCCCAAGACCCCCAGGAACAACACATGGCCTTCCAACGCCGTGTGCTGGAGGGACAGAGTGAGACTGCTGAGCAGGTGCGGGTGGGGTTCGACCTCATGGCTACCAAACTGGACACCATCCATGGGTGTCTACGTCCGCCCCATGGTCTCCAACCAGCCCTGACTGACATTGCTGGAGTCATGACACGGAGAGAAGAACACCTGTCCGCTCAAAGTGGCTCCAGCGATGCCAGCCGTGAGCTGGCACACATGCGGAGGCTCATGGAGGACATGGTGCGGATGGAGGCGGAAAGGAAGGCAGCCACGGCTGCACACCATGAAAATGTAGCAGGGATCTACCATGCCCTGCAGTACTTCATCATGGCATTGCTGCCACAAGGCGTGTCGCAGATGAATGCGGCTGCCCCCACACCATCCACATCTCCGCCCCCTGGTGTGTCAGTGCCTCCCAGTGTGGCAGGCGTATCCACTCAGGCCCCTGATGTGTCAGTGGCACACAGTGCCACAGCCAGTACTGCAACACCCACAGGTGGGGCAGAGCACACATCCGAGGACGAGGACGTGGATGGGTTGGCTCTCAGAAGGAGCCACTAGCATACATTTCCGCCACCTGGCCTGTTTCTGCTTGGTCCCGCACATGGCCTCATGACCTTCCACTGACCCCCGATACACTCCGATGCACTCACCTTGGACAGTGACATGGACTGCCACATCCTGTTTGACGACCAATGACACGGCGACCAGAGTGCGGACTGTACCCTTCCTCTTCCGCAGTACATGTCATCCCCGGATGGACTCTGGCTGGCCCTCCACGTGCCCATATTGTGTAGTGTGCTCGGCATTGCCCTGTACCGCTCCAGCTGCATAACTGCACTGGATGTGCAATAAACATCCAGTGACGCACTGCTGTGTCATGTCTTTCATCATTCATGTGTGAATGTGTGGATGAATGTAGGGGCAGTGACTTCCCTTGCATCAATGATGTTCATCCTGTGGGATGCCAGTCAGAGGGTGCTACATTGCATTTTGTGTACCAGGTCCCGTGAACACTACAACAGGGACACACGCATCAGTCACTTCCTTGTCCGGACATGGACTGAACCACGCCCAGAGCACACGAGTCATTGTTGCAAGCCCTGCGCTGGTCCGGCAGGCCAGACCACTCCGCTAATGCTCCGAGGGGGGGCCCTCATTGCTACCCGTCACAGGCGTACTCGCTGGTGGTGTGCAGGTCACTGGTCTAGTTGTCAGCATGTCACAGCCACTCCCTGAGGGCAGGTTTGCACGCACACACACCCATCGGGCACAGGCGTCACAGGCCAGGTGACTCCGCCAACATAAGGGGCCGACGACGTCACATTCCCCTTTGCCGGTGGTGACTGGATGACGGACGCTCCACGGTTCTCAATCATTAAGGGCCCATGAGTTTTTGCGCACAGGGTTAGTGGCACACAAGGCCTTGTGGATGGCACGGCCTACCACCACGTGGCGCAGACTGGGGTTGCACAGGGTTAGTGGCACACGGGGCCTTGCGGACGGCACAGGCACCCCGCCATGGGACGGTGACTTTGGGTGCACTGAGTCAGTGGCACCTTAAGCTGCTGAGCGGGTGTGCAGCCTGCAATGATGCCCCGTCCCGGCAGTCCGGACAGCTCAGGTTTTGTGTGCCCCGCTGGACCGCAGTGTAGGCCAGAGCCAGCGGGCAGTGCAGGCCTACCGCCACGTGGCGTCGCTTCCGGGATCCCAGAGTTGGTGGCACCCATTGGGCTGAGCGGGTGTGCAGCCTGCGATGGTGCCGGGTGCACTGGTATGTCCTATGCCATGGAGTAATCAAGACCCAGCACCAAACGTGAGACCTGGTGGCCTGCGGAGCGGGGCTGCATGATGCCATGTCTGCGGGCCCCGGGCTTGTGGCTTGCAGCGGCACATGGTGGGACCTCCTGTCTACGCGCCGGTGGCGGAAGGTGAGCATTGAGGCCTAGGTGTGCATGGGTGGGCATGCTCCGATGGGCGGCGGGAGGGGTTGGGGTGCCTCTGCCTGGGTGTGCATGGGCAGGCAGGCGATGTTGTCTTGTGCAAGTGTGTGTACTGTGCCAGTCATGTATCTGGACTCTGTTTCAGCTGACGGCTCTGACTCAGATGTGTGACCTGGTGTCCTGCTATACATACCGGCACGTGGTTGGAGACACACCGGTGGCAGCAGGTGAGCAGTGTGGCCTGGGTGCGCAGGGGCGGCACTCTCTCTCTCTCTCCCTCTCTTCCTCTCTCTCTCCTCATCTCTCTCTCTCTCTCCCTCTCTTCCTCTCTCCCTCCCTCTCTTCCTCTCTCTCTCCTTCGCTCTCCTTCTGTCCTCTGATGTGCGCAGGACACACCTTCTCATCATGTTTTTTGTCTTACAGGCTGTGACCTACGTATTGTCCCGAGGGGAGCGGCCATGTGCCTTCATTTCATTTCGGTGTTCATTTTAATGAAGTTTCATTTGTTGCTTCGTAAGTGAATGTGTGCTGCTCATTTCTGTGACGACACATGCATGTCACCAGTTGTGATTGTGCGACATCAAGCGTAATATTTTGTACATGTTTAGGTGTGGCTGATGTGGCATGTCTTTGATCGGTGGGGTGCCAGGGAGGGGTGGTCCTGGGGGTGGTGGCGGTGGGTGTTGTGGCCCTCTTGGGTGTCCGGGCCGCATGATGGGTGGTTCCATGGCATCTGTTGCCCTTCCGATGTAGCCCTGGGCTGTGCTCCCTTTTGGTTTGCATGCTGCCGTCCGACTTTACACCAGGTCAGAGCAGGTGTAGATTTCCTGGTGCTAACGCGCCTTATCGCCTGTTTTGTGTTTTTATCGCCGATGTGGCTGGTCGTTGAGAATGTTGAGGTGTGATGTTGTCGTGCCTTTTGGCACGGGAACGCCCACTCTGCATCTCATTAGCGATAGTTGCGCGGGTCCTCTGTGGCAATGTTTTTTGCGGCTGCTATCGCGGGTAAACTGGTGCTGTGGGCTGTTTACACCAGCTTGTGAATGGGGAGGTATATTTATCACGACTTTGGCTGCGAAAAAGTGCCGTTAATTCGGCGATGGCTCCTTGTGAATATGCCCCTCAGTGTGCTGTACCTTGTCGAGTAAGGAGAGAGTTCAGGGGAGGGTGTTTGGGAGATAAAAGCAAGAGAGCCTGGGGAGATGGCAAGAACGTAAGGATTGGATCAGGGAAGGATGGAACAAGGTATGACGTTTTAGGAGAATGGAAGTTGGTGTGAGATGCGAGTGGCTGGGAGATGTATGGGGGATGTGTCTTATTTGCAAAGTTTATGTTATTGTTGAATAAAATAAGCTTGCAACCATGTCCTAATAAATGTTTTTTTACGCTAATCATGGGTCATGAGTGTTTCGTTGTTGCACGTCAAACTTTTTTGAGCTGAGTGCAAAAATAATTATAAATGTCTTTCTTGGATTCGTGAAAGAGGAGCTGTAAGCGGGTAAGGCAGGCTGCCGGAGCACAGCGATTTTGATTTCCCTGTTTGTATCATTAATGGGTGAATTAACTAGGAGGGGGCTATTCCAGGAATCAAAAGCACATATCCATCAGAACACATTTGACACAACTGATAGCAAAACAGCACTAATGTATGTCAAAATACATTTAATAATAGACACTGTTATAGCAACTGCTAACTAACACCATCTGTAGACCGTTTTTAAATTCCATCATGTTGGTGATTTAACTAGACAAACGTAATGCCTTCTAATTGTCTGTTTCATTAATTGAGATCTGCAATTTTCCGAATCTGAGCACTGCAGAGAGATGATATTCCGAAGCAATTAATGGATTTCTATGACAGCCATTTTGTGAAATTATTTTGTTACAGAATATGCATTGCCCGTTTTTTCCATTATTTCTTCATATGTTAACAGGCAAGTCCTGGTCATTAACTTTGGCATTTTCAGGTCACGCTTTGCTTTTTCTCATTATCTCTTTAAGTTCAAGGTGGCTGACGGTGCCTCGTCATTAGTTCACAGTGATGATAGCAGCAGTGTAGATAGAATTGTTCAAATGGCAGGGCTTGAACAAAGAGATCAATTTCAAATTACTCGGTTCACATAATGAACATAAACCTTTAGACAAGTGCGCAGGGATACCAATAAATCAGATTAATTAGCAGGATTGCCTTAAACAGGATGGCTTTCTTAATCGTCGCAATAGTAGCAAAAATATGTTGCCTCTGGGCTTTCATACAACAGCCAAGTGCATTCTGGGAGTTATAGTGCTGGCTTCCATTAAAGGAACCGACTGGGCAAAACTGCCAGGTTGTAATTGTCTGAAAAAGGAAAGTACTGGACTACAAAAATGTTGTTCCTTGTGATGTATGGGTATATGGTCAGATTGACGATACCAGCATTTATTCCTCACTTAGGGGCTGATTACGATGGCTGAAGGACCGCCACCGCCAGCCCCGCGGTGGCGATCCTTCCGCCATCTGACAGCAATTTTCCCACCGCCAAATTACGATGGCGGTGGGAATCGCTTTCGGGCCGCGGCGGTTGCAAAGACCATCCGCCATGGAACCGCCACAGGCAATCGTTCCAATTGCCTGGCGGAGCGGTCAGCATGCCTAAAATGGTGGCGGTGCCTAGCAGGCACTGTCCGCCAAATTACGATGCTGGCGGAAGCCAGCCTTTCCGTGGCAGGTAAACCGCCATTGAAAGGCTGGTGGAGATTGGTTTTGGGGGCCCATTGCGGGCCCCCCTTGTATTGGGGGGAGGTGTGGGTGCACTGGGGGGGTACCCATGGTACTTCAACATTTCACTGCACCAAGTGGCAGGCACCGTGTGGTGCCTGCCACGTAGTGCAGTGAAATGCGCAACATGCCATTTTAACTTTGCGGTGGGTGCTGCTGTCAGCAGCACCCGCCGCAATGTTAATATGCAAGATGCGACCGCCATGGTGGCGGTCGCATCATGATTTGGTGTGCGGGACCGCCGCATGTATTGCGTACGGTCCCGGTCTCCACCACGATGGCAGACGGACTCCAGTCCGTCCGCATTCGTAATCAGCCCCTTGGTTCGGTATAACAGTGCAATCTGTATCCTGTACGTCCATTTAAATTTTGTAATGCACACAGATTTGACATGGCTTGAACTGAGGAGAGAAATGGCTTGGATGCTGAAAAGACTGTATTTCCCTGATGAACATAAATGGGATCCTCATCAAAAAATGTTTCTCCTTCGTTAACGTCTCTACAATTTTCGATGATGGGTTACTGAATCACTTAAATAAAAAAAGAAACTGATGGGTTGAAGTTAAAAAGTAAAACTCATCAACGGTCTCATTAAAAGTCCTGTTCTAATTCCCTGGTGGTGGTAATGGGAGGAATTTCGGGCTGTTTTCTAGCCCCCTTATAAGAAGGACATTAGCATATATCGAGCCCCATAGGTAGAGCTTGAAGTGTCTCAAAATCTCAAATATGCTTCGGCTTTGTGGGTAGCAAGAGGAATGGGTTAGAATTCTTGGGCTGTGAGTTATAGCACCTAAAAGGTAAATTGCATGTTATGGAATGCAACAAGTTATAGCACTAGTTTTGCCAATCCCGGCATGCACACTCTCGACTCTGTGGACAAGCGTTGCCATGGAAATCACCAGGCTCTTTCTTTTGCATGAGTTCACTGGCTAAACTGCCTCTTTGTACTGGATATAAACCTCACCAAAAGTCAGTATGGCTCTTAAAGAGGGGAGCAATGAGTTGACGCTACAGTTCTATTAAACACAAAAGCCTCAGTTTCCTCAAGCTTCAGATTATTAATCAATAACTGAATTGATAACTGAAGAGTAATTAAAATTGTCATGAGCATCTATCTGCTTGTTATATGATGTGAAATTATGTAAAATCTTTAATCATACAATTGCTCTAAAAACCCATTTTTAGCGTGCCAAGTAAATCTAATTTGTCCGACATCTTCAGAAAAATTCCTACCTTACGGAGAAAAGCAAAAAAAAAAACTAGTAAAGAGCAAATGCAAGGGACGACTAAGAAGTAACTATCTATCGTGATTGACACTCAAATATGTGGTCAACCTGAGGAAGCGGAAATCCAGTGGGAAACATCTAAACATCAAAGCCTTGGACACTGATGAAACTCTTAATTAATTGTGCAACCAGAGTATGTTTACAAATGAATGTTGATGATACTCAAATCCACATCTGATTGGACAACTCAGAGACACGCCAACATTCCAAAATGACTTAACCACACATTCCATCGGATGGAAGAACATTTCCTCTGTTTGAATGGGGTTAAAACAGAGATCCAGGTATTAGGTGGACAGGACCATTATTAAATCTCTTTTGAATACCCCAGGAGCCTGGGTTCCCTGCCATTCACTTATCAGAAAGTAAGAAAGGTGAGTATATTTTAAATTCAGACCTATAATTTGCTTCACAAGTTAACAATCTATTTAGTTGTCTTAACCTACACATGTCAATGGTCAGGAAGATCCCGAGGTAATGCAGACCAATCATTAAGTGAAAGTGACAAAGTCCCTATTAATCAGAATGTTGGGCTACTGTATTGTTACACCTGTACAATGATCTTAGCAGAGGTGGCTAGCTTTCAGGTTAAGATGGTGCTCTCATCGCGTAAACCAGAGCATTACAAGCATACATTACATGATTGTCCGAATAGATCCAAGTAAGGGAATCAATCAAAATCAAAAACCAAACAAAATGATCGAAAATAGTGAATAGTAAGATGCATGCTCAGTGCTGAGATTCTAATTAAATATTTGTATACATTAATGTAAGTGTACAGTATTTGAAGGCCATTAGCATATATAAATCCAAATCACCAGCAGTTTTTTTCAGTGATGATTTTCAACAGAAAAATTACATTTCCAACAAACAGTTGAATACAATTTCCTTGTAGGTCTCATAGACATTTGTTTCATAACAAATGCGAAAAGTATTTCCAACATTGTTTCTGAGCACAAACCTTGAATTATTGAACAACAAAGTTGTTAAGTGGTTGTTCTCAATAATGCAAGGTCTATTCCGGTGATATTTAGTTAAATATGTTATTGAATTTCAAGGACTGTACACTCACATTAATATATATATTTTTTTATTTGATTCCCTGCATTAAGAATGCCTCTAATTACTTACTATTTTCTATTATTTTGTTTGGATTTAATTTTGATTGATTCCCTTCATCGGATCTATTCGCCCAATCATCTAATGTATTTATGAAAGGTGTTCTAAAACAACTCCTTCAGGATTTTTTGTTTTCTTACATTATGTACCCATCTCCTTAGGGAATATTGGATTGTCCTATTGTGTGTTACAGTCATCGCAAAAAGTAGGCAGCGTGTTACACGATACCATACTGAGAGTGAGTGCACACCTTCGTGGCCTAAACTGCACTGACAATTCTGAAATTATATTCATTTAAAGCGCTGCTCCGCGACCTGTGAAGAATGTTGGGTGGGAAAGACTTAAGTGAGACTGCAAAATTTTGCATCAGATGAAAGATGGCAAACTTGGTCTTCTTTCTTGCATGCTTAGACAAAAGGTCAGGATTTTGGAATTGCCTTTTCCAATGTTGTGGTCAGTTCAGAAATTTCTGTTTGAGGTTCCCAATCCAAAATTTGTCAAGTTGTATCTTGTGATGTGAGTTCCTGTTTGAATCATATATAGTAAAGACATTTACAACACATGGCAATGTATTTGTTCCCTTATTTTTTGGTGAGGTCAGTGTCAGTGGCTACTAATTTTGTCCCTGATGTTTGCTTCTTGCTGTCAGAATTCCATTTGCTCTCCTTCTGTGTGTCTTTGCTTGGCTCTTCCTCCACCCATGATGACAGGGAGATTTTGGTGTCTTGCTTTTCTTAATATTTATCTTCAAGCAACACAATTTAGTTTGGATAGGAGCTTTGTGACTTATGTGGCTTTTTCCTCTGAAAAGGGACACTCTTAGGGAGACAAATAACATAATGTAATAATAAGTGCAGAGTGGGACTATGGCTAATGGGAGGAGTTGCCCTTTCTCCAAGCCATCAAGACAGTAACTTGATAGGCCTTCACAGTGCCCAGTCCTAGACAGTAATGTGGTCTATACATGATTTCAAGAAAGATAACTGACTGATTGAAGCCAAACCACTCCTTTACTTCAACAAATGTGCATGTGGGGCTGTCCTTGCAAACACCCCACTAACATCGATTGTAATCCCAAATTAAAATCAAAATCTTTTGCACCATCCACAAGGCATATTAGACAAAAGATTGCAATGACCTTCAAAACCTTGCAATACATTGTCAAATATGCAACTTATCCAGCCACAAAAACGTTTCACAACAAAAGCATGGAGGCATGACCCGGGCATCCAAGCCCCAAACTCTTGGATGCCTTTAACCCCCAACTGAAAGCAGTGTTGCCACGTACTTTTTAGAAAGCTCATGAAAATGGACTCTTTGGAATGGCATTAATTTAATATCTGGTTTCAAAAAGAACAGTGTTAGAGTAATAAAAAATAGAGGTACTTTATCCCAACTTCAAATCAGGTGGACTGTACGTTGTCTTGAAATTCTGTTAGGGATATTTGCGCTTCCTTCAGTGCTCTGTAGTACTTCAAAGCTACATGACTTGTACTCTTCAAAACTCCTAAATAAAGAAATAAACTAAATCTATGGTCTTTACCCAACATCATCTCAACCTCCTTTCTCCCTCTTACTCTACCAAGCAATCCCTCCTCCCCTGATGAGAAACGTTTTTTATATTTTTTTCGTAAAGGACTGAATGGCATATGTGAAAGTAAAAATAAAAACTTGTCTAACAGAATCCATTGTGGTAGAGTGTTTGGGTAGTTTTTGACAGGGTTCTGTTTCAGATCGAGCTAAGGTGGCTTAGAAGATACTAAAATAGTTAGAACAAAGTACCTCAGAACTCAATTTGTTTTATCCCTATGGCAGAAACAAAGATATCTTGTATTTTTCCACTATAATAAAAAATCATCCCGGTTCTTCCTCTCACAATAAACTGACTTTCCAGATTCTAAGGTAGTCATTAAAGTACTGCAGTAATTCCAGGCACAAAAAATCCTGGTACAAATTACATCTGTGCTTGTGCTTTTTAGTAGTTTTGCTTCTGATTTACTGATCAGCGCATAAAATCTATAAATAAAAGTATTTGCGCCGCTGTTTTGTTTGACTTGTTTCTGACTTTTGCACATTTGTTGGTAAATGAGAGCACGTGTGCAAGCATAACTTGCACTCTCTTTTAAAAAGGGGTAGTGGAAAAATTAGCATAAAATCTTTTGCACTCGCTTTGGTCCTTCTTTGCGGCTCAGGTCACTAGAGAAATAATATCCAAAAAGACAATTTGTGGGCAGTTGATTCCACCTAGATATAAATAGTTGTGCTCAGAAGTAAAGGAGATTCCCTATCTGCCTTATAATGAATAAAAAAACAACATAAGTTTACCATTTCATCTCAACAAAATGACTTAATCCCCTTTTAAAGAACAGAGAATTGATGAAGTAAGTCAAAAATGGGGGATTGAGGAAACTGGTCAAGGGGGCACTGTGGCAAGGGGATAGGAATTATAAATGGGGTAGCTTTAAGGGGGGGAAGGAACCACTGTGGGCTTGCAAAAAATGTTAGGAGAATGGGAAGCGCAACTCGGGTGTGGGGGAGGGGCAGGAGAGGGGATTCAGTCAAAATAAAAAAAAACGTGAAAAGATGCATGCAGGACAGTGTATGAAGGCTCCATGGTAGGGGGGTCTGCGGTATAGGTGACAGAAAGAGAGACGTGGAAATGAACCGTAACAAGTTCCTAAAAAGAGAAAGGGAGGCGAGGGCTTGGGAGGAAAGCGCCTAATTAAAACAAAGAAAGAGAGCTCAGAGGGCGAGCAAGCAGAAAAAAAGCAAACAAGCATTGGCATAGCCAATAGGTCTCGCCTTTGGGACCTTATAAGTGTTTAGCAATGCAACAGTTGATGTTGTTGCACCAAGGATATTGTGCTGCATAACTAAATACTTATAAGGCCCCAAGGCGAGACCTATTGGCTATGCCAATGCTCGTCTATCTCTGCCTTTTGGAATGTCAAGGACTAGATTTGCAAGAAATCTTCCCACGTCGTTTATATACCGATTAAATAATTGTGGGGCTAGTGCAAAGCTTAGGAGTTTTAAGTAAAATAGCTCAAGAGCCTGCACCCCTTGCAGCTATTTATAACCTGATATTGCAAAGAAGACTCTGCCTTTATTTATTCGTAGTGGAAACTAGGAGACCGTTTTGGAAAGGAGACAGGTTAAAAGGCGAAATTAGCAATTGTTAAGGAATCAGTGAAGACTCGAGTTAATGAGCTAACTTCACAAGTAACATGGATGCTTTGATGGAGGCACAGTTTTGAGAGGCACTTTGTATCCACTAGAAAAACGTTAAACTCATCAGTTTTATTGCACTAGTAAAATGATAACTTATAAAGGCAAATAGTTTGAAATGTATCCTACTTGTTCATCAGGGAACTGAAGAGCAGATCTGCAATGAATGACCTCTTCAGCGCTTATAAAACATGAGTAATTCTAAGCCCCGCTTTCCGAATTAGTCCGACGGTAAAGAGAGTAAGGATAGATAAATGGCTACACCAGCATGCAAACTATGCCTAACATTTAGAGGGGTAGGATGATACAACCTCATTTACTCATGAAACTTCAGGGGTCTCGGAGACCTAAAATAAATTATAGGGCTTCAGGGGAGGGGTGAGGACAGGCAAGAGACATGCTCTTGTTCTTTGCTCTTGTTCTTTGAGTAGCGTAACCTATTAAGCTTTTCATTTCTCACCCTCGAATGTGCAGAGTGCTAATTTGGTGCAGCACTGAGCCATGAGAGATACTGGGACTTTGGGAGCAGGAGAGATATTTGAGGTTTACAACCCTGCTCAAAACGATTCTCTTCCAGCCTAGGAGTAGGTGAAAACTGGACCTTAAAAGGTGTTGTAGATTATGTTGGTTCTAATCCTGGCTTTTCCATTCGACCAGTAACATTATGCGATTCTGTGCAAATCGCTTCACCTTCCTGAGCCCTAATTTGTGGAAGTGTAGTTGTGTAATATAAAAAAACTGCTTAATAGTATAAAACAAACAACATAGTGTCTGGTTAGTTATGTCCCAATAAACCCTCGCTCAATGGTCTGAAACAGGCTCTAAACAATACTGTTCTATTTACAACACCTTAAGCTGAAGATGTACTGCCTACAATAATTAATGTGCTCTGCTGAACCTAAGAGTCAAATAGGCACTGAATCAAAAACCTAAACTATAACCAGCAGGCTTCCCTGGTGCAGGTAACCTGGTTCCAAGGGTATCCACAGGTGGGGTGGCTCTCCAACCTCTTGTCTTCCACGGAGTTTCTTCAGGGCCCCCTGGGAAGGGTCCTCTTTCTTTAAAATTGCAACCGCGACTTGTACGTTGATTTGTACGGGGAACGCAGTCGTGTTCCCAAACTGCACACGACCTCCGTGGGGCTCCTAGATACTCATCTTGGGTGGTTCCTTGGGTTCCCGACACTTCTACGTCCTCTGGGTATAGTCTTGACTCGAGTCGTGGTTTGCATACGACTATTTTAGTATATGGTTTGGTCTCCCCTGGGGACCACTGTGTAATCTGTGCTACTTACCTGTTTCTATTGCAAAGTATTGTGTGTATTGTGTATATCTCCAGGTAGGAGATATCTGTACGTGTTAGTGTCTTATAATAAATACCTATTTTACAAATACACTGTGTGGTTATTTTTCATTTAATCTATAAGATTGTATTCTGGTAAAACAAGCTGCTTTACACTCCTTCTGGACTAAGCCTGAAGGCTGCTCTCCACAGTTACCACTTAGAGAACTTTCTAAGGTTGTCTAAGACCACTAAAAATCACCATAAGGGTTTTCTGCATTGGTGCAGGGTGCCCACTTACATAAGTGTGCATCATATACCAAGCCAGCCTCTCACAATCCCATAGCTGGAAAGCTCAGTTTAACTAGGAGACATGGATCTTACTATTATTGGTGCAGCATGGGCAGAGACCCTAAGGCTGAGGTGAAAGAGGCTGTATTAACACCCAACTGGGGAGCTTGGTGCACCATTTTTGTTTCTTGTATTTGGGCTGAAGGGACCTGTACTCCTTGACTAAGCAAGGATCCAGTTGCGTTGCTTGCAGCACCCTGCAAACAATCCCATTGGTAGCTGGCTCTGCATCTCTGGTTACCATCTCAGAACTAGACAAAAATTGCAAGTGGAGACTGCTGCCCGGTGATGGGGTCTACTTGAGCTGAGACTAAACATGTCCAGCCTGGGACTCCACAGAGATTGGCGCCTTATAGTCGATGCTCCATTAGCAATGTCAGAAAAACCTGTGGGTGGTCCTATCTCAGTTTTCTCGAATACAATTAAAATAAATAACTAAATTAGGCACAAACTTGCCACCACTCATCACCATAACAAGCCAGACTAATGGAGGAGTAAACAAGTAGTCTATAAATCAAGCAGCATAATGTAACTATATTTGTGCCACCAAAAGGGATCATAGAATGGTTTCAAAAAAGGCAACAGACAATGCCGTATGCACTCCTATATTCCTCTTAGCACACACCCTCTAAGCATCCTAAAATCAGAATCTGCACCTCTTCCTTGAACCTAAGAAATCTAGGCTATTCGCTTTGTTTCAGTCCCAGCATGGAGTGTCAAGCACAGTGCTCTCCAATGAGCAGCACTAGCTAGCGACAATCTTTCTCTGTCTAAGGAATTCTTCCGCTTATCCTCTGAATGCTGTAGAGAGCAGTGTGCTGCCGCAACAAGGAGAACCTTGCCTGTTGATCAATTATTTTTATAGCGTTAAACTCACTAGAGGTGACATTAACAAAAGCCGCTATTTATTCGTAGTGGAAACTAGGAGACCGTTTTGGAAAGGAGACAGGTTAAAAGGCGAAATTAGCAATTAATAAGGAATCAGTGAAGACTCGAGTTAATGAGCTAACTTCACAAGTAACATGGATGCTTTGATGGAGGCACAGTTTTGAGAGGCACTTTGTATCCACTAGAAAAACGTTAAACTCATCAGTTTTATTGCACTAGTAAAATGATAACTTATAAAGGCAAATAGTTTGAAATGTATCCTACTTGTTCATCAGGGAACTGAAGAGCAGATCTGCATTGAATGACCTCTTTCAGCGCTTATAAAACATGAGTAATTCTAAGCCCCGCTTTCCGAATTAGTCAGACGGTAAATAGAGTAAGGATAGATAAATGGCTACACCAGCATGCAAACTATGCCTAACATTTAGAGGGGTAGGATGATACAACCTCATTTACTCATGAAACTTCAGGGGTCTCGGAGACCTAAAATAAATTATAGGGCTTCAGGGGAGGGGTGAGGACAGGCAAGAGACATGCTCTTGTTCTTTGCTCTTGTTCTTTGAGTAGCGTAACCTCAAATCTCACCCTCGAATGTGCAGAGTGCTAATTTGGTGCAGCACTGAGCCATGTGAAATACTGGGACTTTGGGAGCAGGAGAGATATTTGAGGTTTACAACCCTGCTCAAAACGATTCTCTTCCAGCCTAGGAGTAGGTGAAAACTGGACCTTAAAAGGTGTTGTAGATTATGTTGGTTCTAATCCTGGCTTTTCCATTCGACCAGTAACATTATGCGATTCTGTGCAAATCGCTTCACCTTCCTGAGCCCTAATTTGTGGAAGTGTAGTTGTGTAATATAAAAAAAAAACTGCTTAATATTATAAAACAAACAACATAGTGTGTGGTTAGTTATGTCCCAATAAACCCTCGCTCAATGGTCTGAAACGGGCTCTAAACAATACTATTCTAATTACAACACCTTAAGCTGAAGATGTACTGCCTACAATAATTAATGTGCTCTGCTGAACCTAAGAGTCAAATAGGCACTGAATCAAAAACCTAAACTATAACCAGCATTATATAATTTGTGTAATCATTTTATTTTGCAATCATAGGTCACAAATTGAGAAGAAAGAAAACAATCCACAACTTAAATTCTGCAGTCTTAGGGTTACCGTAATTTTTACATTAAAAAATACACTATAGGTATTACAGGCCTGTACGGATGCATCCTTGCAGGCAGGTGTTCTGAGAAGTGGGATAAACACCCTTTTTAGATGTAATGCTCATCACTGGAAAATATGAGTTTTGCACATGCAAAAAGTTGTACAGGATTTGAAATTCTATATATAACCCGTAGCTCTAGAATTCCTCAGTGTACTGCCAAACGTTACTTCTCCCATGTCTGTCTATGCTTCCCTCCAGTACTTGTATTCCAGTACTTCCACCTGAAACTAAGAAGATATAAATATTCGAGGTGGGGATGTTTTACTACACGAACTGCAGTACTCCAAAACTGCGAAAGTGTGTTTGTGATCCCTGCCGTAATCTCGGCAAACCGGGTAGGTGAAACAGCAGGGTATGCATGTTGGGAATGAGGTACATGTGCAGTGACACATGGAGGAGCTTCAATAGACAGAACTATTTCCTGGAGAGGAACGAGGACGTCAAAACTGGTTTCTGCCCGCGGTTTCCATTGGTCTACGTTTGGCAATGTCCAGATAGACATTACGTCTATAACACGATTTAAAAGGATCGCACTCTTTGGAATTATCTTATCATTTATGAAAATAAAAAGTATATTCAAACATTCGTTCACAAACGTTTGTAAAGGTGTACAGTACTGCTGCCCGAATGCGATCAAAGCATGAAATAAACAGGCGCGAGCAATGAAGATATTTGTGAAACTCAATCAGTCTTTCGTGGCACCTAGTGGAGTCGGCTGTGAACTGCAAGGAGACAAAATAGGTACCCTAAGCAATGATTCATATCTCTTTAGCTTACAGTGCGCGAAAGCGAGATCTGCGGAGAGAAAGGCAACTTCGCCTGGTGCAACAGGGAAAGTTGAAACAGGCAACGATCTTTCTTTACAACAAAAAAAAGCTAATGATATCGACTTGCAAAATAAAGTGAAGAGAGAAACCCTATCGTGGATATTGTTAAATAAATACGTCAACACCTGGCAGAGTGACTGCCTCGGGTCCGTATGAAAAATAACTATTAAAACAAGCACTGAAACACAAGTGCGGCCCCGCGCCGCGAAAGTGAAACAGTACTCCGGGTGGAGGGGTGGGGGGGAGTGCGATTCCCTTGTGGGAGCGAGCGGCGCCAGGAGCGATAATTGCTACCATATGGCGCCAGCTGCTCGCTCCCGCAAGTGAATGGCCAAACGTGCACGCGTTGCCATTGAAGGCAATGGAATGCGTGCACGTTTTTGGCTGAAAAGCCGAATCGATTGCAAAAGGTCTTTTTGCCTATGCAGCGCATGCGCGCTGCATAGGCGAGACCTAAAAACAGGAGAGAGCAGCATGATGCTGAAAAACACAGATGTAAATATAACGTTACAGCAAGAAAGACTTTTACCATGAGCAGTTAGTCAGCCTAGTAAATACCATTCAGGTTAGAAAGTTAGATTATTAACACTAACGGAATGAGAAAAATTTCTCACACCTTGAAGGGCTGAGAGGAACTCGCGAGGGGAGTGCACCCTCCTGTGTATTAACACTATTACACACAAAGTACTCCCCTAATTGTTAATCCAGGAAACCCGGACAACTTAGATAACTTTAAACTGAGTAAATGATGGTGGAGTGTCCCTCCATAAAGCTATGACAGAACTTCACCTACGGGTGAGGAAGGAGGCAACTCCTTTTGTTTTATGTTCCCTCACACACCCTAGTGGTGTCATGCTTCATCATCGGGACACCCTGACGCCTAAAAGTCAGGGTGGGCTCAACCATATCTCAGGGAGCACTTAAAAGATTTTTTGGGGCCAGAGGGGGATAAAGATTAAAACTCCTCTGTCGGATCCCGGTTTCCCTTTATTGTTGGATCTGGCAGGGATATTAAAAAGATAAAGAAATAGGGTCCGGTGGGATATTATGGTCCTAGGACCCTACTGCCAACATGTTTCAGTCCACTAGTGCCCCGTAAAGGGTGCTGGACTTTCTTCAGGGCAAAAGCTGTGGCCCCCTGGAAACAAAAAGAAGTATGGGAATTGCCCTATACTCAATGTAGTAAGGGCAGATAGCTGCTCCTTATCTTAAAACCAATTGGTCTGTCGTCACTCCATCTGTAGAACGACATAAACAACAAAATAACCACCATAGTATCATGTACTCATAATCTGCTGGATTGTGTACCATGCACTTGTGCCACAAAACTCGTGAATAACCATTTTGATGGTGACACAGTCATGTACTGCACTTTTGTCTCAAGTGCGTGTTTCTTGTTCATTAGCGTGTCTCTTTTGAACACTCATGTCTGTGTTATACCCGTGTAGTGGCGGCAATTTGCCGCATCCTATCCTCTTGCATTGCACTAGTGCATGTGAAATAGGCTAAAACTCTCGTGTCAACCACTCTCATGCTCTCCTGCCATTAAAATATCGCCACTTCAATCACTCATTCCTTACACATCAAAGTTGCTCCTTACCCCAACTTGGGAGAAGTTTCACTTCGCGCTGGACCTCACTCTTTGGTGTAGCCCTGTAGTCAAACCCTGGAGTAGATACAGTGCACAGGTTGCACAGGGCGTAAAGAAATTTTACGTACCATGTCAAAAATTGGCATCGCAATCAATGAAAAAGATGGAAAAAAGGGAAAGAAAAGAAAAGAAAAACCGTGAGTTAAAGTCTGGCCGTCCAGCTGATTGTGGAGGTAACGTGTCGATCCATACCTGCATCGAGCTATTTTTTCAGTAGGAGTTACTTACGCCATCAAGGGTCCTACCCCGCTGCTCAATCTACTCGTATAAGGTCCCAGCTGCTTGGTGAGCCGCTATACTGAACACCCCTACTTTTTAAAGGGAGAACCTTATTCCCATATCCGCGTTGGCGCATCCTCTTACGGTACTGTGTGTTGACGTCACCACGCTAGACGGGAAACTATCACAGTGGAGCAAACACGTGTTGCTCCCTTGTCTTAATAATCATGGGAAATGTAGTTCCTAGTTACTCGCTGACCCTAACAGTCATGGGTATTGTAGTTTTAAGTTAAAATCTCTTAATGTACGGGCCACCGAAAACTTTATTTAGTCTGACAGCTGTCAATTTCCCTTACACTGGAGGACAGTGTAATGGCTTGTGAAATGTAAGCTAGTATGTGTTAATACTAAATTCATTATATTAACGACTTTCCGATTCCTTTGTACACATCGCGTCTGTATAACCATAGACCCACGTAGTTCGAAGGGAACAACTTAAAAGATTTAACACCCTTCATGATATGTTGTAGGGATTGATTTTGTATACCCTGACAGTGGTGTATCTGCTATCCTTAGTAAAAACTGTATTACATATTTCATCAATTTCCGTGGAGATGGTTTTAACGGCAAAAAGGAAGGAGACCTGTCAGAAATAATCTTAAACTGTATTATATTTTTATTTTTATTTCCGTCATATTACTTAGCATAAACCTTAGGTACTCCACAGTGATCCAGTTATAAAACACCCGCAGAATTTTTAAATTACGGGGGTTAAGTCTGTGGATTGTCAGGTCGTGTTTAGGGGAATCTAATGTCGCACATGGTGCGTGGTTTTTTATCTATTTTTATTAAGTTGATTCCAAGGTATGGAGTCATTCAATCCTATAAGGTGGGTTTTGAGCCTATACACCCACCGCTGTTCGCGTTCTAATAGGATTCTTGTGTTGTCACCCTCCCCTTTCACCTTCTCAATCACTGTCCACCATAGGTCCATATCAGTGTGTTTCTTTTCAACGTAGTGGGCTGTCAGCTTTGTTGCTGTGATTGCGCGTCTTATGGTACTTCTGTGTTCGCTGATGCGAACCTTCACTTTCCTTCCTGTCATTCCCACATACATGAGATTGCATGGACACCTAATCAAGTAAATTACTTTTTCGCTGTTGCAATTAGTATGCGTACGCTGTTCCCATGCGTGGTGCATGCCTAAATCTACTTCCTTGGTGTGTTCTGTAAAGGGACACACCACGCAAGATCCACAGGGGTAGTGGCCTGTAACCGGTTTTTGGTTCCAGAGTGTAAGTTGGTCATTTGTTTTGGTTTTTCGGAAATCTGTATGTATTAATGAGTCTCTTATGCTCCTATTTCTTTTAAACGAAAACATTGGTTTCTCAAACTTGAGTTTGTTAGAGGTCAGGACAGCCCACTTTTTGTTTATAATCCTCTTGATATCATTGGAAAATGCATTAAACGTCGTTACACAGATCAGTTACTCTTTTTCCTCTTTAGGAACAAGAAACACGCACTTGAGACAAAAGTACAGTACATGACTGTGTCACCATCAAAATGGTTATTCACGAGTTTTGTGGCACAAGTGCATGGTACACAATCCAGCAGATTATGAGTACATGATACTATGGTGGTTATTTTGTTGTTTATGTCGTTCTACAGATGGAGTGACGACAGACCAATTGGTTTTAAGATAAGGAGCAGCTATCTGCCCTTACTACATTGAGTATAGGGCAATTCCCATACTTCTTTTTGTTTCCAGGGGGCCACAGCTTTTGCCCTGAAGAAAGTCCAGCACCCTTTAAGGGGCACTAGTGGACTGAAACATGTTGGCAGTAGGGTCCTAGGACCATAATATCCCACCAGACCCTATTTCTTTATCTTTTTAATATCCCAGCCAGATCCAACAATAAAGGGAAACCGGGATCCGACTGAGGAGTTTTAATCTTTATCCCCCTCTGGCCCCAAAAAATCTTTTAAGTGCTCCCTGAGATATGGTTGAGCCCACCCTGACTTTTAGGCGTCAGGGTGTCCCGATGATGAAGCATGACACCACTAGGGTGTGTGAGGGAACATAAAACAAAAGGAGTTGCCTCCTTCCTCACCCGTAGGTGAAGATCTGTCATAGCTTTATGGAGGGACAGTCCACCATCATTTACTCAGTTTAAAGTTATCTAAGTTGTCCGGGTTTCCCGGATTAACAATTAGGGGAGTACTTTGTGTGTAATAGTGTTAATACACGGGAGGGTGCACTCCCCTCGCGAGTTCCTCTCAGCCCTTCAAGGTGTGAGAAATTTTTCTCATTCCGTTAGTGTTAATAGTGTAGCGCAGCGCACAGCTGTGGGGAGTTTAGTAGTTAAAAAGGGGTTTATAAATTGAAACCCGCCTATATATACCCACCTATGGTAGAAACTCCTAGGTATTTTACCCCTTTTCTGTGATCTAGCCTTGTTTTGTCGCTAACTTTTTTATCGCTCACACTTTTGACTAGCCTTGCGCACTTCACAATTGTATGACATAAATATGAATACTTTAGGATCACTTACTGCGTCTGAGTCCCTAGGTTTGGGGTACTCAGATGAAATTGCATCAGCCATTTTGGCTGGCCCTTCACTGTTACCAGACATGAATATTAATCAAAGCTTGAGTCAGGCACAAAATTGGGATGAACTCAAGGAACTTAAACGAGCCCAGATGAAGATCTTACTTCATGGGGCAATTCTAACGGAATACCTACGGGGCAATGCAGCACCAAGAGGCCTCTTGGTTACCAACGCCCCTAGAATATTTTTGGATGACCAACAGTTTAAAAAAGAATGGTCACTAATCGCGTGGCGCTGCACACGCGATTGGTTGATCCTCATTATCAACACGGCGAAACGCCTTTCAGAAGCCATCTTGGTCAAGATAAAAACCAGCGAAGACGCACTAATGACCGAAATTAAGATCACACTCTATAAGAAAAAATTAGAGGAAGTAAATAAGGAGATAGGGGAACACAAGGATTTTTGATGCAGAGCAAGGTCAACAAATTACAAAAAGACCTTAAAAATTTGCTCATGAAAAGGTGTACCCGTACGTAAGAGAAGATTATAAATCCCAGGAGAACTCAGAGTCGGGTTCTTCCTATCAGGGGGACTCAAGCAATTCAGAATCGGAAAATGAGGGTTGGGCAAGTGATGGTTCGAACAAGAGTTGGAGAGGTAGATCGAGGAGACCAAGATGGGGGAACTACAATCAAGGGTATCAACCACCGCAGATGTACCAATGGCCTGGCCCATTTGGCCCTGTTCCATTCCAGGGACCACCACCTTTTCATGGACCACCACATTACCAATCTGGCCCATTCTTCCAACCCAATCACAATCAGAACCGTTTTTTAGGACAGGGTGGGAGAAGGGGCAGACGAGGCAGAAGGAACAACTCCAACAAGCAAGTGCAATGGGAAGACAGCAATGCACCGGTGAGCACCCGCAGCATGACGAAGGGGCCAACAGCAGGAACGAGCACAATGCGGGACTAGTAGTCAACCTTACAGACTACAACTTGAGCACTGAAGAAACCACAGTCCTGAATAAGGGCCTTTGGGTTTGTTCCAACCGCATACCTAGATAAATTCCAGCTACGCTGTGAATTGAGCGATTTCTTCCGGAAGTTACGAATAAAAACATTCTTTTTAAATAAAGAATTACAGACAGAAGATCAAAACCACACCACTCTTCGTCGAAAATCGACTTTTTCCCCCTACATCAGTGATGCCCCCAGAAGTTATAGCCTTTGAGGAAAGTGTATCAAAAGAGATTGAGGATTTACCTATGAAGACCGGCACGTTTGATAACCTCAGCAAAAGAGAAAGAGAGGCCTTAAAATCTTTAAGTTTGAGAACTGATATCATCATAAAACCAGCAGACAAGGGGGAGCAACGGTAATACAAAGCTCCACCGCGTACAGAACAGCATGTATGAATCTACTGGCAGATACTAAGTATTACAAACCTATCATGAGAGATCCAACAACACGGCTTAGGAGGACAATAAGTAACATAACCTCAGAAGCACTGGCACGAGAATGGATAACCAAAAAAGAACATGATTTTCTGAATCCAGAAGACACTCGGATACCGGTATTCTACACGATACCGAAGATTCACAAGGACAGAATACCACCACCTGGGCGACCCATTGTGTCCGGGATTGGTTCCCTCCTGGAACCCCTTTCGAAATACACCGACTGGTTCCTCCGTCCTCTAGTAACCCGTATTCGGTCATATGTACAGGATACTAAACACCTACTTAATCTCTTAACTGAAGTTACGTATGATCCTTGCCATAACATCTTGGTGTGCCTAGACGTGGAAGCTCTCTACACGAGCATTCCGCAGGAAGAGAGTATTAGGGTCATAGAAAATCTTCTTGAGCAGGAGGATTGGAGTTGGGATGCACCAGTGAGCTGGGTGATTACATTGATGCGCCTCGCTCCCACTGAAAAAATTTTCAGGTTTGAAGAACAGCTGTTTCTACAGGTCCACGGCACTTTGATGGGCAGCACGTTCGCGCCCAGTATAGCGTGTTTGTACGTGGACCAGGTAGAAGAACAACATATCTGGCGTCCTAACCCCTACTCTGATAACATCAGAAAGTGGTGGCGCTATATAGATGACATCCTGGTTATTTGGGAAGGTGACAGTGTCACCTTAAACAACTTCTTTGTTTGGATAAACCAACTTAATCCGCACCTAAAGTTCACTATGACCCATAATGAAAAACAAGTTTCCTTCCTAGATGTTAATATCTGTGCTAAAGAGGGGGCTTTGTACAGCTCACTCTACACAAAACCAACTGACAAAAATAGCCTGCTGCATTTTGGAAGTGCTCACCCACGAGCCCTTAAAGAGAACCTCCCGGTGGGGCAGTTTTTACGTATACGCAGGAACTGTGCTGATCTTAATGATTACAAAGCAGAAGCAGATATACTGTCTAGAAAATTGGAGGAGAGAACATACCCTAGGAAGATTATAGAACGAGCAAAGAAATGATCTCGCAATACCCCTAGAGAGGCCCTTTTGGAATCCAATCCTAAAGAGGAAAAAGAGAAACTGATCTGTGTAACGACGTTTAATGCATCTTCCAATGATATCAAGAGGATTATAAACAAAAAGTGGGCTGTCCTGACCTCTAACAAACTCAAGTTTGAGAAACCGATGTTTTCGTTTAAAAGAAATAGGAGCATAAGAGACTCATTAATACATACAGATTTCCGAAAACCAAAACAAATGACCAACTTACTCTCTGGAACCAAAAACCGGTTACAGGCCACTACCCCTGTGGATCTTGCGTGGTGTGTCCCTTTACAGAACACACCAAGGAAGTAGATTTAGGCATGCACCACGCATGGGAACAGCGTACGCATACTAATTGCAACAGCGAAAAAGTAATTTACTTGATTAGGTGTCCATGCAATCTCATGTATGTGGGAATGACAGGAAGGAAAGTGAAGGTACGCATCAGCGAACACAGAAGTACCATAAGACGCGCAATCACAGCAACAAAGCTGACAGCCCACTACGTTGAAAAGAAACACACTGATATGGACCTATGGTGGACAGTGATTGAGAAGGTGAAAGGGGAGGGTGACATCACAAGAATCCTATTAGAACGCGAATAGCGGTGGGTGTATAGGCTCAAAACCCACCTTATAGGATTGAATGACTCCATACCTTGGAATCAACTTAATAAAAATAGATAAAAAACCACGCACCTTGTGCGACATTAGATTCCCCTAAACACGACCTGACAATCCACAGACTTAACCCCCGTAATTTAAAAATTCTGCGGGTGTTTTATAACTGGATCACTGTGGAGTACCTAAGGTTTATGCTAAGTAATATGACGGAAATAAAAATAAAAATATAATACAGTTTAAGATTATTTCTGACAGGTCTCCTTCCTTTTTCCGTTAAAACCATCTCCACGGAAATTGATGAAATATGTAATACAGTTTTTACTAAGGATAGCAGATACACCACTGTCATGGTATACAAAATCAATCCCTACAACATATCATGAAGGGTGTTAAATCTTTTAAGTTGTTCCCTTCGAACTACGTGGGTCTATGGTTATATAGACGCGATGTGTACAAAGGAATCGGAAAGTCGTTAATATAATGAATTTAGTATTAACACATACTAGCTTACATTTCACAAGCCATTACACTGTCCTCCAGTATAAGGGAAATTGACAGATGTCAGACTAAATAAAGTTTTCGGTGGCCCGTACATTAAGAGATTTTAACTTAAAACTACAATACCCATGACTGTTAGGGTCAGCGAGTAACTAGGAACTACATTTCCAATGATTATTAAGACAAGGGAGCAACACGTGTTTGCTCCACTGTGATAGTTTCCCGTCTAGCGTGGTGACGTCAACACACAGTACCGGAAGAGGATGCGCCAACGCGGATATGGGAATAAGGTTCTCCCTTTAAAAAGTAGGGGTGTTCAGTATAGCGGCTCACCAAGCAGCTGGGACCTTATACGAGTAGATTGAGCAGCGGGGTAGGACCCTTGATGGCGTAAGTAACTCCTACTGAAAAAATAGCTCGATGCAGGTATGGATCGACACGTTACCTCCACAATCAGCTGGACGGCCAGACTTTAACTCACGGTTTTTCTTTTCTTTTCTTTCCCTTTTTTCCATCTTTTTCATTGAGTGCGATGCCAATTTTTGACATGGTACGTAAAATTTCTTTACGCCCTGTGCAACCTGTGCACTGTATCTACTCCAGGGTTTGACTACAGGGCTACACCAAAGAGTGAGGTCCAGCGCAAAGTGAAACCTCTCCCAAGTTGGGGTAAGGAGCAACTTTGATGTGTAAGGAATGAGTGATTGAAGTGGCGATATTTTAATGGCAGGAGAGCATGAGAGTGGTTGACACGAGAGTTTTAGCCTATTTCACATGCACTAGTGCAATGCAAGAGGATAGGATGTGGCAAATTGCCACCACTACACGGGTATAACACAGACATGAGTGTTCAAAAGAGACACGCTAATGAACAAGAAACACGCACTTGAGACAAAAGTACAGTACATGACTGTGTCACCATCAAAATGGTTATTCACGAGTTTTGTGGCACAAGTGCATGGTACACAATCCAGCAGATTATGAGTACATGATACTATGGTGGTTATTTTGTTGTTTATGTCGTTCTACAGATGGAGTGATGACAGACCAATTGGTTTTAAGATAAGGAGCAGCTATCTGCCCTTACTACATTGAGTATAGGGCAATTCCCATACTTCTTTTTGTTTCCAGGGGGCCACAGCTTTAGCCCTGAAGAAAGTCCAGCACCCTTTACGGGGCACTAGTGGACTGAAACATGTTGGAGGTAGGGTCCTAGGACCATAATATCCCACCGGACCCTATTTCTTTATCTTTTTAATATCCCTGCCAGATCCAACAATAAAGGGAAACCGGGATCCGACAGAGGAGTTTTAATCTTTATCCCCCTCTGGCCCCAAAAAATCTTTTAAGTGCTCCCTGAGATATGGTTGAGCCCACCCTGACTTTTAGGCGTCAGGGTGTCCCGATGATGAAGCATGACACCACTAGGGTGTGTGAGGGAACATAAAACAAAAGGAGTTTCCTCCTTCCTCACCCGTAGGTGAAGATCTGTCATAGCTTTATGGAGGGACATTCCACCATCATTTACTCAGTTTAAAGTTATCTAAGTTGTCCGGGTTTCCCGGATTAACAATTAGGGGAGTACTTTGTGTGTAATAGTAGAAAGTTAGATGAAATAGGTTACACCAAAAGGGTTAGTCAGAACTGTTTTAGTCAGGTTTGGTTTTCATATATATTCAAGCTGCCACCTACAGATACTTTCAGGTAGGAGATATGAAGGGTTTACCTAAAGGCAAACCATAGGTTGGCAATGGTTTGCGGCACCTTAACTAATTGACACAGCTGTTGCTAATTGGCTAATCTACACATGTATACTGATTATACATCACAATTGTCATTATCAGTCGAAGAAATGGACTAGATACAATCAGTAGATTTTTATTGGAGTGACAGCACCCCCACAAATGTTAATGAGGAGTTCATTCCCACTCATCCGTGGTTATTGATATGTTATGCACCTGTTTAAATGATTTATGAGGTTTTGACCATAACAATAAATTGTGATTTTAACTCCATGAATAAATTACACAAACATGTTGTGACCAATTCACAAAGATTCTGCTATGTGTTATTCACGCTTACTCATAGCACAATGCTTGTGAAACGGGCCCATAGACACTAGGATTTTAACTTCATCCACACATGGTTATTGAGGTTTTGACATACCAAATTGATGTGTTTTGGGAATTTAGCCTCATTCACAAATTTCTATGTGGTTTAAACATCTACCACTGATTCACTGTTGGATAAATGTGTTATCTGGTTCACAGAGAAAGAGTTGAAGCCATAGAATTTATCAAAGAGCAGATTGATTCGTCCCTGTGTAGGATTTTACAAGATGTTGCTGCAAGATAATTGTGACAGTTCTTACTCTCTAATTGGTGCACTGTCTTTAATATTGTTAATGAGCACTATTAAGCATAGCAGTAGTTGTAGTAAATTTATTTTATTTCTGCTCCATAAATGTCCACATTAAAAACTCTAAGTGTAATGCCCAAAAGTCATCAGCTTCACATATGGCAAGTATTTCTGGTTAAAATGCTTAGAGGATGTATGCTAATTCCTTGTAAATTTGCCAGCAATTAAGATTCAGCTAAATAATTTAAATAGGGTTACTTACCATAGATCCAGGCCACCTCCTTCCTGTTCATAAGGTAACTCTCTAGGAGACTTCTCTCCGCAAAGTATAAATCTGTAAAACTGAAAATTTCTTTTGATGTTGATCTCTGCTTTGTGCCACAAGTCAACACAACGAGAACACTTGCTACCTTCTACACTTCAGACTCCTTCCATGTTTACTCCCTTGAGAAAGACACAACAAATAATTGCATTAGTTTGTGCATTTTGCTTATCCATGCTTAATTTGGCCTCAAATCCAAGTCTGTACTGGTTTCTGGGTCAACACCGGCTCCAGTTGCCCAAAATGGTGCATCTGCTGCAACGGCACCTTAAAGAGGCGAGGCGCTGTTTCCCATGCCATGGAAAGTATACAGAGCCCAATGACTAAGTATCATGTTGTGTTTAGGGTCTTGTGTTTTTCCAGACCAGATGCCCACTATTCCAACTCAACAGCTCCCACCCTGCCCACTGACATTACCTTCCATCCACGCTCATGTTTATATCCATTGTCAAGATAGATCCAATGACCATCATGATTCCTCTCTTTGGACGCACCTGTGTCTGTACCTTTACTATGAACCAGACCGTAGGATGGTCACCCCCACCTTTCCCACTCAGTGTGTGGGCTCTAGACTACAGAACATGCTTAAAATGTGTTTGCACACTCCATCACATCTTCCCTTCTTCTCCTTTTCTCTCATACCCTTCAGCACTCTCTGAAGCCATCTTGTGGTGGCGCGGGAACCATATGACTTCACCAATGCATGAGTGAATGAATAAACAGTATTACTTGCAGTGAAGTGGCATCTTGAGTAGAACTGCTGTGAAAGTTTTGCTCAGTAAAGGCTTTTGCAAGGAACCTGCTCATTCACTGGGTAAAAATAGCAGAAACTACCTATTTGGCTTAAACCACAACAAAGTGTACTTGTCTTTCAACAGTGATGTCAGTGCATTAGTTGAATGTGGCACCTCTGGGCAGAAGCTGTTAACAGCGAAGCTATCGACATGCAGTTAACAGATCCGTGATTACTGAGGCACAGTAATTCTACCAGCTACCAAAAGCAGCCATTAAACTGAAAAAGAGACTGAAGTGATCACTACACATCAATCTTCAACACAGAGGGTGCTCTGCAAAATGCATTAGAAGGGCAAAACTGGCAAACCGATAAATCTCAGCTTAGAAGAATGAAAATGACAAAGTATTTTTTGATGATGCTCAGCCACAATTGTTTTCTTCAGGCAAGGATTAAAATGTCTAATATTTATAATTACGATAGCGCCTTGTAATTTTCCCTCGTACATTCTGGCAGGTCAGTCCTTTACCAGAGGGAAATATGGGATAAAGGTCCAGTATATACAGAATAAACATGTGATTCCCCATTTTGAAGTTATGTTTATTTTCTCGTAAATCCCCAACCGTACCGACTAGGACTTAATGACTAGACGAAATGTGACATATTTTTTAGAAGAATTTTTCTGAGACCTAATACGCTGCCTCGTAACCACTTCATCCACCCATCATTTGAAGTCACAGGTAGTCAATGCATGCATGGAATGAAAAAGCCTTGGATTTGTTTGTATATTTATTTCTTCTCCCACCAAAAGTACTCAGATGATCATAATTCACTGCAAAAACTATCTGTACACCACAGTTTCCTGTGAAATTGTGTGCAATTACTATAAGAAATATTAGTGTTTTGCTTGGCAAGATACACCAAGGAGCAGATAAATTGAATACTGAGCGAGAATCACTTTGGGAAACGACCTTGGGAACTTGAGGTTGATTCTTAAATGTATTTGGACCTGTTAGTCAAACCAACAAGTCTGGTTTCTTAGTGCAGAATGCTTTTTCCTATTCAGGGAAGTAGGTTTTGAATTCGTAAATGGATTTATTCAAAATATGTGAGTAAACCTTTTCCTCAGGATGACAAATGCCCTGAAAGTAGCACTCTTCCCAGCCTCAAAATGGTCAGAATCCTCTCAGGAACTGGAGTAAATCCATTTCCTGGTGTGTGGTATGGATTGGCGGGAGAGGCAGCACTCTCCAGTGATGGTGCAGGGATAAGGATGACTCCATAGGATAATATAAATATCCTATGGAGAAAAACAATAAATAACCATGTTCTCATATGTGAAAATGGAATTTCAAAATATTTTCAGAATTACACCTGGAAAGCTACGACTGGTGCACGTGTCTAGACGTAACCTTGAAATATTTTGTTAATTCCTAAAATGAGTAATTTTTCATCCCTGTGATGTTGTAAACCTTTTGATGCAGACTCATTCAATTCTTTCTGAATGAGGCATGTAACTACTCCTCCCAACAGCCGTCTGTGTATTGTTTGAATTGTGCTTTAAATATTATTTTCTCCATCTCATTCGCTCCGACATCCGGGTTCAGGGCTGGCGGTGGGGAAGATCTCCAGAGGACAAAATCTCGCTATATGCGGATGACGTCCTACTGTTCCTAGCGGAACCGGCCTGCTCTGGCCCCCGCTGCCTTCAAATCTTACACTCCTTTGAGCAGATCTCTGGTCTCCGTCTCAACCCGGCCAAATCCACATTGGTCCCCCTGCACATCTCCAGGGATTGCTTTGACTGGCAGCCCGCCATTCCTATCCGTCGGCAAACCTTTAAATATCTGGGAATATGGGTCGCTCTGTTACCGGACCTGGCCTGGGCCCTTAACGTGACCCCCCTCATCTCCAAAACCAAACAAGACCTCCTAAAATGGGGCTACCTACCACTCAACCCGCTAGGGTGCATAGCCCTATTTAAAATGATGATCCTTTCCCGGTTTCTCTACATTCTCCAAAATATACCTCACCATATCCCCCGGGCCTGGTTCCGCGGCATCGACAGTCTAATCATAAAATTCCTCTGGACCGGCCAACGGCCCCGTATGGCTCTTCGGCACTGCCAGATTCCACCCTTCGACGGGGGTATGGGGCTCACAATCCTCTATCTATCCTACCTAGCGACCCGTCTCCTGGTGGTCCACGATTGGTTCACTGGGGGTTGGTCGGACCCGGCCTACAGAGCTGAGCTCAGCAACCTGGGCCTTCCCCGCATTCAAGCCATGCTATATGGGTCCCCCATTCCTAGGGACCTTCCCACAGTAACCCGAGCAGTCTTGTTGGCCTAGCACGCTGCCCTACAACACACTCACTGGCAGAACAAACTGTCCCAACACACACCGCTCTGGCAGGGTACATGGCTGCGGTAAGTGGCGAATCTAGCGGGCTTTAGAAGCTGGGACCTTATTGGCATTTCACAACTTGGGGACCTATGGGTCAGTGACCATATTCGCTCCTTTGCCGACTTACAATCCCGGTATGCCCTACATCCATCCCAGTTCTATCGATATCTACAAGTCCGTCATGCCCTAGACTCCCATATAACAACTGGCACCTCACTACCAGAGCATAGTCCCCTTGAGGCCCAGGTCATGATGGGCAATCTTGGAAGAGGAGGGGTCTCCCACATATACCGATCACTAACAAACAACGGCCAGGCGTCCCTTGACCACTTAAAGCTTAGGTGGGAGACATGGGTGGGCCCATTAGAAGATGAAGACTGGAGGGATGCCCTCATGGTGCCTCGAACCATCACTGCTTCGGCTAGGCTTCGCCTAGTCCAGCTCTATTACCTACACACCTCCTACCTCGCCCCCAGTCGCCTCCACAAATCAGGTCTGATTCCGCTCCCGACCGGCACGGACCCCGCGGATTTCTTTCACATGGTATGGACATGCCCCCACATTGCCCCCTTCTGGTGCACCTTGGAGGCGGAACTTACAGAGATTTTAGGTTGGGATGTCCCCCACAATACCCTCCACAAATTATTGGGCATCACTGACGGGTTGGATGGGTCCAGGGCAGACAAGATGTTCTTAGGAACTGCCCTAGTAGTAGCTAAACGCGACATAGCGGCCACGTGGAAGAATCCCATCCCACCCACCATAGCCAAATGGCGCCGGGGAGTAGATTGGTGTGCCACACAGGAACTCTCACTGTACGAAGCCAGGGGTTGCCCCGCCCGGCATCGGAAGATCTGGGGCAAATAGTTGGGAATGCTAGACTGATCACTACCTCTGACTCTGGGGGTCCGCCTCACTGCGCCGCAGTGGGGGGGTAATTTATATTCTACCTTGTTCTACCTGCACTGTGTGCAGCAATACGCATGCCATGATGCAATCTGATATGCTATACTGTCTGCTTTCGTGTCTTTTGTTTCTTGTTTTTCTCTTCCTTTTCTTTTCACTTCTTGCAAAATCAATAAAGTTGATTATCAAAAAAAAATATTATTTCTATAAAATTAATTTCTCAGATCTTGCTCTGTGTACATGAGAAATTCCATCTAGTGTGGACCCTCAGCTCTTTTTTATTTAGTGTACACTTGCTTATGGGCCGCGCTCCAAAGCCTGCATTATCAGCCTTTATGGACTTAGGTTGAAATTGACTACACGCTCAACTCAGTGACACCCACACTATTAAAACGACTCTGACTTGAAGAAGGTAGGCTTTCTGGCATGCAGCTGAAGCTATAATTTTATCAAAAGTGCTCACGGAGAGTTTAAAGATGTATAAACTGATAAGCTGATCATGCAACTTTTAAAGTATTTAACTTTCCTCTATTGCTTGAGCTGTTGTTTCAGGGTGTGTGTATATATATATATTCACTCAAAAATCCACAGGTTTCAGGGAAGCTATAGTTAGGAATTAGCATTTAAAAAACCTTAGAAATTCACGGAAAAATACACAGGTTACAGGAACGTTATAGTTAGGCAGACATTTCACTTGTACAAAACCTGTGAAATTCAGCCGTTATAATTAGCTGAGCTAACTTTAACTCGCGCCCCGCAATGCCCTTTATATGCACGGCCCCCTTACCCGGGCTGATATTGCCCATGGGACCCCATCCCCCGGGACATGGCCACGACATTGGGGACGCGGAAGGTGCCTCAAGGCCCCGGCAGTCCCTGCCGGCTCCCCGCCTCCTGCGGGAGCCGACATTGCTTTTGGGCAGAGGGAGCTGCAAACATGCAGCCCCCCGCATTGGATGTATAAGCCCTGAGGAGGTGGCAGTCTCCGGGGCTGCAGGGGGCCCCCGCATCATTATTTTTGATTGCCCCTAGGACCTGGCCCACCCGGGGGCCTTAAAGAGAATAAAGGGCGGGCTTGCGCTTCAATTTTTTGTAAAAGTTTCGGCCGGATTCGCGGATCCAATGCGAATCTTGCCGAAAATGGTTAAGAAAATGCTTTTTTTCTGAGCAGGCCAAGGGGGAGGAAGGGGGCAGGGTGTTTCTACCCTGACCCCTTTTCTTGTTTTTTAACATTTTTTTTACCTTTTTTCTTGTGACTCGGTTCAACCGAGTCACAAGATGGCTGCCAACACTTCCTGGATTGAAGTGTTGGCAGCCAATCAGATATGCATGGAATAGCTAAATTTGTATTTTATGTAAGCATTAAGTCACCAAAAAGTAAGTGCCCACACATGGCAAAGTGTGGACTTTCCTATTTGCAAGAGGGGTGTGGCTCATGGAAAAAGATGGAACACATTTGCTTATGCACCTCTGCCACTTTAGAAACATAGATGCACAACCATAATCCAGTCTGCATCCAGGAGGGATACCCTTTGGAAGGTTTCAAAGGATCTCATACCAGAGCATCCCAAAGGAGAAACTTTCCAGACTGCAGCCCCTAAGTGGTAGTCCCAAGCCACTCTCAAAAGAAAGGACTCAAGGCTCTTGAAGAGATGCAAAGAGTACAGTAGGCATCAAACTGTCAATGTTTCTGTAGAGGCACACTGCACTCCCCCTTCCCCCGGAGGGTGGCATTAAGGCACCCAAAGGTATGTCAGAATACTTGTTGGTCCCGGGTCACCCAGTTAGGGTGCACATCACTGGAACCGGGGCTGTGCGCCTTCACTTTAATATAGCAGCTTGTTCTGTCAATAGAATAGGTGGCTGATTAAAACCTCATATCAGAACCCTTGCTGTGCTCGGGATGGGGATTGGGAAGATGCAATTATTTGGGAAATATTAAATAATGCACTATATAATACATACATTTACCATTACAGGTACAGCTAAATTAAGTGATTTGCCATGAGTGACAATATTTTAGGTCAAAGCTAGGATTAGAAATGAGGTCTCTTGCTTTCAAGGTCAGACACTCAACTACCTCGACAAGACTACCTTCTGTAACAATTTTCTACTTGCAACCACCACCAATACACATTGCTTTGACTTTGCAGTGGCAAAGACACATATAATCCATGAACTAATGAACGTTCATAGGAACATTTCAGGAAGATAGTCGATCGAGGTACTAATAACTCCTGGGGGTAAAGAAAAAGCCATTGGCACCTAACCCCTGGGGTATAGGGCAATCTTCTTCCTCTCACTCCCAGATATGCCTATCACTTTATCTGCCTGACCAGGAACGTGCAGACACACCTAGGAAGAGAGTGCATGAGCCATGTTGTAACTGAAGGAAATTGTGGCACATAAAGTTCACATTTAGGAATGCTAGAATGCTAAAAAGTAGGCTGACTCAGGGAAGTGTTATGGTTTATTTCAGAAAGGACTTTAAATGTATCAGTCTGCTTCAGGAATTCTTCAATAAATGCCTGCCTGTAACCACTATTCTTATAGTACGTTTAGAGGCAAGCTAAACTGTTGTTAGCTGAGTGTATGTCAGTTGACCCCAGTAAAATAGGCTGCATTGCCTCCTCTTCTTAGCTGCCCTGTAGCTGGAACATCAAATGCCGGGATTCTTGAGTGTTGTGGTTGGTATATGTTGAGTCTAGAAAGAGAAGCACCCCTGCCCGAAATATCATACAGACACGTTTGAGTCGGTTATTATGCCATTGTGAACTAAAGGAGAGAGACTGATTTATCAACTTCCGAACACCTTAAGAAATTGATTAAAAGATATTATTTCAGTTTGCAACTATGTCATGATGTATCCATTTGATGATAAACAAAGGAATGAAGTGTCAATAGTTCTGAAATTGTGTTGCTAATATAGCAATGGTTAGTGTATTGGCCCTGAGGAAGCGACCTTGATGTCATGTAACACATGTTGGCCAGTTTTTTTGTCCAAAATAAGAATAAAAGACTTGAATAGAAAACTCTTTAGTGCATGATCAATTCGTCTTTAGACCTCAAACCAAGTCTGTTTCTCCAATAAATGCCAGCCTGTACCCACTAATCTTCTAGCAAGATTCCAGAAAAGCTGAGCTGTTGTTAGTTGAGTGTATGTCAGTCGACCCCAAGAAAAAAGGGTGCCTTGCCTTGTATTTGCGTCTGCCCTGCAGCTCAACCATGAAATGCTGGCAATATTGAGTGTTGTGCCGTGTAGATGTTGATTCTAGAAAGAGAAACAGCAAGGAAGAGTAGCAGAGATAGTTCTATAAATATATATAAATTAAAATAATAAATATTAAATATATTAAATAGTAACATTAATTAAAAAAATAAAATAGATTTAATATATATTTTAATAAATATAGCAATTAAACCTAATTTAAAAAAATAAACAAACATATATAATAATTAATATATATATATATATATATATATCAAAACAAACGCCGTTTCCGATAAAGAACAGCTACTGTGGACACAGTTTCCTTTAGAAAGCAGTTTTAATGAATCAATCACCAGCTCGACGCGTTTCGGGAAACACTCCCTTGCTTCTTGAGTGTTGTGGTTGGTATATGTTGAGTCTAGAAAGAGAAGCACCCCTGCCCGAAATATCATACAGACACGTTTGAGTCGGTTATTATGCCATTGTGAACTAAAGGAGAGAGACTGATTTATCAACTTCCGAACACCTTAAGAAATTGATTAAAAGATATTATTTCAGTTTGCAACTATGTCATGATGTATCCATTTGATGATAAACAAAGGAATGAAGTGTCAATAGTTCTGAAATTGTGTTGCTAATATAGCAATGGTTAGTGTATTGGCCCTGAGGAAGCGACCTTGATGTCATTTAACACATGTTGGCCAGTTTTTTTGTCCAAAATAAGAATAAAAGACTTGAATAGAAAACTCTTTAGTGCATGATCAATTCGTCTTTAGACCTCAAACCAAGTCTGTTTCTCCAATAAATGCCAGCCTGTACCCACTAATCTTCTAGCAAGATTCCAGAAAAGCTGAGCTGTTGTTAGTTGAGTGTATGTCAGTCGACCCCAAGAAAAAAGGGTGCCTTGCCTTGTATTTGCGTCTGCCCTGCAGCTCAACCATGAAATGCTGGCAATATTGAGTGTTGTGCCGTGTAGATGTTGATTCTAGAAAGAGAAACAGCAAGGAAGAGTAGCAGAGATAGTTCTATAAATATATATAAATTAAAATAATAAATATTAAATATATTAAATAGTAACATTAATTAAAAAAATAAAATAGATTTAATATATATTTTAATAAATATAGCAATTAAACCTAATTTAAAAAAATAAACAAACATATATAATAATTAATATATATATATATATATATATATATACATATATCTACTTAAAGAACAATTATTAAACAAATAATTGTTATTTATATTATCATTTCAAATTTAACTAATATAAAATTATAACAAATATATAAATATATATATATAAAACAAATATATATATATATATATATATATATATATACATATATATATATATATATATATATATATATATATATATATATATATATATATATATATATATATTATCTACTGGCGGTCGCCAGTAGATAGTTATAGTTAGGACCTATTTTCCATAGGAAATTCGCAACATTCTATTTCCAATAACTTTGGCGCCGGTTGATGAATCTTCGCAAAAGTTTCAAAACTCGAGGGGCACTCCGATCTGCTCCTATCCTGAAAGTTTCGGGATGATTCGGCAAGCGGGGGCCGAGAAAAAAGGGGGTCCCAAAACGTGTTTTCTCCATGTTAATTCCCATAGGAAATTTTAGACACGGTTACAGCCCGAACTGCTGAACGGAATTACACCAAATTTGGCAAAAAGGTAGCGCTTGGTTCAGAAAGCGACCTTTTTTAAAGGGTGTAAATCCGTTCAGTAGTTGCGGAGAAATTCAAAAAATAAGAGTCAAAAAATCAATTTCCCATAGGAAATTTTATGCAAAGCTACAGCCCGAACTGCTGAACGGAATTACACCAAATTTGGCAAAGAGGTAGTTCTTGGTTCAGAAAGAACCCTTTTTGTTAAATGGTGTAAATCCGTTCAGTAGTTCCTGAGAAAATCAAAAGTAATAACACATATATATCTGGGCGGAGCCTGACCACACATGTCATCGTGAGATCTGATTGGCTGTCAGCACTTCATCCTGGAATTGCTGGCAGCCATCTTGGGACCAATATAAATGATAGTACCCCATTGAAATGCATTGTAGTGAATCGAAGATTTTGAGGGTTACCAAAAGGAGAACTATAAAGGGTGATAACAGACTTTAGTTACATTAGAATTCATTTGTTGATGGTACCATACTAATTTCAGGAATTGTGGTGTGTTCTAAGGTGATTTTACCCTGTGAAAAACCTTCTGCTGGGATATCATGAATCATGTTTGAGAGAAAACTATTTTCACATGCTTGTCCCATACAGTTTTGGAAGGTGCTCCAGAAGCTAAAATGAGAGCATATTTTCTGTAAATTCACATTATCTTTCTCAGTCATGTGAGAATGAAGTCTGACATTCTCAGTAAAACATGTACATCCAACAAGGGCAGAGACTGTCAGTTGATTCCTTTGTGTTCTACTGCAGCTTCCCAGAGTGTTCTAAAGAACAACTAGAGTGCTAACAGCCTTACTTATGACAAAAGTATGGCACACCTGAAGCCATCTTGATTGGAATAAACTGGTAACACTTAAAACATTTAATTTAAAAAGGAACAAAATGATGGGGTTCATTTTGTCATAGAAATTATGGTTAGTGCTGTAGAAAGAAAAATTAGGACATGTTGCAAGTGTGATCTCAAATATCTTCCTGTTATATTTCAACAGGAGCAGCCTGTCAGTTGATGCCTTTGTGTTCTACTGCAGCTTCCCAGAGTGTTCTAAAGAACAACTAGAGCGCTAACAGTCTTACTTATGACAAAATGATGGCACACCTGAAGCCATCTTGATTGGAATAAACTGGTAACTCTTAAAACATTTAATTTAAAAAGGAACAAAATGAGGGGGTTCATTTTGTCATAGAAATTATGGTTAGTGCTGTAGAAAGAAAAATTAGGACATGTTTTAAGTGAGATCTCAAATATCTTCCTGTTATATCTCAACAGGAGCAGCCTGTCAGTTTATGCCTTTGTGTTCTACTGCAGCTTCCCAGAGTGTTCTAAAGAACAACTAGAGCGCTAACAGTCTTACTTATGACAAAATTATGGCACACCTGAAGCCATCTTGATTGGAATAAACTGGTAACACTTAAAACATTTAATTTAAAAAGGAACAAAATGAGGGGGTTCATTTTGCCATAGAAATTATGGTTAGTGCTGCAGAAAGATAATTTAGGGCATGTTTTAAGTGAGATCTCAAATCCTCTTCTATTTCATTAGAAAATTCTGACATGCAGACTGAAACAATCACTTTCAATACCAGCAGTAGACTTCCAGTTAACTCCCTGGTGAGCAGTAGCTTTATTACAGTGATCTAATGAACAACTAGAGTGCTAACATTCTGAATTTATGGCAAATGTGTGACACATCTGAATGCCTTCTTGATGGAATCAAAGTAAAAAACTGAAAGCATTTCCTACTGAGGAGACTGCAGTAAATGACGAAATTAGGAAACTTCATAACAAATAAGTCTCCCAAGATGGCCACCAGAGATAAAAGAGCCCAAATGTAGCACAAATATCACCCAGATGTAGCCCACATATAGCCCAATGACAGAAGTGTGCAAAACACTTTTTATTTTTATTTTTCTGCAGTTTTATATAGTGCAAACTGGTCAGGTATTGGAGCGTTACATCTTACTTGGACCCCTTATTGCGTATTTTGCACTGAAGTACATGAGATTGATCTTGCGAAACTTTGACCTTTACGATTCTGTTAACCTGAAGTTGTTCTGAACCGGGCTTTGTAACACCCGTTTTTACCTACTGGTTTTAATTAATTCTCACTGTATTGTATTAGGAAAGAGGATTTACTGTTTTTATGTACACTTTTATGATCTATGTTTCTAAATCAGATCAAATAAAGTTTAATGAATTCTATGGGAGGCGAGGATAATGCATATCTTTCCTCACTTTATTTGCATAGCAGTTCAAAGAAAACGTAACACAACAATCATTAAACAAAAGACTACACAACCCATGAACCATTAGGGGGGTAGTCTCAAAGGCAACTATAGTCCAATCATATCACAGTCCATCGTATATAATATCGTGACGTCCCTTCCGCTTCCTCTTTCTTCACTGCTCGTCAGTTAAGTGCATTCCTTACATTCTTGGCTTAATCTGACGTTGTTGCTGTTTGTATAGCGGTTTCTTGTGCACGTTATTAGCATTATTGCCTTGGTATTGTTTCATATTCCCTGCGCAGCAGGCTCTTGCCCGAGCGCGTTCTCCCCCTCGCAGTTTCTCCCGCTGTGTGCTCTGCGTGCGGTGAGATCCTGTCAGGTGCGTCTGGTCCGACCGAGGCAGCTCCGTCGAGCGCTCCCGCTGGTCTTTACGCGCGTTTGGGAATCCGGTCACTCCTTTAGTGTCCGCTTGATTCCCGACCAACCCTCGCCTAATTTTGACACCGCTACGCGGTGATTTCCCCACATGGCCACGTTAGTGAGCAGCGCCGCCTGGTGGTGGTAATTGGTATTGCGCCTCAGTCTATTCTTATAACAGCTTCGGGGAAAGCCCAGCTGTTGGAGCACCGGCGAGGGGGCTGCCTTAAGGATTGAACCCGAAACCGGTCCCAGGATGCTTGTTTCCGGTCCAGGGAAGACATGGCTTGGCAGTTCGGGCTGGACTGTTCCCATGAGGCACAGGGTCAGACTGATTTGCATATGGCCATGTCTGAACTGGGGTGGTGGAGTGAGCTAAAGAATGATGATGGATTAAACCCAGATCAGTTGACTGGGGTGAGTGTTTGATTTGCTCTAATGCTCCGTCCATCATCCCCTTTGGTATCGCTTTGTTCGCCCTAAGTTGGCAGGGTATGCCCAGACGTGGGTCCCTTGCTCACTTTGCCACTGGATTCAAGATAGCCTGGCTGATGAGGGTTTTGAACCCGAAACCGGTCCCAGGATGCTTGTTTCCGGTCCAGGGAAGACATGGCTTGGCAGTTCGGGCTGGACTGTTCCCATGAGGCACAGGGTCAGACTGATTTGCATATGGCCATGTCTGAACTGGGGTGGTGGAGTGAGCTAAAGAATGATGATGGATTAAACCCAGATCAGTTGACTGGGGGTGAGTGTTTGATTTGCTCTAACGCTCCGTCCATCATCCCCTTTGGTATCGCTTTGTTCGCCCTAAGTTGGCAGGGTATGCCCAGACGTGGGTCCCTTGCTCACTTTGCCACTGGATTCAAGATACCCTGGCTGATGAGGGTTTTGAACCCGAAACCGGTCCCAGGATGCTTGTTTCCGGTCCAGGGAAGACATGGCTTGGCAGTTCGGGCTGGACTGTTCCCATGAGGCACAGGGTCAGACTGATTTGCATATGGCCATGTCTGAGACTGGGGTGGTGGAGTGAGCTAAAGAATGATGATGGATTAAACCCAGATCAGTTGACTGGGGGTGAGTGTTTGATTTGCTCTAACGCTCCATCCATCATCCCCTTTGGTATCGCTTTGTTCGCCCTAAGTTGGCAATGTATGCCCAGACGTGGGTCCCTTGCTCACTTTGCCACTGGATTCAAGATAGCCTGGCTGATGAGGGTTTTGAACCCGAAACCGGTCCCAGGATGCTTGTTTCCGGTCCAGGGAAGACATGGCTTGGCAGTTCGGGCTGGACTGTTCCCATGAGGCACAGGGTCAGACTGATTTGCATATGGCCATGTCTGAACTGGGGTGGTGGAGTGAGCTAAAGAATGATGATGGATTAAACCCAGATCAGTTGACTGGGGTGAGTGTTTGATTTGCTCTAACGCTCCGTCCATCATCCCCTTTGAGTATCGCTTTAAGGATTTTAAGGGCATTTGTTCTGTGCTCACACCCTCTGCTATCATGTCTTCTCCAGAAGACCATTTTTACTCCTCCTACCAGGAAGTGGAGGAGGAATGGGCCCCCAACTTCTCCCTCCAGCAGTGGACCAAGCCCTCTCTCTGGCTATTTCTAGGGCGCTGGCTCCTCTTAGGGATCAGGTTGATAAGCTGGCGAAAAGCATCCCTGGGGTGTTCAGTGACCCAGATCTGGTGGTGGCGGGTCCCAGTAGCTCCCAGATGGGGAATAAAAGGGCCGTTAAGCATAACGCGGGGCACTTGGAAGGATTTTATAAACTTACGGAGACCTTCCTCAAGAGTGCGCGAACACTAAAACATGCACCCTGCCGGGAGGAGGAGGGGCCCGGAGAAAATTGCGACACTGTCACCACTATTGTAGACCCCGACGGCGGGTTTCCCTTAGAGGGAGAGGGTGTATCGGAGGACGATTTCTCCTCCGATGAGGATAAGGACTCGGGGCGTCCCTGGCGTCCAGAGTCCCACTCCTCTCAGTCCCCGGTTGGGGACGGGGTCCACTCGGACATGTTCGAGCCTACCCAAATTTACCATCCTAGGTCAGCGGAGTGGACACCTGACGCCAAAGTGGCGGAGTATGTGGTGGGGAAAATCCATCAACCCCTTGAAAGGGAGGTCAGGAATAGGATGAGGGGAGAATGCCCCAGGCCCTCACTGAAGGGGAAGGTGGCACACACGCCTGAAATTGATGAGAAACTATGTACCCTTTTCTCCAAGTATATGAGGGATCCCAAGAAAGGAATTGATAAGTCTTGGACGTGGTAGGGCTCTTGACCCAAATTATTCAATTGACGGAGCGTTCCAAAGAGTCAGGATCCCCTTTGTCCACGGATATTGTGGCTGGTTGGGCGCACTACCCTAAACCCTAAAACACTACCCCTCCACTACCCAAACACCACTGCACTACCCTAAACCCTAAAACACTACCCCCAGCACGACACCCTACACTACCCAAACATAACTGCACTACCCTAAACCCTAAAACACTACCACCAGCACGACTCCCTACACTACCCAAACACCACTGCACTACCCTAAACCCTAAATCTACCCACAGCACAACCCCTACACTACACAAACACCACTGCACTACCCTAAACCCTAAAACACTACCCCCAGCACGACCCCTTCACTACACAAACACCACTGCACTGCCTTAAACCCTAAAACAATACCCCCAGCACGACCCCCTACACTACACAAACACCACTGCACTACCCTAAACCCTAAATCTACCCCCAGCATGACCCCCTACACTACACAAACACCACTGCACTACCCTAAACCCTAAAACACTACCCCCAGCACGACCCCCTTCACTACCTAAACACAACTGCACTACCCTAAACCCTAAAACACTACCCCCAGCACGACCCCTTCACTACCCAAACACAACTGCACTACCCTAAACTCAAAAACACTACCCCCAGCACAACCCCTACACTACCCAAACACCACTGCACGCACCCTAAACCCTAAACCACGACCCCCTACACTACACAAACACCACTGCACTACCCTAAACCCTAAAACACTAGAACCCAGCACGACCCCCTACAGTACACAAACACCACTGCACTACCCTAAACCCTAAAACACTACCCCCTACACTACACAAACACCACTGCACTACCCTAAACCCTAAAACACTACCCCCAGCATGACCCCCTACACTACACAAACACCACTGCACTACCATAAACCCAAAACACTACCCCAGCACTACCCCCTACACTACCCAAACACTGTTGCACTACCCTAAACCCTAAAACACTACCCCAGCATGACCCCTACACTACACAAACACCACTGCACTACCCTAAACCCTAACACACTACCCCCAGCACGACCCCTTACACTACCCAAACACCACTGCACTACCCTAAACCCTAAAACACTACCCCAGCACGACTCCCTACACTACACAAACACCACTGGACTACCCTAAACCCTAAAACACTACCCCCAGCACGACTCCCTACACTACCCAAACACCACTGCACTACACTAAACCCTAAATCTACCCCCAGCATGACCTCCCACACTACACAAACACCACTGCACTACCCTAAACCCTAAAACACTACCCCCAGCACCACCCCCTACACTACCCAAACACCACTACATGACCCTAAACCCTAAACCACGACCCCCTACACTACACAAACACCACTGCACTACCCTAAACCCTAAAACACTAGAACCCAGCACGACCCCCTACAGTACACAAACACCACTGCACTACCCTAAACCCTAAAACACTACCCCCTTCACTACACAAACACCACTGCACTACCCTAAACCCTAAAACACTACCCCCAGCATGACCCCTACACTACACAAACACCACTGCACTACCATAAACCCAAAACACTACCCCAGCACTACCCCCTACACTACCCAAACACCGTTGCCCTACCCTAAACCCTAAAACACTACCCCCAGCATGACCCCCTACACTACACAAACACCACTGCACTACCCTAAACCCTAAAACACTACCCCCAGCACGACCCCCTACACTATCCAAACACCACTGCACTAACCTAAACCCTAAAACACTACCCTCAGCTCGACTCCCTACACTACACAAACACCGCTGGACTACCCTAAACCCTAAAACACTACCCCCAGCACGACTCCCTACACTATCCAAACACCACTGCACTACACTAAACCCTAAATCTACCCCCAGCATGACCTCCCACACTACACAAACACCACTGCACTACCCTAAACCCTAAAACACTACCCCCAGCATGACCCCTACACTACCCAAACACCACTGCACTACCCTAAACCCTAAAATACTAACCCCAGCATGACCCCCTACACTACCCAAACACCACTGCACTACCCTATACCCTAAAACACGACCCCTACACTACACAAACACAACTGCACTACCCTAAACACTAAAACACTACCCACAGCATGACCCCCTACACTACACAAACACCACTGCACTACCCTAAACCCTAAAACACTACCCCCTACATTACACAAACACCACTGCACTACCCTAAACCCTAAAACACTACCCCCAGCATGACCCCCTACACTACACAAACACCACTGCACTACCCTAAACCCCCTACACTATACAAACACCACTGCATTACTCTAAACCCTAAAACACGACCCCAGCACGACCCCCTCACAACACAAACACCACTGCACTACCCTAAACCCTAAATCGACCCCCAGCACGACCCCCTACACTACCCAAACACCACTGCCATACCCTAAACCCTAAAACACTACCACCAGCATGAACCCCTACACTACCCAAACACCACTGCACTACCCTAAACCCTAAAACACTATCCCCAGCACTACCCCCTACACTACACAAACACCACTGCACTACCCTAAACCCTAAAACACTACCCCAGCACTACCCCCTATACTATCCAAACACCACTGCACTAACATAAACCCTAAAACACTACCCCCAGCACAACCACCTACACTACACAAACACCACTGCACTACCCTAAACCCTAAAACACTACCCCCAGCACGACTCCCTACACTACCCAAACACCACTGCACTACCCTAAACCCTAAATCTACCCCCAGCACGACCCCCTACACTACCCAAACACCACTGCACTACCCTAAACCCTAAAACACTACCCCAGCACGACCCCTACACTACCCATACACCACTGCACTACCCTAAACCCTAAAACACTACCCCCAGCACGACCCCCTACACTACTGCACTACCCTAAACCCTAAAACACTACCCCCAGCACGACCCCCTACACTACCCAAACACCACTGCACTCCCCTAAACCCTAAAACACTACCCCCAACACGACCCCCTACACCACCCAAACACCACTGCACTACCCTAAACCCTAGAAAAGAAACTCCCACCCCATGCCCAATCCCCCTTACCTCTCACTCCTCATGGTTCCTCTCTCCTCATGGTTCCTGCTTCACGTCGTCTCTGAGGGCGGTGCACGTCGTTGTGAGGAAACGGAACAGCCTCTGTTTCCTTACAACGACATGGATCGTCTACATGTTTTTAGAACGCATGGTCATTTACCATACATACCTTTACAACAAAATTCGTTGTAAAGGCATACATGGTAAATGACCATGCGTTCTAAAAAAATGCGTAGTAATGACTTCGTGATGTACAACGCATGCGTGGTAATGCATGCGTTGTAATGGTATCGCAAAGTAAAAATGTCGTTGTAACGGCTGTTTACCGATCGAAGCTGGCCCCTGTTCTTCAGTGAGACGTTTATTTGATTAATTAGGAGGAAGGAATGTGTTTTTACCAAAAAGTGCATTCCCAGCTGTTGTATTGTGAAAGTGTCCGCGTGGCTTGGTTTCACTTCCGGTGAGAGAGTGGAAGAGTCTGTTTGGATCTAAAGGGAGTTCTGTTGTTGGACGGGGCCGGCGCGACATGTCATCAGAAAACATAGCTAATGGAAAGCGTCCTCCCTGAAGTGTGGAGCAGTGCCATGAGAGGTCAACGAGTGTGCGTCCCACCGCAGTATGACCGTACCGCGTGACCCATGTGCCACCTCCAGGGTACGGGAGGCAGAAGCGGCATCACAGGTCCTCTTGAAGACCGTTGTAGCACTAATTCTACATTTTGGTACTAGGGCATTTTAACTTCGTTGTTCCTGCCAGATACAAAGAGAAGATCCTGTGTTATTCAGTGCCCTCGTTACCTTTTTTGTGGGTTGTAGTGCTTGTCACTTCGCTGCCCCGCCGGTGCACACGACTGGGCACCCCACCTCGTGTGCCATCTGCAGGGCCTCTGCCCTCGGATCACTGGTTTCGGTTTCTGGAGTGGCAACATAAACAGTTGCTCCCAAAGGACTAGCCTGAACACTTAGGTGAATATCCCCTGCACCAGCATTCCACAGAAATTCTTTCCTAGCTCTCCCACGTCAACGAGGACGTCATAATAGCACGGCTCCGCTCGCGACACCGTATGACGTCATCGGAGCCATAAGAGGACCTCGTCGGCGTGCTGACGTCAGTTCCACCCATTTTTTCCGTGCCACCGAGGCAAACAGGGGACCGAGACATTTTCACATGTATACATAGTATAATAAATATATATATATTCACTGAAAAAACCATAGGTTTCAGGCACGTTATAGTTAGAAATTAGCATTTAAAAAACTTTAGAAATTCACTGAAAAAACCATAGGTTTCAGGCACGTTATAGTTAGAAATTAGCATTTAAAAAACCTTAGAAATTCACGGAAAAAACCATAGGTTTCAGGGGCGTTATAGTTAGTTGGACATTTCACTCGTACAAAACCATAGAAATTCCCCCGTTATAGTTAGTTCAGCTAACTATAACTCGCGCGCCCGCAATGCACTGCTGATGACGTCACATATTACATCACTCATGACATGGTCAGTGACATCACTCATGACATCACTGATGACATCTCAAATGACATCACTGATGACATCACTGATGACATCATCCAGTGAATGTGTGTTTTTCTGAAAATTAAATATGTTTTATATATGTATATCTCAAGGTCGATGGAAGAATAAATGGGTATATAAGTGTCTAAATGGATGATTTTTTTTGTAAAATTGATTGTATAACTGACTAAGTGTATCTTAGTGAATACATGGGTTAGTGAGTAATGTTTAAATATGAAAATATCTGTATCAGTCTCTCACTTTGTGTATAAGTGGCTACATGGGTTGGTGAGTAGCTACATGAGTGTCTATATGGGTTATTAGTTGGTTTTTTGAGTATCAGTATGAGTGTCTGAGTGTCATTCGAGCCTCCCATTGGGGGGGAGTGTCAGAAGTGGGTCAGCGGTTGCGCACACCGTTCCATTAAAGCCTCTGAAGAGAAGCATATGGTGCTTCGAAACGCGTCAGGCAACACCACTATGGAGCGGCTCCTACGGGCGGTTCCCCGTCCTTACCTACACATGAATCAAGCTGTTGATCGAGTGCTACTTACAGGTGGACAACCTTGGAGCAGTGATATATATATATATATATACATGTATATATATATATATATATATATATATATATATATATATATATATATATTCACTGAAAAAACCACAGGTTTCAGGGACGTTATAGTTAGTTGGACATTTCACTCGTACAAAACCAGTGAAATTCAGCCGTTATAGTTAGTTCAGCTAACTATAACTTGCGCCCCCGCAATGCACTGCTGATGACGTCACATATTACATCATTCATGACATGGTCAGTGACATCACTAATGACATCACTGATGACATCTCAAATGACATCACTGATGATATCATCCACGTGATAATCTGATGCACCTCCTCACACCCTAATATAACCTTTGATACACCCACTCTAAAATACAGACTACCATTTTTGAAACCATAGATACACCAACACCAGTTACTACATACTCACTAACTGATTCCTAGGTCTACACACACATCCACTCATTCACCCATACAGTCACTCATACATGCAGTCACTCATCAATACAGCACTATCATATGCACTCATACACCTATACAGACACTCACACACCGCCACTCACCCATAGAGTTACTCACACACCTAGTCAGTCATGTAAAGAATCAATCACACTCCCATTTACTCACCTATACAGTTATACACACACCACCTCACCTATTCATACAGATACTAACACATACTTACTCTCTTATACAATCACTGACACAAGCACACACTCATTCATACAGCCACTCTCACAATCACTCACTCTCACATATAGTCATTTATATGCTCCAACACTCACATATACTGCCTTTCACATATGTAGTTACTCACACATATACCACTGAGACATCCATTCACTCACCAACACAGCCATACGCACACTCACTCACCCATACAGCCCTTCACAGACACACTCTTGAACCCATACACCCAGTGAATCACCTACTCACACATCTATGCACAAAGTCACACACCCCCTACCCACCCACACAGACACTCAGGCACACATACAAATAATCAGGCAACAAATCAATAACCCATATAGACACTCATGTAGCTACTCACCAACCCATGCAGCAGCTTACACAACAACAGACAGACTGATACAGACATTCACACAGTTTAGTCACTAACCCATGCATTCAGTAAGACACATTTAATCACTCACTTATACAGTCAGTCACGCACCTACTAAATCCTCCATCCAGACACTTATACACCCACTCATTCTTCAATACACCTTGGCATATATATAAAACATATTTAAACTTTATAGAAACACACAGTCACTGGATGATGTCATCAGTGATGTCATCAGTGATGTCATTTGAGATGTCATCAGTGATGTCACTGACCATGTCATGAATGATGTAATATGTGACATCATCAGCAGTGCATTGCGGGCGCAAGTTATAGTTAGCTGAACTAACTATAACGGCCGAATTTCACTGGTTTTGTACGAGTGAAATGTCCAACTAACTATAACGTCCCTGAAACCTGTGGTTTTTTCAGTGAATATATATATATATATATATATATATATGTATATATTCCAATAACATAAAATCTTTAAAGAAACAAACAATTCTAATTAAATTAAAAAAGAAAACAACTTACAATTTGGCAAAAATATTTTACACATTAAAAAACATTCATAATTTTAAATATTATCATTTTAAATAAATAAAAACATAATAATAGAAATTATAACAATAGAAAATAAATTATAAAATATAACATTTAGCACATATACTATTCCCACTACAATTTATACAAAACTACGCAAACTATTATAGTAAATATATAAAACATTTACTACTCCCACTTCACGCAATGCAAAAATAATAAAACTGGGTAAAATTTATAAATCTCTCTCCAGTAAATGCAACAGTAGCGAAAGTGTTGGATTGCAGATCGGTAAAATGTACTATTCCCACTCCAGCCAGTACTACAGTAGACAAACTGTTGGAGTGCAGAGGGGTAACATTTACTATTCCCACTTCAGTCAGTACAACAGTAAGGAAAGTGTTGGATTGCGGAAGGGTAAAATTTACTATTCCCACTTCAATGAGTGCAACAGTAGGGAAAGTGTTGGATTGTGAAGGGGTAAAATGTACTATTCCCACTCCAGTCAGTACAACAGTAGGGAAAGTGTTGGATAGCAGAGGGGTGAAATGTACTACTCCCACTCCAGTCAGTACAGCAGCAGGGAAAGTGTTGGATTGCGGAGGGGTAAAATGTACTATTCCTACTCCAGTCAGTACAACAGTAAGGAAAATGTTGGATTGCGGAAGGGTAAAATTTACTATTCCCACTTCAATGAGTGCAACAGTAGGGAAAGTGTTGGATTGTGAAGGGGTAAAATGTACTATTCCCACTCCAGTCAGTACAACAGTAGTGAAAGTGTTGGATAGCAGAGGGGTAAAATGTACTATTGCCACTCCAGTCAGTACAGCAGCAGGGAAAGTGTTGGATTGCGGAGGGGTAAAATGTACTATTCCCACTCCAGTCACTACACCAGTAGGGAAAGTGTTGGCTAGCAGAAGGGTAAAATTTACTATTCCCACTCCAATAAGTGCAACAGTAGGGAAAGTGTTGGATTGCAGAGGGGTAACTAGTTTAACATCTTCCTTGATAATAATTTATTGTTATTCTATTTACAATCTTCCAAAATTCTTTTTATATTGTTAAGCCTACTCTCCTTTCCTTTCTACATTTCATTAAAATTGGAATTTGTTTCCTTATACTCCATTTACTATCAGTTGTCTTAACATAATTCACTGTTTTATCTTACTTCATATATCTGTGAGCTTGATACTGTGAAGATGATTTCTCTTTTCTTCCTAAAACAAACAACCTAGGCAACCTCTATCACGCTATGTCATTTCCTAATAAAAATGTTCAAATTTAAAAAGGAAATGCTACTTTTAAATCACCCCAAAACAACTTCCCCTCCACTCCAAATGAAATTTGGAATGAAGAAATTGATTTAGATGGAACAAGCTTTCACCAAATTTTAAGTAGACTTATCAAATGGTACCAACTGCTATTTGTGAATCAAACATCTATTTCCTCTGGAAGTCTTAAGTTAAAACTCCATGAAGTAGTTTTGATGACTGCAATATATCTGTAATATGTGTGTTAATGAAGAAACAAGTATATTAGTTATGCATTTAATTACAGAAACACAGCAATATCCCAAACTGAGGGCCTGATTTAGAGTACGGAAAGGATACTCGATTGCTAAGGTAAAGGAGTATCCTTTCTGGTGCACTGAAGGTCCGCTAATCTTTTTTAGAGTCAGTGGGCCTTCAGTATGTCAGTGGCGGAGACTACTCTGCCAATCACCAGGTAAGAGGAAGTGAAAACTGCAAAATGGCCCCCAAGCTATGGGAGAAATCTCCCATGACATAGACATCTTTGCTTTTTTAATTCTTTGGGATTTAGCTTTTGAAAATACAAAAAATATTGAATGTTTTCCGTAGGGCTCCGTCATGTTGACGGAGCCGTCCTTCAAACTTTCCATGCATTAACAGGAAACCCTCGTGACGGATGTTCCTGCCAATCCAAGAGATGTCCATGGGGGCATTGGATATCTCTAAATTTGGCATAGGAGTACTCCGTCAGGGCATCGGAGTACTTTATTTTGTCACCCTGATGGAGTAAATCCTGTCCACTGAACTCTTAATCAGGCCCTAAATCATTTACTAGAGACATTTTAATCATAAGAACTGTCTGCTAGCGTACATTTTTAAAAACGTAGAAAAAAACATTACACAGATAAGCTTGAAAACAGATTACATGGTGACGCACATGTAGCTTTCGTAAAATACATGCAACTATAAAGGGAATGGAAATCTGCAATTGCACTATGTTGCTATGGCGGCTGACTACTAGGTCTGGGCGGTGAACTCCACTCCGCACGCGGAGTTTGCGGAGTTTTCGGAGTTTTCCGCACTCCGCTTTACGTGGAGCTCGCTGAGTTCCGAACAACTCCGCTTCGCGCAGCGGAGCGGAGTTTTATTTCTCGCTTGCGGTCATCAACGTCAAGTTGGCGAGCGCGAGCGAGGAAAATCCACCTCCCGGCGAGATTTTTCCACGTTCGCGATCGTCAACATCAAGTTGGCGATCGCGAGCGTGGAAAATCAACCTCCTGGCGAGATTTCTCAAAGCGGGCGGTCAGATTTCTCATTGCGAGTGGTTGTCTATGCTCGCAGACCTCTTGCACTGAGAAACTGTCCGTTCGCGTTGAGAAAGCTGCCGCTCGAGTAAAAATCGACTCGAGCGGCAGAAAAGGAAGCAGCGCCCGCTTGCGCTGTGCATGGTGCCGTTCGCGATCATTGCACAGTGCGGACAAGCATCTGGCACTGAAAATCATCGAGAACAGCATTTATCTAATGCACTCCGCCGCTCGGGGAGGTTCGCGTAGCGCGGCAGAGTTTTTTTTGCACTTCGCGGAGTTTCGCGTAGCTGAACTCCGCGAACTCCACCCAGGCTTACTGACTACAGTTCAAGGACTAACCCCAATAATAGAACAATGATTATCATATACTTAGAAGAACATTTCCTGAACAGTGTATGTGTGTGTGCATGCGTGTGTGTGTGCATGTGTGTGTGTTTGTGTGTGTGCGCGTGTGTGGGTGTGTGTGGGTGTGTGTTAAGTGCCTCAGCATGTGCGGCAGAGGCACTGAAGGCTGACAAAAATGTCAAGCGGTGTGAAGTTTGTTTGGCACAGCAGATTTTACTCCTGTTTTTCTGAAACAAACTCCTGTTTGCAGGAGGTTTTTCTTTAATTAAAAAGGCAACGGCTCGGAAATGCAGGGGTTCTTCTTCCTGCATGTCATGGCTATTATTTCTTTTCAACCGTCTGGGACAATTACAACACTCAGGGCAAACCCATGCAGGCAAATTCACCGACAACCTTCCCTGCCCTAAATGGGGCGGGGTGACAGACGCTGCAATCAGGTAGTCCTGTGGTGGACAGATCTGCAAGTCAAGGGTTCCCCATAGCTGAGATAGCTGAGGCTCTCCATGTTGAGACCCTGCATTTCCCCAACTCTAAATGAGGTTGGGGATCACATTTTTGCTGGTTATTCCATTCTGCTAGCCCCTAAGAATGTATACATTACTTTATCAGGATAGCATGACAACCCTGTACTTTAAATATCTAAATATACCAAGCAAAAGAATAGAAGCACTAACTTGTGTTAATAGAAGTTGAAATAGAATACTGAATAGAGAGCATTAATATTTAGTAAAAAATAGAGTCTGAGAAACTGAAGAAAGGAAGTCTAAATCCAAGAAATTACCCTGCCTGCATTTAAAATCAAGAAGAGTTTTGGAGTGAAAAGGATGGGGGGGGGGCGGTCCCACAAGGTAAACTGCCCAGTGGAGCTCCTCCCCTTTGTTTCTGGTTTGGAGAAACAGTTTTTGCAGTCTATGCCACCAGATCTGCTTTGTTCTTACTCGCTTGGTGACACCTGTCAGAGCAACATTATCGCTCTGCCAAATCTTGCTTCAGGAGCTGCCCAGAGTGCAAGAGAGTATAGAGCAGTGAGGAACAGAACTTGTTTAGGTGGACGCCAAGAAGCCTGGCTGATCACTTTCTCTGATGCCAAAAAGACAACGGAGGAAATCCGCAAGAGGTGAGGTGGTCAACACACTTATACTACTAGTACCTAGCTTCTACCCCCACTCCCAGCTGCCCAGCACCACTCCCAGCACTGTGCTAATGCAGCCCAGGATACATGAGAGATGGGGCCTTGGCGGTTGCACAGAGGACGCGTGGTCCGCTGTGGCATGTGGCAGTTTGGAAATATTCAAAGCTAGAATGGGGGACCCCCTCTAACACATAAATTTCAGGTCTGGGAGAAGAGAGGAAAAGAACCAACAAAGCAATATGAAGAATGCTTCCTCGTGACCTATATGCTTACTCTTACACATGCATGAGTCATGAAGAATAAAGAGCTCGAACAATGATTACATATCATGAAAAACAAGGACATTAGAAATTTATTTATGCATCTTTAATTTGCATTAATTTATTTTCCTTTATCACAGGCTTACTTCTCCTTATTTTTGTATTAATGTATTGTGTGCAGTTTTTATTAAAACTTTATTCGGTAACAATATCTTAAAAAATCTAATAAACATGTAAGCAAAACAATATCAACACCAAATTTCATATACAAACATTAGACATTACCCCTGAATGAAAGACAAATAGTGAAAAAATATATATATACCAATGTCATACATACTAAGTTACATTCATACACTTACAACCACAATCATATCCCATCCAAAAATCACAACTATCTGTAGACTAAAAGATGTTAGGAGTCTCTAAGATCGAAAGATCAAAGCTGTAGACAGCCAGTGCTGACCGACAGTGATCAATGGTCAGTGGCCAATGGTCGACGCGCGTTTCGGTGGATCAAAAGACATAGACACCACCTTCATCAGGACCTATACCAGATAGCAACATATTACAAACACATCCAAGGGGTACCTGAAAGAAATTTAAATATGACATGTTCAGAGCCCTAAACATGAAATAATGAACAACATATCATAGTACGTGATTGGACCTTAGAGGCAATTTAAACTGTAACAGTCTGTAGTGGAAAGCCTGATCATGGAATTGAAATAGACCAGGCTATATACTGCAGCATTTTATCTAGGGAGCAATAAATGTCTGACCCTCAAAAGCTAACAAATCATAAAGTGATGGATCTAAGTCAAAAAAATAAAATAATAAAAAGGAGAGTACCTATAAACCATAACGAAAAACAAATGTGTTACAAAATAGATGTGTATCAGAAAATGGAGAAAAAAGAAGATTAAGAATACCTTGACCAAGTAATTAGCAAACAGAGACACCCAGTGACTATAAGAGAACCTAAAAAAACAGGCCGTGATTCCAAGGACAACTAAGTAACCCTAAAACACTTACTGCTGAGGATGTTCTGAAAAATCAGACATCTTCACGTGGACCCACATAAAAATCTGAATAGATTGGATTCCAGCCGTGAATGAAACTGACCAGTCTAGATTATGATCAAAAGAAAAGAAGAGAAGAAAATGGATTCTATTATTAACGTGATCCATCTTTATTATGTGTGCCCAAGAACGGCAAGAGTGGAAAAAATTACATACCCAAGTCTGATCAGAGTTGAAAGACATGGAAATGGTCTCAACGGATTTCACTGGTGAGGTACCCTGCCAAACAAGGTGAAAGTCGAAAAGTCACCTCTATGCCCGGCCCTTTATTCCTTTGACAACTAGTTATATTTGCTTCATGCAATGGTACCTACCTTTTTAAATAACCATCACAAGTGGTGAAAATGAGCGGAGACTGGTACCCATCAGGGCAGACTTATTTCTGATAGATTGTCCTCTGTATATTTTCTGTATTAAATTGCCATAATTCTCAGTCCGGGTAGGAGTATTCTGAAGACAGATAATAAATAAGGTATAACTCCTACAATATATGAGATACAATAGCTAGAGACTTACTAATATAGTATCATAGAGCACCCTAGTTAAACGTCCTACCACCTGCCTGGAAATCGCCACTGTCTAACATGACTATTAAATAGACATTTGAGGCTGCACATCAAGCCTTCTTAATATACCAAAAGTAAAGATTCTACAATACGCTTAGTATTTCATAGAAAATGAAGACTCCAAACAGAGGATCTATAAATTAGCGATGTGAGCGCTAACACTATGAGGATTACTAACACTAAAGGTGAGGCACGCAAAGTGACATGTTCCGTACTTCATGTAATAACTGCTACAATATATTCTTCGTCTCGCATCTCATGTCGAGAACAAACAATGGTTGTAAAGACTGAAAGTACTCGCGGTTAATCCAAACAAGATATACATGCGCTTAGGGAGAGCAAAAAAACTAACTATTCAATATTACGAAATACCTAAAATCAAGGTAAAAAAGAGCCGTGGGCTAGTACAAAATCGCTGCAACTCACCTGAGTATGTCCCGTAACTGGTTTCACAAGGGTGATCCCTCCCAGAAATCTGGAGCACACAGTAATAGTGCCGTGGGGCATATATGTCGGCGTCCTACAACCGATTGGCGCACACGTTGATCCCAATCACCTGGTGTTTAGTGAATATAAAAATAGGACTTAATCTATAAACATGGACGCCATGTTAGAATGGTCTCAAATGAGGACCGCGAAATGGTACATCCAAAATGGGCGCCATAATGGAATGGCGCGCTTAAAAGCCTAAGACTAATGTGTCCACAGTTCGTAAAACATGAGCCCCGAAAAGAAAAAGAGAACTAAAGGACATAAGGTATATTTTTTTTTAAATGCATCCCGTTTTCCTTTAAGGAAAACGGGCTGCACTTTAAAAAAAAAAAGCTGCTTTATTTAAAAGCAGTCCCAGACATGGTGGTCTGCTGAGCCTAGCAGGCCACCATTGGCGTGGGTCCCGGGCTCACTATGCCACTGGAATCAAGCTATCCTGGCTGATGAGGGGTGAAACCCGAAACCTGTCCTAGGGTGCTTGTTTCCGGTCCAGGGAGGACCTGGCTTGGCAGTTCGGGCTGGACTGTTCCCATGAGGCAGAGGGTCAAGAATGGTTTGCATATGGCCAAGTCTAAACTGGAGTGGCATGGTGAGCAAAAGAATGATGGATTTAACCCAGATCTCTTGACTGGGGGTGAATGTTATGATTTGTTCTGCATTCCGTCCATCAATTGTGTGTCTCTTACCATTCCTGGGAGGGCCTGTCATTCCCAATGGGTTCGCAAATTGCGAGAGGCTCATTAATATTCATGAGCCTCGCAATTTGCGACCCCATTGGGAATCGCAAACAGTGTTAAAAACACTGTTGTACGGGTAAACATGGCGGCAGGCTGACGCCGGTCGCGGGAGCACCCGGAGCAAAGAGAGTACGTAGACTGCATATAATCGGAAATGCAGCCTAAATAATGGAATAATGGAATAAATAACCTACGGACCCCCAAAACAGCAAAGTAAACTCACCCGTGGCCGGATTTCATGGGTTTTGACACGGAGGTGCAGCGAGGGATCTGGTGGCGTGCTGCGGACCTCTGGAAGAGGACGCAAGCGGCTTCGGTGCTGGCAGGTTTCCGGATTGGAGGAAGCAGAGACAGAACAGGACGGTGGCTGCTGGAGAGGAGATGCAGCGTGAGCTGCGGTGGTGAGGAGGAGCAGACTAACGGTCGGAACACGCAAGTTGAGGTCCCCCGAATGGTGGAAAAGACTTGGAGTCTGAGGGGAAACGGACTGCAGGTACAGGTGCAGGTACAGGGGTCTCCAAATCTGATGGAAAAGGATTCTCCTTCTAAGGTATCGCACTCTGCTAAAGAACGGTGGAAGGTGGGGGAGAAAGTGCCATTGGGAGTACAGGAGTAAGTACCAGCCTTTTGAGTGGTTTGAACATACCGGGTAAGGGGGGGAGCGCTTTAGTCAACACATCTGTAAATAAGGAGACACAAATCAGGAGTCAATATCAGCTACGGCCACTTCCTGAGACAAAAGGTAGAGGTAAAGGTGGGAGAATCAGGGACCAGGCTGTAAGGGAGGTTGTTCTGGTTTCCCCCAAGAGAAAGGTGGCAAAATCTAGAGGGAGGCTTAAACGTTGTGGCCCTAAGGAGATACGTGCACCCATAAAGCCCCCTCCGTCCCTCAGCTCATACTTTAAAATAATGGAAAAGATTGCTTCACCTCAGGGGGAAGGGAATAAGGCTACCCCACAGATGAAGTCAGCTCCCCTACTTTTGGAAAACGGTTTTTCCCCGCTGGCAGGGGGCACACAAGACAGTGAAGGGCAGAGTGAAAGCCTGAGTGTGGAGGTAAACGCTAGTCTCACCTCTACCCTAAGCACAAGGTCGCCTCAAGGTAATGGCAGAACCCCTGTAACTGAGAGCTTAAAGCAAAGAGAGGATAACTTGCAAGCCGTAGGAGGAGTGGAAAGTCAGGTGGAAAAGATGCTTCTGAGCTTGAGGCAAGATATCCTTATGAAATTTGAGATATCCGAGACAAACCAGAAAGGGATCCAAGATAAATGCAGGATATTGGAGGAAAAACTGGATGACATTGCGCAACGAACAGGGATTTTGGAAGGGGAGGTGAAGGTCCTGTCAGAGGCTATGGTGGAGAATACCAAGGATAAAGAGATGTTAAAGTTACAGAACAGAACCCTGCAGGATGATATGGAGAGGCTGGAAACGCAAGCTAGACGTAATAATTTGAGAGTCCTTAAAATACCGGAAGGGTCTGAGAAGGGGGATATCAAGGCTTTCGTATGTAATTTACTGAGAGAAGGAATCTTGAAGGACAGACCGGATATCGAGCTAGAGAAGGAGATCCAGAGAGTGCATAGGGACCCATTTAAGATAAATCCGGCTAGGAAGATGCCTAAGAAAATCCTGGTAAATTTTCTTACATATGCTGTGAAGGAGCTGGTGCTGGGGCGTGCTTTGAAGGAAGGTTCTCTAAAGCATGATGATTTTAGCTACCAAATAAGATCAGATCTAGGCAAAAGGACGGCTCAGAGGCAGTGGGAGTTGGGAAGTAGAATGAATGAACTACAGAGCAAGGGAGCCCAGGTTCAGATGAAGTTCCCAGCGATGTTAAAGATAATGTGGCGAAACAAGATGTATAACATCAGTAACCCTGAGGAAGTCGACATCTTCCTAGCACAGATGGAGGAATGAGTTTTGGGATTATGGTATAAGTAAAAGGGGCGCTATAATTGAAGGTATAGATACCGCATATAAACTCACTATGAAGTATTAGGCTGTTTTTCCCTTATATGTTTTTTCTTTTCTCTTCTCTCTCTCTTTGGGATGGGGGCTCACGAAGGGCGGATTGTATCGCCCAGGGAGTAGAAATGGGGTTTCCCGGGGGGGGGGGGCAATGGGTGTGGGGAGCATAGGGAAAAAAGAAAAAAAAATTGTCCTCATGGTGTTATCTTCTGAAGGGGTGAAGGGTAGGCTTGAGTTCAATGAGGTTAAGAAGTGTAAGCTAGGTCCTATACTAAAGGAGATGAAGCTTTGTAATGGAAATAGAATTGAATATGGATAGGTCGAAAGTGGTCAACCTCTTAACATGGAATGTGAATGGGTTGAAAATCAGGAAAATGGCGTCCCGGGTAACAGAATTCTTAAAAGATAGTGAGGCACAAATTATATTTTTGCAAGAGACCCAGCTGGAAAAACATCAGGGTAGACAATGTTTTAGTAAGTTACGATGGGTCCAGGAGGTAGTCTGTTCAGATCAGAGGGGGAGCACTAGGGGAGTGGCCCTTATTATAAGAAGTAATGCTGGAATAAGGGTAGTTAAATATGAGTCTGACTTCTCGGGGAGATGGTTAGTGGCCACCCCATTAATTCAGGACAGGCCATTAGTGTGTGCAGTGTATTATGGGCCAAATGAGGATAACCCGGAGGCCCTAACAAAGCTTGAATCCTGCCTATTGGAGACAACGGCCCGATAGTATTGGGAGGGGGTTTTAATTTAGTCCTGAATAAGGAATTAGACCGAACATCACGAGCAAAATATATTAGTCCTCCAAAAACACTTGCCAGATTGAAGAGCATGATAAGGGAATTCAATTTGGTGGATATCTGGCGTAGCAAGATGGGTGAAGTTAGAGATTTCACCTTCTATAGCAAGAAGTACAGACATCACTCCCGCATAGATTACTTCCTTCTAGATCAGGAGCTGTATGCAGATGCAGAGGCGGTAACCCACATTCCAGCGATCTTGTCAGATCATTCCGCAGTGGCCATGTCCCTGAGGTTCCATTAAAAAGAGGGGCTGAGGCGGTGGACGCTGGATAGGACCATTTTTTTGGATGAGGAAGTGGTAAGCGATCTGGGGAGAGAGCCGTTGATTATTTCCAGTTCAATAAAGGCTCGGCAAAGGGGCAAATAGTCTGGGATGCTTTTAAAGCGTATCCAAGGGGTATATTACGGTCTATAATGGGGGGAAAAAGGCGGGTGGCGAAGCAAGAAGAAGAGATAAAAATTAGAGAGATCAAGGTAAAAGAAGGGGAGTTACAGAAAGCTTCGATGGATGGCTTAGATAATGTGCTCGTACTTGGTAAAGAATTGGAGAGGTTGCAGGTGGAATTTCAGGCGCAGCTAGATAAAAAGCTACTTGATAGATGGCGAGTGAGTAAGCTTCAACACTTCGCTTATGGAGAGAAATGTAGTTCGTTGCTGACCTGGAAGGCGAAAGCAGATAGGGCCAGAAACACAATAAGAGGCTTAATTAGTAGGGAGTCAGGAGAAGTGCTCTATGCTAATGCAGACATATGCGGAGAAGCCCGAAGCTTTATGAGCGATCTCTATAGTGAGGATATACTACCGGGCCGAGAGTGTATAGAGTATTGGTTAAAAATGACGACACTTCCACAATTAACAAATGAACAGAAGAGAGTTTTGGAGGTGGAGATCACAGAAGAAGAGGTCAGGGCGCAGTGTAGAAAAATGGCAAGGGGAAAGGCAGCCGGACCAGATGGTCTTCCAGTTGAGGCTTATGCATGTATTATAGACAAAGTGGCGCCAGTCTCAAAAGTCTTATTCAACGAAATATATATAGATGGGGAAACCGCCCCCAGCTCTTGGTCAGAGGCCACGGTTACGTTAATTTTAAAACCGAATAAGGATCCGCAGAAAGTGGACTCTTACAGACCTATATCCCTTTTAAACATAGATTATAAGATCTTTTTAGGAATTGTGGGTTCACGAGTAGCTAAGGTTATAAAAGGGGTTATTCATACTGACCAAAGGGGTTTTATACCAGGGAGGCAGCTTAATGAATTAACATTTCAGATGATGTGGTTTGTAGACATGGCGGAGGCCCGGAATATACCTTTAACTATAGTAGCGGTGGATGCAGCTAAAGCCTTCGACCAAGTGAACTGGGCATATTTGTGGGAGACCTTAAGTAGCTTTGGCTTCCCGCACAATATGGTGAGGGCGGTGCAAAATTTGTATCATAACCCTAGGGCTAAGGTGCTGGTCAATGGAGAACTATCGAATTGGTTCAACATCACAAGAGGCACAAGACAAGGTTGCCCCCTGTCCCTGCTTCTCTTCAATCTGTATATAGAGCCTTTCGCCAATTTGATCAGGGCAGATTCTACAATCCTTCCTTTTAAATCCTTTGGGTTTGAAGCAAAATTGACTCTATATGCAGATGATCTGATCCTCTATACTATCAATCCGCAAGATGCAATTCCTAATTTAATGAGGAAGGCGGAGAGCTTCGGTCTAATTTCAGGTTATTATAAGGTTAATACGGAAAAAAACGAAATAATGGAGTGGAATCAGAGTTTAAAGAGTCAGGGGGCCAAAACCCAAATGCGTTATCTCGGGGTATTGATCACTCAGAAGCTGGAGGATATCCCTAAAGTGAACTGGAAGAAAGTTAGTCAGGAGACAATGAGTTTGCTGTCAAAATGGGCGAACCTACCGTTAAATATATATGGTCGGGTAAATCTCATAAAAATGATTATTCTCCCCAAAATCACTTTTCTTTTTAATTCCATCCCTTTAACTTTTCGGAAGGAGGATATTGCCAAGCTTCAGGGGAAAATAGGTAGTTTTATTTGGGCGTCAAAAGGTCCTAGGATAGCCTGGAAAAAGCTGAGAAGGAGGTTAGAGGCCGGAGGATTGGTTTTTACCAGACTTACATGTTTATTGCCATGCTTTCCATTTTAAGAACATTCGTATGCTTGCAAACAAGATTGATAGGTCATCAATCAGCTTGAGGCTATGCTAGGTGATGTCTGCCAAGGCCAGCACCATTTCCTTTTTAAATATGGTGACCCAAAGTTTTTTAAAAAGGTGAGGCTGAAGATTTTGAGGTCCGCTTTAAGAACTTGGATTTACATGCGGAAAAAATTGGGAGTCCCATACTATTCGTCACGGGCACCGATTTGGGAATCCCCGGGTACCCCAGAATGCCTGAGAGACCAACTTAGTAAGCCTTTAAAATCGGGGGGTATATGTCATTGGGCAGATCTTAAAATGGGTACTAGCCTAGTGAGCTGAGAGGAGCTAAGTAATCTTACCAAGGGACGACTGACTAATTAAGTATTACCAATTATGTTCCTGGTGGGCAACACAAGATTGGACACAGGAGGAGGAGAATTCAAAGTTCGATCAGGTGATGAGAACGGATAAATGGAAAAAGGAAATCTCCTTCTGGTATTGGGCCTTCCTGGAGACAGATGATAAGATCGAAACTGAAATTACAAACTTATGGGGTAAAGAGTTTGGCAATGAAGATTTGAAGCAAATGTGGTTTGACTCATTTGGTATATTACGAACAGTGGTAAAACCTGCATCGCTTAAGCATAACCACTTATTTACTGCCCACAGAGTCTATTGGTCTCCAGCGAAGTTGTCAAAGGTCACAGCTGTCAATAACTGCCCAAGGTGTATGCTCACAGCGGCGGATGACCTGCACTTGTTTATGGAGTGTCCAAAAATTATGCCCTACTAGACCTCGGTTTGTAATTTTCTTGGGGAAATACTTGCAAACAGATCAAGGTAAGTCCTCGCCTGATATTTTTTGGACTTAATCAAGAAGAAGATCAGGTTAACACAGTTAGTTCCAAGTTCATATTTTATGTGATAGTGTTGGCGAGGCGCGAGATCTGTAGGCTATGGAAATCTGAAAGCCCTCCATCTTTTACTGAGTGTTTAAAGAATATCATATATACAAGTGAATCTGATATGGCCTGCGATCCAAGAAGTAAAGATAAGATCTGGCCACTATTGGTAGATTGGAGAGAGAAGGCAAGTGGGTCCAATGATTAAGCCAAATATGCTGTCGGTCCTAGCCTCTCCTGTATTCCTCCATGGCCCTCGTGCGTGTAGGAGATGGAAGTGGAAACAGCAGTATTCTTGTGGGGTGCTACTCTTCCTCCCTTTTCGCATCCCCCTTGGGTTTAGAGAAATAAGAGGAATCCCAACAAGAGAGTTGGCAAAATGAGGACAATTAAAATAAAAACTGTTGTACATGCCAAATAGCGCCTCGCAAATTGCGAGTCGCAAATGCGACGCAATTTGCAAGGTGCTATTTGGCAGGTCGTACATCTGGCCCCAAGTCTCTTAACACAGCCTTGTGTTTACCTGTCCGCAGTGGCGGCTGGCACGGATCAGCGGTGGGGGTGTGAGGGGTCAGGGTAGGACTCTCCTCCTCGCCGTGTCTTTCCTCCTCGTCCCTCCGCTCTGGAACAGGAAGCACCCAAGCTCCCTAAGCCATTCACAATGGTGCAATGCAGCGTTAGTGAATAGTCTGAGCGCCGTGGTTCGGTGCTCATGCGGGGACTGGGAGGCTGGGCATGTTTTCCACCCAGGCTGTAATGCAGCCTGGGTGGAGAACATGCAAAGTGCGCATGACTGTTTGGCCGGCCCAAGACGGCCGGCCAAACATTCATGCACACTAACAGAGTGCCCACCACTCCTACCCTTGCTTCTCTGTCAGTGGAGCAGCCCGCCCCACCCGCAAAGCTGCCGCAGCAGGAACAAATAAAATGATAACATCAAGTTATTATCATTTTATTTTTCCTTTATTTACACTACGAAAAGCAGTGGAGCAACGCTCCTCCGCCTTAGTGGAGGAGCTGCCACTGCCTGTCTGGGAATACGCAGCTCAGCACTGTGTTTTTTGCAATGCACTCTTCGCAGTCACATAGACTGGCACCTCTGTCAGTGGTTGATGAGTCAGGGTGGATGCTTTGCCTCTTGAATCTTATCACTGAAGAAGCAGCATGATAGGCCATGGCAGTGGCCGCACTTCTTCAGCAGTTTTTATTTATTTTATTTATTTTGAGAGTTTTATATAGCGCTGGCTAGACCCGGAGGTATCAGAGCGCTTTACATTAGGTTCCACAATGTTACAGAAAACGGTAAACAAATTACACTTTACATCAAAAATAAGCAACATATTGAGAGAGGGAGTAAAGGTGAGACAGATAGAGCGGAGGGGGGAAGTGTGAAGGGGGAGGATGGGTGAAAAGACGGCAGGAGAGACGAAAGGAAGTCTGCCCAAAGACCGACTGGGTAGGTGACGTCCGAGGAGGGAATCCACAGCCCGTCTCCCCAATAGCTAAACAAGGTAGCTCCATCGGGCATCAGTCAAATAGCTATGTCTCAACTGGCGAGGGAAAGGATTACAAAAGAGCGATAAGTGGATAGGAAAGTGTGGGAAGTATGAGTAAGGCAGGGTGAAGGCAAAGGTCAGTAGTTATAGAGAGGAGAGGAGTAGGGCGGAGAGAGGTAGGGGGTAGGGTGAAGGGGGAGGAAGCAAATATCGCTGGCTAGACCCAAAGGTATCAGAGCGCTTTACATGAGGATCAGAGAGTTACAGGTTACAAGAGTTATTAGCGTGTACACACTTCTTAAGGGGAGAGAAAGGAAGAGGGGGAATGGTAACAGGGGTAAGAAATGCAGGTGGAAGACAGAAGGGGGAGACGAGGAGAACAGTGTCCGATGTCCAGCTGGGTAGGTGCCGGCCGAGGGGTGAACCATAGCCAAAACTCCTCTATAGCTGCATAGGACAGCTCCACCGGGCATCGGCCACGGTTGCTCGGGCACCACGTAATAAACAGACAGTCATGGATTCCGCCCAGTGGGCATCGTCAAAGTTCCATTGAGAGCACCTATCACGGAGTCACTGGAAGCGATATCCGCCTTAACCTCCAGCTCGCCCCCAGGTCAGGGGTGATGAGATGAGGGGTGGAAGGGACAGATTCCAAAGTCTGCAGAACTTCCCCACTGCGAGGCATTAATTACACAGGAGGCCTTAGACACACAGGCGCTAGATGTATTGCTGATTTGGCTGTCTGGGGTCCCGCTAGCATGATGGAGCAGGTGCTGTGAGGGTCAAACAGCACAGGTAAAAGCAGAGCCCCACAAGTGCTAGTCGCCATCTTGTATACATTCTGCACTCGGTTGTACTCAGTGGTGTTTGCCAGCACGGGATGGGTCACTGGGCAGTTGTAGCGGTGATAGTAACAATAAAAACAGAGCAGGGGCCTCCAAAGCAGAATGCAGGAAGTTAAAGTACCACCTAACACATAGTACATATTGAGGCAATAAGAGATTCAGACGCGAAAACGATTGGGGAAATTAAAGCCGCCATTTTGGAGTCAGGCAGGGACAGGCAGTAACGCGGGGCCGAAACGCCATGAGTGTAATTGTCAAAGTAGCGGACCACAAACAAAGTGTACCTTGAGCAGAAAGGTGTACAAGGCTTCCCTCATAGGCGCAGCCGCTCGGTGAGGGTAAAAGAAGTACTCTTAGGCTGGAGGTGCAGCGATCAGTGCACCCACCATTTTGAGTCCAATGCCGATGTATGCCGATCCGGTGATACAATCCGGTGGTCTTAGGCATGCAATGATCCCTGTTTTCCGTATCACACACCATATGCGCATCTCACTTCTTGAGGGGGGGCACCGTCTGCTGGGTAAACGGAGGTCGATGCCATCGCGGAGCAGTTCTAGCCTCCAGGCTGTTGTGGGGTTGTCTGCTGTGGCAGTGCTGGCATCTTCGTCTAGAGAATGTCAGGGCAGCAGCGGAACAGGTCTCTTGGGTTGCTACAGGACAACTGATGGCACGTTGTCAATCAGGGGTTTGTTGTTTCGCACAGGTTTACCTCCTGAACCATGCTCGGAGGCTGGGTGCACCCTCACAGCTCAGGTCAGCACCAGCAGAGTCAGGGATACACTCACATTTCGACAGCTCACAAATGGATGTCTCACATTTACTTGCTGCTGCTCACCGTTACTGACCTTCTCGACACAATGATCTCGCACATCCTACCTCTTGGGCATATTAGATCATGCCCCAGAGACAGTCCGCTTTGGGACTCACAGAGATGGCTGTAGTCCGATATGGCACCTTAATATGTGCGTTCTGGTGAATAAACAATTCATGCACTTTCTAATGCAAGAACTACAGACCTCCCTAAACGCAAGCCAGGGGACGGTAGACTCCCACGATACTGCAGAGTACGGGGAAGGCCACAATGTGGGGGATGGCTCAGTCATACCTGAGAGGTAGGGAACCGGAGAAATACAGCAAAATTGCTAAAATAGAAACTAATATTTTAGCTCTAGAAAGGGAATATACTTGGGCATCAAATTGAGCAAGTGAAGCGCCCCCTGAATGTTGTTGACAGAGCCTCCTTGAGACAAGCTCTATTTGGAGTAGACCTGTCAGTGTTGGATGACCTTCAACAGACTGGTATATGAATGGGTTGATAATTCAAGCAAACTCACATTGAAATCATACAAATATTGACAGTGAAACCCTACAGCAGCTAGCACCTAACCTACTATCCCCAAAGTTATCATAAAAGGGAAAATACCCTAAAAGTGTGCACACAATCTGAGCACCCACTGTCAAGCTGCGGTCCGTACTGGACTTAACAATGTTCAACATAAAAGAGCAATCGGTGCACCACCACATCAATAATATAACAAATTACAAAGTCTGTATCCAAGGTTTGTTCTTCAAGTCCTCTTTTTTATTGAATAAACATATCATGCAAATGTAGGGTAGACCCTACATTTGCATGATATGTTTATTCAAACTCTTATATTGGTTGGAAACAAAAGATATTGCAATGCGCATGGTTCCCCATCTTACTGATGGTGCGTGAAGACAACTCCCGGTGGTCTTGGATATTGCATCCTCCTCTGCAGACCATTATCACACCCTATATGCGGAGAGACAGCACCCATTTAATAAGCGCGACACTCCACTCATTGCAGACCTCCCAATGCCCCACCCGACCTCCACTGATCAGTAAGATCTTGAACAGCCCCACTTCACTGGAAGTGATAGGTGGGGCCCTTACAGACATGAATCCCAGTAAAACTCCAGGATCAGACTGATACTTGGTCGATTTTTACTGAAAATTTAGATCAGCATTGCTCCCGTCCCTTTTAAAAATGTATCATGAAATGATCGACACAGGCTGCTTCCCGCCTGTTTGGATCTGACAACCATTGGAGTATTACATAAATTGGACCGACCGCCAGACCAATGCCCAATTTCTCTAATAAACATGGAGATCAAACTTAATGCCAAGTCCTGGCTAAGAGAGTCCTCCAAGTGCAGATGCATCTGGTTCATCCAGATCAATGCAGCTTTATCCCACATTGCAATATCTGACACAGCATACGTAGAGTTTACATAGCCCATGCACACTCTCAATCCTTGCAGTGTTCCAGTGTCTTAATGCTTATCGACTTTGAAAAAGCATTTGAGTCTCTGGACTGGACATTCCTCAAAGGGGTACAGCTAAAACTGGGGTTTGGTTCCAGATTCATGTTATATGTTCGAGTACTATAGCACAGCTTTGTGCTAAGGTCCGAGGGAATGGGCCCACTTCCCTCTGGCTACAATCTGCAGACGCATCAGACAAGTGTGCCCCCTTTCGCCATTCTTGTTCGCTCTGGCTATAGAACTCTAGCCGGTGTTTGTTCGCTGCAATGCCCAGGTATGGGGGTACAACTGGGGAGTGGCGATGGAAGAAAGAATTGCCCTCTGAGTGGATGATACACTATTATTCCTGTCCCATCCAGCCATTACAAGGCCTTGTGTGAGCCAAACTCTTAAGGCATATTGGGAAGAATCAGGCCTCTGAGTTAAGTGGTCCAAATCCCTCTTGGTCCCCTTGAAAGGTGACAGCAGTGACAAGAACTGTCAACCACATCTGCCCATACATCTCCTCAGTTTCCAGTAGTTCATATTTCCCTTGAGCATGGTCTGACCTGGAGCCTTAACCTGAGACTGTTACTTCTCAAAACTGGTAATGATCTAGATGAGTGGCCCCAGGTAACCACTTAACATTCTGGGCAGGGTTTCCCTGTTCAAGATGATCGTCCTCCTCCGAGTGCTACACATGCTTCAGAACTTTCTATTGCTTATTCAGCAGAGTTGGTTCTGTAGATTGATGACCAGAGTATGTGCATTTCTATGGTCAAACCAGCCCACTGAATAGCCTTTGGCAAATGTATGCAATCTGCATTTGATGGTGGGCTGGCCATAGCACATGTGCATCTCTATTATTGGGCAGCAACAACCTAGTTCCAAATGACTGGTCGAATGGTGGATGGGATGATCCTGCTTTCGATGGGAAGTGGCACTGATTCGCAAAGATAATATCTTGGAGCTTCTATATGGTACCCTATCCCACGGGCCCTCCTGGAGGTTAATAGGGTCATCCTGCTGACATGGAGGTCAGCGCTGCATTGGCCTGGATGGGACCTTAAGGTGACACTCCAGACGCTCCTTTGGAGAAGCAACTGGCTAGCACATTCAGCATGACTGGAGGGTTTTCATGGCTGAGACCTTATCTGAATATCTAAAGTAGAGGATGCCTGGGGAGGAGCACAAATGAAGTCCTTCCAAGAGCTCAAAGCGAATTTGATTTACACACATCCCAGTTTTATTGCTGTCTACAACTGTGCCATGCCCTCTCGTACCACCACTAGTCTCTCTCTGATACTCCTGAATACAGTCCACTCAAGGCAAAGATACTTATGGACCCTTTATGGAAAAGAGAGTATGTCTCAGATTTTTAAATCATTGGATATCAACTCTCCTAACCTCATGTTGGGTCTGAAGGCATGCTGGCAGGAGTGGTTAGGCTCACTAGATGATAGTGACTGGAGAGATGCTTGATTGGCCCCACATTTCCTTGTCATTTGAACGAGATTGTGCCTCATTCAATGCAAATATCTCCATCTTACCTACCTTAGACCCCAGCGGCTGTGACGGCCCACAAACTCCCTGACCTAAATTCTTCCATTGCTCCAAAGACAATAGGGATTTCTTCAGTATGGTGAGGGGCTACCCTGTTATATCAACGTATTGGCAAATAATTTTTGCCACACTATCAGGGGTCTTTGGGAAAGTAATAGACCCCTTGCCGTGAATCACACTCTAAGGTATCCTTGAAGATCTAAGGAGTGCCCATGGTGATGGCATCCTGGTGAGGATTGGAACTGCAATTGTGAAAAGAGGCATTGGCAGGCACTGGAGCTCTGCAGATCCTTCCTCCTTAGCTGAATGGCAATCTGGAACGGAGTGGCGTGTGAAACAAGTATATGACGTTACAACACATGCAATTACAATGCATGCTTTTACAACGCAGTCTTTACATCGCAACTACCATTACATTGCATGATTTTACAATGCATGCCATTACAACGCATTTTTAAAAACTACCATTACAATGCGTTCCATTACAACTCATACCATTACAACGCATACCATTACAACGCATAATACTTTTAGGGCAACAGTAGGGTAAGTGTTGGATAGTGTAGGGGTAAAAATTACTATTCCCACTCCAGTGAGTGCAACAGTAGGGTAAGTTTTGGATAGTGTAGGGGTAAAAATTACTAAGTGTTGGATAGTGTAGGGGTAAAAATTACTATTCCCACTCCAGTGAGTGCAGCAGTAGGGAAAGTGTTGGATAGTGTAGGGGTAAAATTTACTATTCCCATGTACCCTAAAACCCATACCCACCCTAATACTAAATAAATCTCCATTACTTACCTTATAATGCGTTGTAATGGTATGCGTTGTAATGGTATGCGTTGTAATGGCATGCGTTGTAGTGACATGCGTTGTAATGGCATGCATTATAATGACATGCGATGTAAAGGCAGTTGCGTTGTAACAGTTGCGTTGTAAAGGTAGGTCGTTGTAATGACTGCGTTGTAATGGATGTTTCCCGTGGGAAACAGGAGGAGCCCATATATGCAGCAATAGGATATCCGCAGAAGCATGTAAAAATCTGGGCAAAATGGTGGCCTTATTATGGCCTGGGATTAGTGGTATTGAATAATGTAATATATGCTGCATCCATAAGCATGGACAGCTTTATTATGAAAGCATTGTTTGCATTGTTTTGCTTTGTTTTTTTTTTAAAAAGTGACGTTTGATTGAAAAAAAAGAATATTAAGCGCTGCTGGTAGGTCAATTAAAACCATTGCCCCTACTCTACCCTTATCCACATCAATGCCCATGTAGTCTACCACTAAAAAGACTACAAGCTTCATACTTTGACTTGTACAGAAACAGGCCAGATAGCAAGAATGTCTTTGGATTCCACAAACTCTGACTCTGTGAATACAACTGCCTCTCTTCATTCAGGGTCAGGTACTTTATTCTCTGAGTAGGCATTGGACATAACTTCAGGTCTCCAGCATGTGCACAGACTTAAGAGGCTATCACCCCCTTCATCTGGGAGACTGGCTGCCAGGCTGACACTAGCCCTGGATCACACCAGCTCTTCAAGTACCCTGCTGAGCACCCCCATCCTTGGTCAAGAACAACTTTGACCTGGAACAAGGTGGGGTGGTTTGGGTCCCATTTTTACGCTTGTCTTCCAGACCAGAAATGTTCATATACTGTCTTAAGTCAGACAACCGGTTTGTGGAGGTTCCTTTTCAGTTTTCATTTCCTGGCAGAAGTGCAGACACAGCCTTTGTTCAAGGTGATGGCTCTCACAGTTGGGAACCATTATGCTGGTTCCAAGCAGAGGTTTCCCCAAAATATGAGCACAATGAATAGTGAAGATTATGTACCTGACGCCACCAACCTCTCCTAAGTAGCACTCAAGGAAGGAAAAAAGGTCAGGCCCTGTCTAGTAATTCTTTAGCCTTAACAACAGAAACAGCTGACTCACGCCTACTCCACTACTTTCTACTAAACAGCAGTACTCAAGAATTACTACAAGCACAAGCAATCTTAGGGCATGGACATGGGAAGATAATTCAGGTGCCTCTATCGGCTAATGCTGTAAGAGATCTGGCAAGAGACATTTCAGGCAAAAAGGTGCCTATACTACTTTCCCTTGAATTTATCGTCCAAGTCCCCAATGGTGAAATTGGGTCACTCAGGAAATCCCAAAAAGAAATGGAGTTCCATACAAAATTCAAAAGACTTTAAAAATGAAAAATATTGCCTTTTCAAAGTATGTTGTTTCAAGATTTGTCTATTGCCCATGGTTCCTGTAGACCACAGTTCTTTATTTGCCCTAAACATACCTCATACAGATCTTTTCTACCAGGACACTGATTCCCTCTGATGCCATGCCAGTATCAATGTCTGATATTCTTACAGGAAGCCCACAATATTCTGCTTCTGGGACGTGGAGCTTGGAGCTGGCCAAGATGGCTTCTTCCTGTTAGAGCTCTATGACAGCTCCAGCCCTACCCCCTCCCCCATTCTTGCACCTCGGGGGCTTGCAGATGTCGCTTTTGTTCTGGGGGACTGTGCTGTATGTGCTGTTCCCGTGAGGGACCAGTTTTGACACTGAGAGCAGAGTCTTGATGGCCACATGGGACTGCAGCCTATCGCATGACAGTCCCATTCCACTGGCGGAGACCTGCACCTCCATTCCTACCTTGGGGCCTGCCTAGCGGCCGATCAGGAGGCCCACCGAAGGGCTGTTCGCCCTCCATCCACATCTGCCCGGTGACTGCACGGTGCCAGAGGGAGAACAGCAGCAACAGTGTGGTAAGGCAGTGGACTGAGGACCTTACTGAGTGGCCTTGAGCTGCCTGCCAGCTTCCAGAGCACGACTGAGGCCTGTGAGGGGGTGGGTCCACTTCTCCCTGCCTTGCACTCATGTGGCCCACCTGCCAGAGCTGACCAGAGCCCCAAAGGCCACAGACTACATATACAACAGCTGGGAGTACTCCCTCACCACCGGGGCCCATAGGTTACTTAAGCACCACCGGGCCAGCAGTGTGAGCAGGCTCCTGCTCCCCTTGAATGTGTGACATCAGCTTGATTGTTCTCCCAGACCATTAGGGGACCCGCAAACTGGCCCCCCCTCCCACAGCGAATGCCCCCTTGGCTTTGGCTTCTGGGGTGCTTACACATGGAGGCGGGAGTGCTTCCTGTCACCTTGTTCAGCTGGATGATACTCCTCTCCCTTGGGTCCCCGGGAAACAGTGCAGTGTAGATATCCTGGCCTCTGACCATATTTGCCCGCAAATAGTCTCTCCTCTGCCAGTGACACGTGACGCCCCCTGGTTTGACGAGGACCCTATCAGGGGTTCCCACTTATTGTGCAAGACTCGCTCTTTGTGTCATATCTTAGAGGACACGCCAGTCGAGCTCCCAACACTGTCATTCTACCATTCTGAACCAGACAAACTAGGGGACTCCAAAGATGCTGGGTGACAACCAGTTGATGCAGCTGATCTGCATGTTGTCTTGGAAACAGCCAGCCTGTCAGCTCCTTTTTTTCTGAGGTCGTCCGAAGGCTGCAGCCTGCCTCGCAACACGCCCCCATGATTTCCTCTGACAACAACATGGATAGTCTCCTTAAAGAAATCTTGGCCATTGGCACTACTCTCTCTATGATGGATGCAAAGATGACGAACCTCAAGAAATCCATGCGGCAAAAGATGTCCTCCATACATTCACGCCTGAACAAGGTGGATCATCGGTTGGATGAGGTGCAATCTCACCACACCCACTTGCTGGACGAGGGGCCAAGATATCGAATTCCTGGACCGTAAAGTGACAGACCTGGAGGAGTGGGCACGAAGAGACAACTTCCAATGATCCTGGAGCTCCTCCCTCTCCACTTGCACAAATGCCTCGTGGCAGCCAGGAAGCTACCTGAACCGTAACATATTGATGGAAGCCAGGTTTCCTTCTCAGCTGACTTTTCAGCAGCTAACAATGTTCGGCGTAATAGGTACTTAGCTCTCTGCAGCCAACTAAAGCGCAAGGACATCAAATATGATCTACTGGAACCTGCACGGATAGTGGTGGGCGTAGATGGGAAAATGTGTAAATTCACTGACCCGGGGGACTTTGAGTTGTTCCTGGACTCCTGGGGGACTTCACAATGGACACGGCCACCAGCAAGGCATCTGCAACCACATATCAGGAGGATTCCCTCCCTTCCTGGAAGCCCCATATATATCAACCCAGTCATCTGCTCATTGGGGTTAAGCCAGGGAGAGAATTGGATCAGGCTAGTCTGCATAAGGTGGTGGATGTGCTCCACAAGGACAGAAACAGGGACAAATTGAGATCTACCCTGAAGCAGGAAGAGTGTGATGCCAGCAACAGGAGAGAGACATGGCCATATCATTTACCTGAGAGCGTCTTGTCGTTCATTGTTCATTATTCATTATTCATTGTAAATTGACTGCTCTCCCTTGCACACTATTCTATTCTCATTGTACCTTCTGTTTCTTCCAGATTGTCTGCTTGCTTATACCCCATTGGTTTGCTTGGGGGGTGGTTGTATGTCTTTCTGGTATGCCTTTCTGGGCCCTCTTTTGTGCCTCTGCTGGGGTACTGGTGCCTAGTGGGTGTCCCGGCTTCTCCGGCCCGCAGGCTTGATGGGCGGGTTGTTGCCTTGATCTGTACCAGTCTTTTGGGCCTGCCTTTGGGCCCTACCTGGTCCGTCACTCCTCTCTGGCACCCAAAGTCCATTAAATAGAGTCTCCCTCTGCCTACAGAGATCTACGGCGGTGGGTAGCTGCGGCCTCTGCCCTAGGCCCATGACCCGTACCGCCATATATCCTCCTGCTTGTGGACAGGGGTGATGCCACGATGCCGCCTGCGCAGGATAAATCACAGAGGCCAAAGTTAGAGGACCCTATCCCTTGGGGTCTGCATCCCACTTTCCCATTACTTAGGATCCCTTCTCCCCCTTCTTTGCTTCTTGGTGGGCTGTTCGGCTCCTCTACTCTTCTTTATTTACCTGCTGGGTTTATCGGATCACTGACAAAATATCGAAGGTCAAAAAATCAACCTACAAAAATATCGGAGCAAGAATATCGATGTCAACAATATCGATATCCTATCTACAACATGGTAAGTACAAAATTATCGAGAAAAAAAATATTGATGTCAAAAATATCGTTATCAAAAATATCGTTTTTTTTTTGTTAAAAAAAATATGTAAAATAAACTAAATAATACTTATAAATAAAATAAACATAGTTAAAAATATTTTATAATGTTTAAAATTAATAAGTAATATATATAATTTAATAAAACATTAATTAAACATAGACATATAATATATAATATATATATACTTACTTATGGGCCCATTACGATGGCGGGCGGAGGCACAACCGCGGTGGCGGCGGTGCGGAAAAATGCCTTTTTCCGCCCGCCAGCAGCGGACTCCACGCCCGCCATATTAGGATGGGAAAATATAGGCATTTACCGTCCGCCGCGGTGTGACGCCGACCTCCATCGAACAGCGCCCGCCACCGCGGCGGAGTGGGCCAATCACCACACACCGCCGTGCGGAATGACGCCCCGTACGCCGAAGACATCACGATGCCGGAAACAGGGCAGCGCACCGCGACGGAGAAACCGCACAGCGAAATACGGCGGAGACATCACAGCGGAGACAGAAAAAATAACACCCGGAACACACCGCTATGGATCCTGCCCTACACGCTCTCCCGGTGCTGTACATGATCCACTACCTGCAAGTCATCCACCGCCACGGACGCCTCCGCAGGTACGTACAGACACAACAGTGCAAGTAACACAATACACAGCTCCAGGGGGAAAAACATCGCATGGGAACACCACACACCCCTGTGGGAACAGGCACACAGCCAGCACTGCACACACACATGTCCCACCTGTCACAAAAACATCGCGCCACATACTGCCCACCCATGTACCGCATTCATGAACAAATGTCCCGGTCACGTAACCGCCGCGGTCAGTGTGCATGAAACCATGCACACAACGCAGAGCACAGGGCCAGCGCATGCCAAGGGCACCGTACAAATTGCACAGAGCCACAACTACATCACAACAGCAACCGCCCTGAAGGGACACAACATGTGTCTCACAAGTGCCACTCCTGCACAACAACAACACAACTACAGCCACACCATGCCCCACGTCCCAACAACTGCATATACAGCCACAGCAGGACCCTTTGCAAAGGAACACATAGCACAGAAGCCCAGGCCCCAGCCAACACACACACCACAACAACATCACACACAAGCCAAGAACACTGAGGCCAGGCACAAAATGTACACACACACAGATGAGGACCAAACACTTCACTGCACACACCACCTGACAAGTCACACACACACACACACCACCCAGACTCACAGCTACATACACACACCACATGCCAGCAGTAATGGAGGACAACATATAGGAAAGCCAAAGTGAGGTGCCCACAAATGGAAGGGCAGTGAGTAAACCATCAAGCATGTGTGATGCACATGCAAGACAAGACACATGTGAGAACACACACAGCCCATCACAGCACACATGGCTGACACAGTCAGTCAACACAAACCACGGTCACCCCAATGCTACAACACCTGGAGACAGCAAGGACACCCATGTATAGGCACAGGGATGTAAGGAAGGCCCTGAACACAAACACTGACCAGCCACACATAGGCATCCAAATACTGGACAAGACAACGTCTGCTGCACAACACACAAGGCCCAGTGACACACCACATGACAGCCAAGCACAAGTAGGATATGTCACACATACCTCCTCCCACAACAGCAACACACAATACTGCCATGTGCACAAAACACTACCACAGGGCCAAACAAGTACACATACAGGCACACCACTCCAGGGTCACACACGGCAGTAGTTGACAATGCATGTGCACACACATCCACAGTCACAACAAAGTCACCCCTTCACACCATACACTTCTCCACCACCCAAGTGCACACATTGGAAGTAAGCCATGGCACCTGGATAACTCATCACCACAAGATGTCCATACACCGACACTGATTGGCACACAGAAAGGAAGCTCACACAGACCCCATTACCCTGGCCTGCCTGCCTGTAAGCCTGTGCCCAAACTCCCACCCTGTGCTGCCATTGCCCACAAACCTGACATGTGTCCACCATAGATAACATGAGCCAAGAAGGAAGATGACTACAAGACTCCATTGCCAACCACCTGCACTGCACCCATAAGTATCACAGTCATGTAGAAATGAAGTGCCTCCCACCCCTGCAAAAAAATGAAATGTCAGACAACCCATTGGCAATGTCGAAGTGGCATACTGAGCCTGTGACACAGTAAACCATGCACACACAGAAACAACTTCATACAGGAAGGACACTGACACAACTCACTGCAGGACCAACTGTGTTTATTCACTATTGGCATATAGAGCCAACAAATGTGGGCAACAGCAAAGCCAGTGGGCATTTCAATATGCACAGTATTTACATGAAAAGCTGCACAGGCAGGGGGCAAACAACAGTGAACAACAAGGCCAGTGGCCAGGACACAGTGCAGGTGAGGTACAAGAGATCCTGCAGAGGCAAGGGGCAAACAGCAGTGAACAACAAGGCCAGTGGCCAGGACACAGTGCAGATTAAGTCCATGAGAAGCTGCACAGGCAGGGGGCACACAGCAGTGAACAACAAGGCCAGTGGGCAGGACAAAGTGCAGAGTGAGTCCATGAGAAGCTGCACAGGCAGGGGGCACACAGCAGTGAACAGCAAGGCCAGTGGCCAGTCCAAAGTGCAGGTGAGGTACATGAGATCCTGCAGAGGCAAGGGGCAAACAGCAGTGAACAACAAGGCCAGTGGGCAGGACACAGTGCAGGTGAGGTACATGAGATCCTGCAGAGGCAAGGGGCAAACAGCAGTGAACAACAAGGCCAGTGGCCAGGACACAGTGCAGATTAAGTCCATGAGAAGCTGCACAGGCAGGGGGCACACAGCAGTGAACAACAAGGCCAGTGGGCAGGACAAAGTGCAGAGTGAGTCCATGAGAAGCTGCACAGGCAGGGGGCACACAGCAGTGAACAGCAAGGCCAGTGGCCAGTCCAAAGTGCAGGTGAGGTACATGAGATCCTGCAGAGGCAAGGGGCAAACAGCAGTGAACCTGAAGGCCAGTGGCCAGGACACAGTGCAGATTAAGTCCATGAGAAGCTGCACAGGCAGGGGGCACACAGCAGTGAAACACAAGGAAAGTACAATGTGCAGAGTAGTTACATCAGAAGCCACACAGGGAATGTATGCAACTCTACCATGCCATGCCCAGCAACAGAGTAATGGGTCTGACAATGGGCATCACACGCACCTCTGTGGACAGACAGGTGTGTGAGGGTGACCACCACTCAGATGGGGCTGTCTGTTGGACTTGGAGCTGACTGTGTGTTGGGGTCTGTTGGCGGACTACCCTGGGCAGTGGGAGTAACAACTGTGGAAGAGCCAACTGTGCATGTGGTAGCTGGGGGCTGCTTGGACCAGGTGGGGTGGTGGCCCGGGGAGGTGGACTCATGCCCTGGTGAGACACAGTGTGTGCCAGAGATTGTGGAGGGTTGCCTCTCCACTTCTTGGGGATCCTGAAAGGCTTCCCTGTCAGGGGATTGAGGGGAACTGGGGCAGACACAACAGGTGACCCCAACACCAAAGATGATTCTGGTGTGGATGGTGACCCCCCTCTGGGGACATGCTGGAACCCGCTGTGCGCTTGCCTGGTGTTTGCCGCCGCCCTGCCTCCCTCTGTCCACCAGCTTTGCCCCCTACAGTGTCCTCCCGTGCTGGCTTCACAGGGCTTGGGATGGTAGTGGAGGTCAAGGATGGATTATCCATGTGGCCCTCATCCTGTGTAATGTTTGCAGGCAACACCTTCTCAGTGGGTGTGGAAACTGTCTTTTTGCCTCTGCGAGACGTTTTTGGGACAGGGGAGTCTTTGGCAGGGGAGGAAGGTGAGGCCTGTGACCCTGATGCTTTTTTCTTTGCTTTGTGGCCCTTGCTGTCGCCTGATGGGCTTTTCTCTCTGCGCTCTGGGGTGGCCTTACTCTTATGTGGGGATGGTGTCTGTGCCCTAGTACGTTTGGGTTGCTGCTGCTCCTGTGTGCTGCAAGTTCTGTATCGGGACTTTGGGGTCCGTTGGGCATTGTCACTGTCGTCAGAGGTGTACAGTGACACGGGGCCGGACCGAGTGCTGGGAGCCGCTCCCTGACTATGTGCCTGTTGCAGGGCTGCTGTGACAGTTGATGACAAGGACAGCACAGTGCGGTGTAGCCCACCTACGTCGGAATGTAAGCCCTCCATGAAAGCTATAACCTGCCCCAACTTTTTGTCGTGTTCTTGGAAGGCATTGAGAAGTGCTGTCTGCCCCACACACAGCTGGCGCAATAGCTCGACTGCTTCTGCACTGAGGGCAGCAGGGCTGACATGGGCTGGGGCAGCTGTGCCTGGGGTGAAGGTGACTCTTCCCTTCCTACTTGTGCGGACACGGGCAGCACCAGTGGAGGTTGAAGGGAGGCTGGGCACTGGACGCTGTGTGGCGGAAGAGGAGGCAGAGTCCCCGTTCCCTGTACCCCCCAACATGGATGTGTCACCGCTGGCGTCAGATGAGGTAGAGCTTTGTGTCTCCAGCAGTGAGTCCTCCAGCACACTCCTGTCCCCCTCCTCGGCACTGGTCACATCTGTGTCAGTCAGCTCCGGTGCGGCTGTTGCAGTGGAAGCCTCACCACTGGTGTCCGTCCCCTCTCCCTCTGCACATACGGGAGCTGCTGCATAGGAGAGAGAAGTACTGTGAGATGAGTGGCATCAACAGAACTAACACGTGCCAATACATCTGCATCCTAGAAAGAGGAGTGCAGCACATTGCATGCCACCCTGTGCACACATATATCTTGACACCCAAAATTTCGACACAACGGTGCATGTCCGCCACACGTCCTGCCATAAGTGACCCAGGTGATTCACACAGCACACCATCCTGCAGTTGGCTCACATCAGACACAGCCCCAAAATGGCCTGTGCACACACACTGTCCCGATGTTGGCAAGGGTGAACACCACGACATGGTGCACATCACCTACATGTGCGGAGCAGTAGGGGACCACACAGACTACAACATACCAGCCCACAATGACCCTGCACACATGCCATCCACCATATCGAGTCCATGGGCACATCTACTGTTGCACATTGGCCTCAGATGTCTGACTGGCAGACATCTGAGGTCTGGAATTGCACGCATTCATTGAAACGCATTCACAGTTGGCACACTGGCATTACCATCCATCAGAATTCACACACCACCCCACAGCAGAAGGTACCTGAAGGCCACAACTCCAAATGTAAGAGAGATGCACAGTGCTAAAAATCACTTCATGAAGCGCCGTTTGGGCAAAAGCATGGCACATACACCCAGCACAGAGGCCACTCACATAACATTGCACCACACAACCAACGTCACACAGCTGACAATTTGCACACTCTGTAGACACATGCACCCACTCCCAGCCAAAGGCAGCCTGCAACACATACTCACCCCTGGCTCGCTGCTGATGCTCCCTCAGTCGTCTGTCCAGCTCAGGTTGTGTGACAGCCAGGATGCGGGCCATTAGTGGTGTCATGCTGCGCCTAGCCAACCTGCCAGTCCGAGGGAGCAGCCCCAGCGTCATCTCGGCCACGTTCTTGCTCAGCCGGCAGATGTTGTCCCACCTTTTATGACAGTGGGTGCGCCTTCGGTTTGACACACCCAGATCCCGGACTCTGGAGGCAATGGCCCTCCACACGGCTTTACGCTGGTGGACCTTCAGCTGCAGGCATGGAAGACAAGAGGGGTGATGTGCCAGTGACACAGTGCACAATAACAACACAACGAAAATGCAGTAGCACGACAGTGACTCATCCAAAACTCCAGCTACAACTGTCACATAGCCAACAATTGCTCTGAACATGATGCAATGTCATTGGTCAATCAGACGTACAGGCATGCATGTTCGATGGTGGACAGAGTACCTCCACATCCCATTCACATGCAGGATACCGACACAGCAAGCAACGTGTAGTCTGCCTGCAGCTACTGTCTGCAGTCACCTACAACTACACATAGAGAAGATAGCACAACATGTGTCATGTTGTTGGACTCACTGTGTCCAACACTGCGCAGACCCAAGTGTCCTAGCCCTGTGAAAGCCTCACTGTGTCTTGGAACTCACATAGAGTGACAACAACTGTCATCCACACACCCTTCTCCCACGCCTGCTCCTGTGCAATCTACATGGCAGAGATGGGACTTAGATGAAGAGGCGTGAGCCAAACACACATGGTACACACTGTACATGCATTGATGTGGACATGTGGCATTCGGTGGGGACTGTGCAGGGCAGGTCGACTGACACTGAGTGGGTCAATTGGGAGCAACACAGCCATTCACACAAACGCCAACTGGCCAGACTCCTGCATCACCAAAATGCAGCTGCACTGTATGGCTGACACTACAGGACATGTCTCTCTACTCAGGATAGGCATGCAGGGTAACGTGTGAAAGAGCCCACCAAGCCCTTCCCGCTGTAGTAAACATGATAGGCAGTGCATGTCAGAGCCCCACAACCACTGACACATACCGAAGCACCTCCACCCCACGTGTGCACACCCTGCACTCTCACTCGCAGTCTGGGAGACTTACCACAACATTAGGGCCGCCATAAAGCCTTGGGTACTGTGCAAGCACCCTGTCTACCAGGACCCCAAGCTCCTCACTGGTGAAGGGACTGGCACGGATCTTCTGAGTCCTCGACATCACAATGGACATGTGGCAGCAGCAGCACGTTGAGGGTGGCAGTCAGCAGTCCCTTGAGGCAGCAGGTGCAGGGTGGCAGCCAGCAGTCCCTTGAGGCAGCAGGTGCAGGGTGGCAGGGTGGCAGCCAGCACTCCCTTGAGGCAGCAGCAGCAGGTGGAGGGTTGTCAGTCAGCAGTCCCTGGTAGCTGTGGGAATGTGGTGCGCCCTCCCACACATATATAGGCCCCTGGGGCTGTGTCAGTGGTCCCAGGGTGCTGCAATTGGTGTACGAGGTCTGCCTCATTCAAATACATCCAATGTCCGCCTCCGCGGTGGCGGTGGCGGTGCACGCCTACCGCGATTTTCAAACTCGCATCAGGCTACCGCGAGTCTGCTTCCCATTGGCTGCAGGGGCATGGTCCATGCCGGTGACACACCGTAGGATGCATGTGCGCGCTACCGCGGTGGTGCATCATTTGAATGCCTCCAGTGACCGCCTCCGTGGGGGTGGTGCACGCCCACCGCGATTTTCAAACTCGCATCAGGCTACCGCGAGGCTGCTTCCCATTGGCTGCAGGGGCATGGTCCATGCCGGTGCCACACCTCAGTGGCCAGGCGGTAGGCACCGCCATATGTCTGCCAGACAGTGCCTGGAGTGACCGTGATTTGGGTAGCGGTGCATGGTGACCGCTATTGTCGCATACATAACTGGCGGTGTCTCCCGCGAACGTGCATGGGTTATGGGCGGTGCCACACCTCAGTGGCCAGGCGGTAGGCACCACCATATGTCTGGCAGACAGTGCCTGGAGTGACCGTGATTTGGGTAGCGGTGCATGGTGACCGCTATTGTCACACACATATCTGGCGGTGTCTCCCGCGAACATGCATGGGTTATGGGCGGTGCCACACCTCAGTGGCCAGGCGGTAGGCACCGCCATATGTCTGCCAGACAGTGCCTGGAGTGACCGTGATTTGGGTAGCGGTGCATGGTGACCGCAATTGTCACATACATAACTGGCGGTGTCTCCCGCAAACATGCATGGGTTATGGGCGGTGCCACACCTCAGTGGCCAGGCGGTAGGCACCGCCATATGTCTGGCAGACAGTGCCTGGAGTGACCGTGATTTGGGTAGCGGTGCATGGTGACCGCTATTGTCACACACATATCTGGCGGTGTCTCCCGCGAACGTGCATGGGTTATGGGCGGTGCCACACCTCAGTGGCCAGGCGGTAGGCACCGCCATATGTCTGCCAGACAGTGCCTGGAGTGACCGTGATTTGGGTAGCGGTGCATGGTGACCGCAATTGTCACATACATAACTGGTGGTGTCTCCCGCAAACGTGCATGGGTTATGGGCGGTGCCACACCTCAGTGGCCAGGCGGTAGGTGCCGCCATATGTCTGGCAGACAGTGCCTGGAGTGACCGTGATTTGGGTAGCGGTGCATGGTGACCGCTATTGTCACATACATATCTGGCGGTGTCTCCCGCGATCGTGCATGGGTTATGGGCGGTGCCACACCTCAGTGGCCAGGTGGTAGGCACCGCCATATGTCTGGCAGACAGTGCCTGGAGTGACCGTGATTTGGGTAGCGGTGCATGGTGACCGCAATTGTCACATACATAACTGGCGGTGTCTCCCGCAAACGTGCATGGGTTATGGGCGGTGCCACACCTCAGTGGCCAGGCGGTAGGCACCGCCATATGTCTGGCAGACAGTGCCTCGAGTGACCGTGATTTGGGTAGCGGTGCATGGTGACCGCTATTGTCACACACATATCTGGCGGTGTCTCCCGCGAACGTGCATGGGTTATGGGCGGTGCCACACCTCAGTGGCCAGGCGGTAGGCACCGCCATATGTCTGCCAGACAGTGCTTGGAGTGAGCATTAATGGAGTTGTGGAGTAGCTGTGCTGCACCTAACGTGTCCTCCAGCTCTCTGCATAGGCCAACATATACAGTGCCCAGTGTCTCAACAATTGAAGGGTCCTCATGAGGGCAAATGCACAAAAGGGACATGTCACTTCACGTCACCAACACATACCATATATGGGTCGCCAATACATTGCATGGGCACATACACTCGCACATGTCACATGTGCTGTGTAATGAAATGTAGACTGTCCAGTTACTGTGTTGCATAGCATATGGAGATAATGGTCAATGTTTGTGTGTGCAATGTAACGCAGAATGTCGTCTCATTGACTGGACTAGGGGCATCAGCAACTGGCACATTGTCCAATGCACATGCACACACGTGTCCCCCACGCTCAGCCGGTGGTCAGTGTGTAGTTGATCTGTGCCATGTGCAACCTGTGTTGGGAGGTGTGTCAGGGCCAGCAACATGGTGTGTTCGGGTAGTATTGCAATTATTAACATATGCTGGGGGTCATACTCACAGGTATGCACACATATCTGTTAGTATATCACACTGTGCATGCGAATGAGCCGGAGGGGTGCACAGATAATTGCTGCTGGTAAGGGGACAGGTGTACGAGTAGTGTGCCTGATGTGAACCTACTTGTGAAGTGCCCTGTTGGTTAATGGTGCATGTTGTAAGAGTTGGGAATGTGTCTGGAGCAGAAATTGATGTGATGCACATTTCATGGGCTTCTGCATTGACATCTGTGCACTGTGATCTGTCCTAGGAGGAGGAGGCCCAATATCCATCGTCCGTTCACAGTCCTGGCAGACATGGAGAATGAGGAAATAATCCGCAAATTCAGGCTGGACCGACAAACCCTGCAGAACCTATGTGCCATGTTGGAGCCCCACCTGCAGCCACGTCGGACATATCCAACAGCTTTCACCGCAACAGCTAAGGTGATGGCATGCCTGCATTTCTTTGCAACTGGCTCATTCCAGCACACGGTCGCAAGTGCAGGCGGGATGTCACAGCCGATGTTCAGCATGGTGCTGAGGGATGTCCTGTCGGCCATGATGCTGTTCAAAGACAGATATATCCATTTTCCCAGGGGGCCTGAGTTGGTGGCTGTGAAGGGCGATTTCTATGCCCTTGGACATATCCCACATGTCATTGGTGCAATTGATTGCACACATGTTGGGCTTGTGCCACCACAGGCACGTGAACAGGTTTACCGCAATAGGAAGCATTCACACTCGGTAAATGTTCAAGTGGTGTGCCTGGCGGACATGATCATCTCACACGTGTGTGCCAAGTTTCCCGGCTCAGCCCATGATGCCCACATCTTGCGCAGCAGCATCGTTCCTCAGTTGATGGCCAATCTGCTTCCTGAGCGTGCATGGCTTGTGGGTGAGTATGTATGGTGGATTAGAGTGGTGTGTGTGTGTGTGACATGCTGTTGTGTTGCATTTTGGGACTGCAAGGTTAATCTGTGTCTCTCACACCCAGGTGACTCGGCATATCCAAACCGCCCGTGGTTGCTGAGCCCATTGCGGAACCCCGTCATGCCAGCTGATGTGCGATACAATGATGCCCATGGGAGGACACGTCGTGTGATAGAACGGACATTTGGTCTCCTAAAATCAAGATTTCGGTGCCTGGACCGTACTGGGGGGGCCCTTATGTACTCGCCACGGAAGGTGTGTCAGATAGTGGTGGCATGCTGCATGCTCCACAACCTGGCCATTCGCAAGGCAATACCCCTGATCCTGGATGACGATGATGAGCAGCCAAGGCCGCCACCTGCAAATCAAGCCGGATCCAGTGACGAGGGCAGTGGAGAGGAGGAAGGGGTCGACATGCGTCGACAGCTCATCACCCGCTACTTCACTTGAAGGTGAGTGTCGATGTAGAAGGGACAAAAATGGTCTGATGGTGTCGCTGTTGCTGTGTGGGTGTATCTGAGCTTGCTGACTGCAGCTTGGTGTTGACTCATTGCTGCCTGCCTATGTATGTGTGATTGGTTAGTGTGAAACAGATTGTCTCTATGGTGACTGTTGCTCTGTGTAATGTTTGTAGATCTGAGTACCTTGTTGACAAGTGTTGTGTGATGTGTGCAATGCCACACCCATACAAGTGACTCTTGTTCTGCGGTTTTCCGTAGGTCCCTTCAGCATCTCACTTGTTACCTACATTCCATTCCCCTGGACCATGTCCTACGCGGTGAAGGTTGCACATCCTGTATTAAAGACGGAGCAGACACAACAACATGTGTGTAAGGTGCATTTATTAACAACTGTGACATGCAAGGGTGGAGAACATGTGAAGGGGGTAATTGAGGAAGTGAGTTGACAGTCAAGGTAAATGAGATACTTGAGTAGTCCCCACAATGATGTGGAGACCCAGTCCAACAGATGGATGCCATTCACATGGCAGTGGCGTGAAGGATAGTCCAAAAGGTCAATGCAGTGGTGCAGTGGTCTGCCATCATGGCTGGTTTGGGGACTAGCGTTTGGCAGGTGCTTGGGCACGTGAGTCCCCCTGGCCTTTCCTTGGATGGCCCCTCTTGCGCTTCACTGGAGGGGCCACTGCTGCAGGGGCAGTGGGGTCTGAGGACTCACCCCCCTCTGTGGACGCAGGGGAGGATGATGAGGTGTCATCCTGCTGCCCAACGGGGGAGGCAGAGGGGTAGAATGTTGCGCTTGCCTGTCCCTCAGAACCGCCACTAGCTGCCCCAAGAGGTCCACAATCTGTCCCATGCGTGTGTCCATGGACCTCAGCAGCAGGAGGTGCTCCCGAGATTCTTCCTCTAACCGGCCCATTCGTCCCTGGGCCTGTTGGTAGGCCCCAAGGACTCTGTCGATGTGGCCCAGGGCTTCCGTCCCAGGATCAGTCCCCCTCTGCATGAGCCTGTCCCGTCCAGCTGCACTGCTGCCACGGTCCTGTCCGGTCCTCACATTGGCCCGCTGCATCCTCTCCCTGGCCTCCGCAGTCGATGTGGTGGGCTGCTCAACCCCTGGGGCAGGGTGGGTGTTGCGGACAGCTGTAGTGGTGGTGGTGGTGGTGGTAGTAGTGGGTGACACACAGGCCGTGACAGCAGCTGTCAGAGGATGGTCAGGGGCTGCAGCTGATGTGGTTGGGGGGACAATGGGTGCCTGGGACTGGTTGCGGCCTGCCACACCAGATGGGCCAGCGTGGAGCTCCTCATCCAAGGAATCCAGGGAGTCCTCATCCAGTTGTCTCTGTTTTGGGGGGGGGGGGACTGGCTCTGCAGGGTGGTGTCATCCTCTGCAGTGAGTTCTTGGTCACCTGTGGGCCAGATGAGAAATGGTCATTGTTTTGCACCCATCAAAGTTTGTGTTAGCAGTGTTACATCAACTGTTTGTACATCCAGCAGTTGTTCACTGTACAAATTAGCATTGACCGACATCCAGTGATGCATTACAAGCTGTTGTGGTACATACATTACTTGTCCATTTTGGGAGTTGTCAAGACATGACATGCACAATCTGATATTTTGACATTGACAGTCTCATGTTGGCATCCTGTGATTGATCAATCATATGTCATCCATTTACGCATATGTGTCACTTGTAGAGCCCTTGTAGCGGTTCTCTCTGCACAGTGAGTGAGCATTGTAGTTTCATGCATACCTTTTCAATGTGGTGTAGATATCTGTATTTGCAATTCCAGACATGCTTATGCTTGCTTTAAGTCGATCCTAGGTGGTCTGGTCCACTGCTACTGTCAGATGGCATGTGGTGGTGGGCATGGTTGTGCTCGGAGTTCCATCAACATGTGTTTCAGTCATTCACACTTTGGTTGCTGTCACAGTTTCATTTTCTTAGGTGTGTGCACACTATAGTTGCCAATGCTATCTGGGTGTGCAGTTGTGCATTGAGAGGCCTGGTGTCCTATGCCAACATGTTTTTTTAATGCATATCTGGCTTTATGTTGTGGCTGTGGATATGTTGTGTTTGCTGTGTTTTCCTTGTATTTGTGCGACCTCTCCGTGTGTGTAGGATGAGGGCTTCCATCTTGGTCCATTGTGGGACAAGTCAGCATGATATGTCCACATGCCAGTTCTTTTGCAGTGTACATTGCAATGACTGACACATGCATGTTGGTGCCAGGAAGTAATGGGTCTTGTGTGCTGGCGGTCAGGTGGGCCAGTGTGAGTTGTTGTGCAAGCTTCCCAGCCCCACACACCACGACCTGTGAGATGCGGTTACCTACCTGTGAGTTGGGTGGGTAGCATACATTGCCTGCCACATGCTTCTTATTGGGGGTGTAGTGTCCCATCCTCCATAGTGGTGGGACAGCATGCATGTTGCATTTTGTGGGACGGATAGCCAAACACACTGCACCGTCTCACTGTGAAGATGGCTACCTACCTGTTAGGTGAGGGTGTAGCACACAATGGCTGAGGCATGCTTCTGGGTGGGGGCAGTGCTCCATCCTGCTCAGCTGTGGGCCAAGGGGGCCTGGTGGGAGTTGTAGTGCAGGCCTCCCAAACACCCACCCACCTCCCTATGAAGATGGCTACCTACCTGTTAGGTGAGGGTGTAGCACACAATGGCTGAGGCATGCTTCTGGGTGGGGGCAGTGCTCCATCCTGCTCAGCTGTGGGCCAAGGGGGCCTGGTGGGAGTTGTAGTGCAGGCCTCCCAAACACCCACCCACCTCCCTGTGTGGATGGCTACCTACCTGTTAGGTGAGGGTGTAGCACACAATGGCTGAGGCATGCTTCTGGGTGGGGGCAGTGCTCCATCCTGCTCAGCTGTGGGCCAAGGGGGCCTGGTGGGAGTTGTAGTGCAGGCCTCCCAAACACCCACCCACCTCCCTGTGAAGATGGCTACCTACCTGTTAGGTGAGGGTGTAGCACACAATGGCTGAGGCATGCTTCTGGGTGGGGGCAGTGCTCCATCCTGCTCAGCTGTGGGCCAAGGGGGCCTGGTGGGAGTTGTAGTGCAGGCCTCCCAAACACCCACCCACCTCCCAGTGAAGATGGCTACCTACCTGTTAGGTGAGGGTGTAGCACACAATGGCTGAGGCATGCTTCTGGGTGGGGGCAGTGCTCCATCCTGCTCAGCTGTGGGCCAAGGGGGCCTGGTGGGAGTTGTAGTGCAGGCCTCCCAAACACCCACCCACCTCCCTGTGTAGATGGCTACCTACCTGTTAGGTGAGGGTGTAGCACACAATGGCTGAGGCATGCTTCTGGGTGGGGGCAGTGCTCCATCCTGCTCAGCTGTGGGCCAAGGGGGCCTGGTGGGAGTTGTAGTGCAGGCCTCCCAAACACCCACCCACCTCCCTGTGAAGATGGCTACCTACCTGTTAGGTGAAGGTGTAGCACACAATGGCTGAGGCATGCTTCTGGGTGGGGGCAGTGCTCCATCCTGCTCAGCTGTGGGCCAAGGGGGCCTGGTGGGAGTCGTAGTGCAGGCCTCCCAAACACCCACCCACCTCCCTGTGAAGATGGCTACCTACCTGTTAGGTGAGGGTGTAGCACACAATGGCTGAGGCATGCTTCTGGGTGGGGGCAGTGCTCCATCCTGCTCAGCTCTGGGCCAAGGGGGCCTGGTGGGAGTTGTAGTGCAGGCCTCCCAAACACCCACCCACCTCCCTGTGAAGATGGCTACCTACCTGTTAGGTGAGGGTGTAGCACACAATGGCTGAGGCATGCTTCTGGGTGGGGGCAGTGCTCCATCCTGCTCAGCTGTGGGCCAAGGGGGCCTGGTGGGAGTCGTAGTGCAGGCCTCCCAAACACCCACCCACCTCCCTGTGAAGATGGCTACCTACCTGTTAGGTGAGGGTGTAGCACACAATGGCTGAGGCATGCTTCTGGGTGGGGGCAGTGCTCCATCCTGCTCAGCTGTGGGCCAAGGGGGCCTGGTGGGAGTTGTAGTGCAGGCCTCCCAAACACCCACCCACCTCCCTGTGAAGATGGCTACCTACCTGTTAGGTGAGGGTGTAGCACACAATGGCTGAGGCATGCTTCTGGGTGGGGGCAGTGCTCCATCCTGCTCAGCTGTGGGCCAAGGGGGCCTGGTGGGAGTTGTAGTGCTGGCAGCATGTACACATGTACCCATGGTGATGTTGCTGACTACCTTTGGGGGGCTTCAGGGGGAGTGTCTGTTGTATCTGTGAGAGATGTGTTGGGAGGAGTGTTGTGCACATGAATGAATTTGTACGTAGGAGGTATTATTTTGTGATAGGGCAAGACAGTACATTTGTGATGTTAGGCATTTGTTTGTACTTACCAGCCTCCACTCCCCCGGGTATTCCTGAGAGACTCTCTGGATGTAGAATGCCAAGCACCTTCTCCTCCCATTCAGTGAATGTTTTGAGTGGAACGGGAGGGCCACTGCCTGTCCTCTGCGCCAGCTCATGGTTCTTGGCTCTCCTCTTTTTGACCACTGCCTTCAGATCGTGCCACCTCTTCATGATTTCATCTCTATTGCGTGGCACGGTCCCTACTGCATTGACCTTCTCTACTATCCTTCTCCACATTTGCGTCCTTGTTGCTAGTGGTGTCTGTTGGACCTGGTTACCAAACAATTGTGGTTCTACCCTGATTATCTCATCGACCATGACCCTCAACTCGCTCTCAGTGAATTTGGGCATTCTCTGTGGTGACATGGTGTGTGATGTGTCAAGGTGTTTAGGGTGCAGGTTTGGGAGTGGTAGTGGTGGTTGTGATGTGTATGGTGTGTGCTGTGCAAAGGTGTTAGAGGTGCAGGTGTGGGAGTGGTGGTGGTGGTGGTGGTGATGTGTGTGTGTTGTGCAGATTTGCCTCTCCTGTCATCTGTGGTGGATGTCCCCTCAGTTGTGGAGTTTTGCAAAGGATTGTGGTCTGTTGGGGGCTGGATTTATACTGGTGTCTGTGGGTGTGTCAGGATGGGGTATTGGTTGCAGGTGTGGTGTGTGTGTGTACCTGGGATTTGTAGTTTTGGAGTTTCCCATGGGGGTGTGTCTTTGGGCTGTGTTAGCTATTTTTGGGTGCATGCCTTGTATGGTTGGTGCACTTTGTGGACATGTTGTGTGTTTTTCTTGCGACCGCCATTTTTTTGGCGGAGCGTCCGCTGTGGTGGCTCGGCTATGGCGCTTCCGCCGTCTCACTGATTCTTCACTGTTGTCGACCGCGGCGGTCGGAAACAGCGCACTGCACCGCGGGGATGTCGGGAATATCATAATTTTGATGGCGGTGTCTCCGCTGTGGTTGCGGGCGTTTGGCCTGTTTCCGCTGCGAATCCGACCGCCGCGGACGGGTTTGGGCCCTTTCCGCAGGCGTACGGCGGATTCTCGGGTCTCCTTTCCGCCGCGGTTGTGGTTTTACCGCTGCGGATCCTAATCTAGCCGTCGGTTTTTCCGCGGTAGCGGCGGGCGGTGTTTTCCCGCTACCATGGCGGTCGTTTTTTTCCGTCCGCCATCGTAATGACCTCCTTAATAATCAGTTTTAATAATTATTTTAATAAATTATAAATTAATAAAAAATATTATAAATTACAAATACATCTATACACATAAAACAATAACATAAATACAAATTAAGGGGGTCATTACGATGGCGGGCGGAAGCACAACCGCCGTGCTGGCGGATGCAAAAACCACCAGTTACCGCCGGCACGCAGCAGTCCACACGCCCACCCAATTACGATGCGAAAAGTAGGCCAAACACCGCCGGCAAGCCAGCAACACCGTCCGCCATCAAAGTGCGCCCGTACACGTAGCGGCGCAGCCCAACTGACACACACCGTCCGACGAAAACACGTCCCGCCCGGCGTATAAATTACGATGCCGCAAACAAACGGCTCCCACGGCCAAGAGATACCGTACGACAAACCGAAGCGGTAACACGGACGCCGAGCACGGACAACGAAGAAGCGGCTCCCCGAGCATGAATCCAGCACTGCAGGCCCTCCCCATGCTCTTGCTGATGCACCACCAAGGACGCAACGTACCGCGGAGACGCAGGTAGGCACACACACAACAAGTGCACGCAAACAGCGCACACAGTGCAAGGGCGGAAAAAGCGGACAACCCCCCCAGCGCGTGTACACTACACATCCACCATTGCATCCACATATGACACACAGGCCAAATCGTAACATCGCGTAACACATGTGTACACACCACCTGGGACTAGGAACCAACGACCCCGTCACGGCCCCAAAGCGGCGATGACGCCGCCACACATGCGCACAACGCAGAGGCCAACCGCAGCGCCATGCATGCGTCGCACACAGACACAGGGACACAACCAAGCAGCACACACATCAGCCCCACCCCGAACGCACATGACACGTGACAGGCCTGCCACAGACATGTCCCCAACGCTCAATTCACGGACAACACCCAACGCCACACAACCGACGCACACATGTCAGTGAAGTCACGCAACAGCAGGACACACCCCAGTGTAACAAACATGGCGAAGCACACAGCGGCGGCAACACCAACTAGGAGAAGCAGGGCTCCCTTCGGGAAGAGGAACGCCAGTACCACACTGAAACACCCATACCACCCTGCACATATGAACAAGACATATAAAACGGAACACCAAAGAGCCCATGGACCGACAACAGGTGGCCCAAGAATAACATTCACACACAAGGCCCAACGCAGAGCGGAAAGGCAGCCTGCCGCCCACACAAGGGAGAGCAGACAGCACTGAATGACCTTCCATTCCAACTCCGAAACCACAGCCCTACGAAAGAAGCCGGTGAATACAGCCATTGTCCAAGAAAAGACCAACACAGGCATGCCGAGGAGACCGACCACAGGGCAGATAGCGCATATCACAGAAGCACACAACGGACGGGGAAGAAAGAAGAAAACACTCCCCCATGTCGGCCACATGCAAGTTAATTGGAAGGAGTCACACATCACTGACCTTGAACTGTCTGAGAAGCATGTGGGATGAGGGCCCGTGTCCTCCAAACAAGCCAACAGAACACAAGTCCTGTCTCCCTATGACTACACAGAGCTCACAGCAACCTCGGAGCGTGCACATTGCAGACTGCACACACAGCCGGAGCACGCCACCACAACGCACCGCTGCGAAATGGCAACCGCAACACACCTACCCAACTACGCCGGACAGCTCAAGCTGTACAAAACCAACCTGATACATATATTGGGATGCGATCTCCTGTCCCTGCTGAACGTAAGTTACCGACTGACTTACCGCATCACATTGTTCAGCTGCGTCATGCCCGTCTTCTACTGTCGGAGGTGTCCCTACCAGCATCCCGTGGAGATATGCCTCTCCAACCCGGCATGTCTAAAGGCGGACCTGCTACCACTACTCCTCCCTCTGGACGCACACGACAGGGCCTGCTCTGCCTATGGGGGCATGGCGTATGTGGCCAACATCGCACCCGCACTGAAATGGGACCACTGTGCCTCCACACGACGGATCATCGAGAACAGCTACATCGAATGTCACCCAGCATGCCCCATCATGGTCCTCCAAGGGACAACTTACGAACAACACCTTGACAGCCACCATCCGCTACATTGGCTGGCAAACATGTACACCACCAATGACATGGAAGCCCTGCTGGACGGCATCGCATACCTGACAACCTGTAAATTCGTCGGACCACAACGCAGGTTCCCCGATTGACCTATGATGTCCAACCCCGCACCCATGCTTAGCTTCCGCACGGACTGGCCAGTCACCACCACAACAGCCATACCAAACGACCGGCAACTGTTACCACACCATCAACGACATCGCCATGACATCGGATATGACCGGGACATGCACACTGTTCCCCATCACATCCAGGAACACCGCATGCATCGTGGGAGGCAGTGGCATGGGGTCTGTGTATCGCACCCACATGGACGGAACTGCACGAACAACCAGGACACGACATGGATCCAGCGCCCATGGACACACACACCGCTCAGTGGACATGAATAGGTCGCCTGGAGTCTGTGGGTGCTGCACCCCTCCCACCCCCGCCCCGGGAATCCCATACCAGGACCTTTGCATGGACGACAAGTGCATACAACAACAACACGACCCCAGTGACTGTGACATGTCCAGTAACCACCACATTGCAACAACAAGTGGCACGCCGCTGCATGCACGCAAGCACATGCCCTGATGTCATCTCACATGCACGCGTGCATGAGGAACAACCGCAGCAAACCTGTCACATGGAACTGAGATGGACTGTGCCCATGATGCCAAGCGGTCTGGTAGGCTACATGTATACCGTCTGTGTCAAAGTCCGCAGCTCCGCAGCTATACGTAAATGTACATTAGCACAGCCTTGGCCAAGCAGATGTAACTCTGAAGCCCACATCCCACATGCAACAGCCAATCACATGTAACCCCACACCCTATCCCATTTGCAATCATGCTCAGTATATCCTCAACATGTATTCCGCTGCCAGTAGTGTCCACTATACTGCATCACAGAGGACAGAAGACTCAATATAATGTTTGAAACCAAAACTGTCTCCGCTGACTCATTTCACAAGTACGAATGAGAGAGGATGAGAGTATGTGAAGTACACGGCAGTCGTGACATGACCATGTAGTCCACTGGTATTGGATGTCAACGCAAATGAGTAGCACAACTGTGGAAGACACACATGTGTCGTGTGAAGTCGTATGGACGCAGTGCTCAGGTGGGTGGGTGTGACGGGTAGATGCGCACATGCCAAGTTGGAGCACGCCGTGTCGGGAGGGGTCATGAACAGTACACCACCGCTTCCCTGGGCATTGTGAGAGGACACCTGTCGGGGGGAGTGAACACGTGTGTGCACAGCAGCCGGGCACACGTACAAAGCGGTACCAGGCGCACCTCAGCCCACCCTCTGTGGACAAGCTGGATCCTGTTGTGCGCCCGCCATGCCCCTTGACAAGGCACACACAGCCCCAGTCGACCAGGTGTAACCCCAACATAGTCAATCCGCACAGGCGATACAGGGCACGGGATGGCAGTGGAGCATGGTGTGTGAGAGGTCTCCTCGCGCTCCTCCTGGTCATATCACGCAGGCAATAGAACCTCAACGTCTAGCATGGCACAAGTCAAATGGAAGTGTAGGGGGACGCACCACAGCACGAGCAGCACTGACGTCACGGGAGGTGGCTCGCACCATCCCATCCATTGCCCATTATACCAACCACGCCACATGCCATTGCGACTAAGTGCAAGCGCGTGCGCCACCACCCCCGAGCCCTCCCCAGAGAGGCCAAAGAGTGAATGTGTGGGCCATCAGTCACAGACGGACGCGGCATGGCCGCAAGGGCAGCCACAGCCACTGGGTGTCGCAGGTGGCGGATCCGGAAGGCGAAGACTGTGATGCATAGTCCATGCAGGCCGGGTCTCCATTTGGGGCACCACGCAGGTGGACGGCGTCCCGCAACACATCATACCCTGAGACAGCCCACTCGTGCAACTGGACCCACACATACACTCCTTGCCCTCTCTGGTGCGAGCTTGGGGCTGCCTGTGCAAGCGCTAGCCTCGCAGGTGCACATGCATATTGGGGGAGCGAGGGGAGGACATGAGGGCTGGGGCGAAGATGACTGTATCACAGTCAGTGAGTACAAGGGATGACCCAGATGTGGAAAGGAAGAGACGTGTCCCGTGTGTACTGCAACTAGTCGCCAATCCAACTACCCCCCATGTCCGGAATGTAAGCCCGCACCTAGGCCCGCCCATCCGCCACATCGAATATACCACCAGCACGACAACCTTCCCATTCGAAACACTGACTGGGGGTGGCGACCAGTGAACAATCATGTGTAGCCTACCCACGCGTACATGTGGGCCCTCCATGATCCATGTCACCTGCGGCAAAGTCATGACATGCGCAATGAGGGAAGTGAGGAGAGCTGTCCGCCCCACGCACAGAAGGTGCATCAGCTCCACAGACCCAGCAGCGAGTCCAGCAGGGGTCACATGTGCAGGGGCAGCTGTGCCTGGTGTGAAGGCACATGCATATAGACAGCACATCGACCAATGTGTAGTCTGCCCACATCTACAGTCCATCATCATGCGGACATAGGAATTGAACACAGGGCAACACATCTGAGTGGGTGCACCCACCGTGACCAACAATGCGCAATCATCGACGTACCCGCCCTGTGCATGGCCCCCCACCCAACGGAGGCACATCCAGTGCCACCATCCCACACACACAAGCCTTCCACGGAACATGCTGTGTCCAATGCTCAGTACAGAGTCAGCGCCCATCTGGTGGATCCTGAACAGGAGACACATGCACACACATGCCAGCTCCCACTATGTACGTCTGCCACCTGGCACGTGCAATGTAACCTCTCACCTGTGACGTGCGACTGCAAGCACACAGCCGTCTTGGCATGGGGCTGTCAATGTGGACACCTGTCAATGTTTCGGGAGGTGTGATCCGTACAGTGCTGTACATAGGGTGCAGTGCTGACACCTACTACTGTCTCATATCCCCTCGTGCCACAGGTCCCACTTGTTTTGGCCGCTCAGCCTGTGCCCACATCGTCGTCGTCGTGTGCCATACTCATCCAGCCTCGGAAGCAGTTCCATGCTCAGCAGACATTCATGTTGCCGTGGCGTTGCCGCTTGACGAATATGCAGTCAGTCCCCATCAGCACGCCCGCAAGTCATTGGGGCCTAGATCCCCATGTGCATGCACATGGCAGTGGTTTGTATCACTAGCCATTGCCATTGTTGGGAGACCTGTGTAAGTGTATTGTGGCCGTGCCGTCCCAGCTTGACAGCTGGGCTGTGGCTCATGTGCTTGCTCAGTCATGTCAGTGATGTGTATGCGAAATTGCTATGTGTTGTGTTGCTTTGACATGTGTCCACTGCCATTTTCCCTAGGCGGAGACCGAACATTGACCGCCCATACCAATTGCTGGCGGACATGGACGATACAGAGGTCATTAGGAAGTTTCGGCTGGACAGGCCAACCCTGCATCGACTGTGTGCCATGTTGGAACCCCATCTCCGTCCCCGCAGGGTGTATCCGACAGCTGTCACCCCCACGGCTAAGGTGATGGCCGCCATGCATTTCTTCGCCACTGGGTCATTCCAGCACACAGTGGGCAGTGGAGGAGGGATGTCCCAGCCCATGTTCAGCAAGGTGCTGAGGGATGTACTGGCAGCCATGATGCTGTACCGAAACAGGTACATCCGCTTCCCCAGGGCTCGTGAATTGGCGGCAGTGAAGGGTGCATTCTATGCCCTTGGCAGAATTCCACACGTCGTTGGAGCCATTGACTGCACACATGTTGGCCTTGTTCCACCACAGGCCACTGAGCACCTGTACCGCAACAGGAAGCACACGCACTCCCTGAATGTGCAAGTGGTGTGCCTTGCGGACATGGTGATCACCCACGTGTGTGCAAAGTTCCCAGGCTCGGCCCATGACGCACACATAATGCGCAACAGCATCTTGCCACGACTGATGTCCAATCTGCAACAGGATCGTGGCTGTATTGTCGGTGAGTATGTGGAGTGGTGTAGCGTGCTGGTTGTGCGATGCTGTCCCCTGTCCAGTTGGAATAGCAACGGTTCTCTGTGTCCCTCACACCCAGGTGACTCTGCGTACCCGAATGGGGCATGGCTGCTCAGTCCATTGAGGAATCCTCGCACCCCAGCAGACGATCGCTACAATGAGGCACATGGGAGGACCAGACGTGTGGTCGAGCGTACCTTTGGCCTCCTCAAGTCCAGGTTCAGGTGCCTGGACCGCACCGGGGGTGCGCTGGCGTACTCCCCACAGAAGGTGTGCCAGATAGTGGTGGCGTGCTGCATGCTGCACAATCTGGCCATTCGGAAGCAGATCCCCCTCATCGTGGATGACGGAGATCAACCAGGGCCCCAGCCCGCAGACCAGGACAGCTCGAGTGAGGAGGACAGCGGAGAGGAGGAAGCTGGTAATGTGCGGCAGCAGCTCACCGCCCACTACTTCACTTGACGGTGAGTGTCCATGTACGACGGCTGATGTGGCTGTGTCTGTGCAGGTGTGTGTGTGCTGTGTCAGGGTGGCCGTTTGTTCACTGCGTGCTGTGTGTCAACGCTCCATGGCCAGGGTAGTATGCCACTGTTGGTGGCTGTGGCATTGTGCCCTATTGCTCTGTGCGATGTGTGTACATTGCTTGTAGTTGTTGACATGTACTGTGTGATGGTGTGTGACACACTCATTGAATGTGCTCCTGTTCTGTCTCCCACCCCTAGGTCCCTACAGGCCCTCCGGTTCCATTGCCATGCCACGCATCAGGTGCCTTTCCGCCCAAGGTGGCCGTTGTATTCCGTACAAATAAAACACAGGGCACAAACAGCAGTTTGTGTAAGAGGTGCATTTATTTCAAACTGTGACATGTGATTGTGTGTAAGGTGATGACATAAGTGGTGCGTGCAGTGACAATGAGCTGTCGGTCATGGCTGCATGATGCTCAGGGTGTACCCACTGGTTCTATGTCCATAGTCCAACACACACATGCCATCCAGATGGCTGTGTGGAGTGGGATCGTAGTCCAAGTCAATGCAGTGGGTGGTCAAGGAAGGCTGGCTGGCTGCCTCACTTGCGTCTGGAGCGTGCGAAGTCCTCCCGGGAGATCTGTTTCCACTTCGGACGGCCCCTTCCACGTTTGCGAGGGGGGTGCCTGCTTGCGACATGCTGGTGGTTGAGGTGTGCTCACTGGCTGTGGACGCAGGGGAACTGGACACTGCTGCTCGACCCTGCGCCCCGGCAGGTGGTGGCGGAGGGGAGCTGCTGTCCCTGGCTGTGACCTCACCGCCACCACCAGCTGGCCCATGAGGTCCACGAGTTGGCCCATACGGGCGTCCATGGACCTCAGCACCCCCAGCACCTCCCGCGTGTCTGAAGCAGACCTGACCCATTGTTCTTGGGCCTCTTCATAGGCCCCAAGGACTCTGGCCATTTGAGGCAGGGCATGGCTTCCAGGGGAGACTTGCGTTTCCCTGACCCTGCTCCTCCTACCAGTACTGCTGCCACCGGCCTGCCCACTAGCCACATTGCTCACCACGGTCCTCGCTGTGGCTCCCAGGGTGGATCCAGTCGGCCGGGCCACCACCTGCGCTGGGGCTGGTGCCAGCGAAGACGTGGTGGTGGTGGCGGCGGTGGTGGTCGGTGCGGCGATGGTGGCGGTTGCGGCAATGGTAGTGGCCGCAATGACCGTGGGTGTGGCCGCAATGACCGTGGGTGTGGCCGCAATGACCGTGGGTGTGGCCGCAACGACAGTGGCAGCAGGGGGCTGGGAATGTTCAGCAGCCCTGGATGATGGGTTGGTGGGTAGGAGGGGTCCTGGGGAGCGGCTGGGCCCTGCCACACCAGATGGGCCTGCTTGGTGGTCCGTGTCCGAAGAGGAGGACAGATCCTCCACATCCGTGTGTCCTCGTTGGGGGCTTGTAGGCTGGCTGTGCTGGCTGCTGTCTCCATCCCCAGCATCCAGCAGTTCGTCACCTGTGGAGAGAATGAGATTTGTTATTGTGTTGCACCTGGCGAAGTATGTATTTGTCGTCTGACATTAACAGTTCGTGCAATCTCGTACATGGGTTTCCCGGAGGCGTGTGTGTGGCTGTAGCATTTGTAGTTGTGTGTGCTTGACAATGGGACTGTGTGCTGTGCACATGTGGCATGGGACGGATTGGCCATGCCGATGGGTGTGTTGCTGTGCCCCTACTTATTGTGACTCTGGTGTATGCGGGCTCCTGGCCCATCCTGGGTCTGGTTTGTACTTTGCTTTTGGTGTTCAGATGGGACGCTTAGGAACGCATATGGCAACATGGGGGCCATGCCCCAGATTCGCATTTGGGATGGAATATGCTTTTGGGGTACATGCTGTGAGCCATGGGTGCCGAACGTGACATGTGTTGTGGCAGCATGACAGTGCATGGTTTGAGGTGTGTGCATGCTTGACATGGCCTGCATATTTGCTGTCTGTTGTGATTACTGGACATGGCATTGGACGCATCGTAATGAGTGAGTGATGGTTGTGTGCCAGCCAACGTATTGCAGTTGTCCCATCTCCTTGGTGTGCGTGCTGCCCTGTGCCATGTGCATCACTGCAGTGCTCGGGGGTGGGCCCATGTTGTGTGTTGTTGCTCACAGTGTGTCGTGCGCTTCATTGACTTCTGGCACATGGTTGGTCATGGGCATGTATCTTAGCGTGACTGCTGTATGTGTGGCAGCTGTGCGGATGACATGCCTTTCATGAGACTGGGGCTGACGGATGGGATGGATGGTATGTTGTATGTGCATGGTGTGTCTGTGTGTTTGATGGGTTCAGTGGTGTTCGTGTGCATTTATGTTGTTCCGCTCTGTTGCGTCTAGTGTTGTTTGTCTTACATAGGCGTAGTTGTGGGGTGTGTGGTTGACAGGCAGTAGGGGCTACATGGACAGGACTTCAATGGTGTTTCGGTTGTGTGTGATGGGTTGCACAGTGGCTGCCGTGTGGTACTATATTCAGTGTGGCTTGTGCATGCAGACGTGGCTCCTTGGGTGTTGCTGTGTTTGTGATGGGTCATGTGGGGTGTGAGTCTGTGGTTCATGTCCGTGTGCACATTGTTCACTTGTTCGTGACGGTGGGCGGTGCTGCGTGTTCGTCTGCTACGTGACATGTCCCATGTGTTGGTCGTGTTACGGTCCTCATGCCTCCAGTAATCCAGCCCTGTCCAGTTTCCCACCTGCAGGTTGTTCGTGCGTGCACTGTACTGGATGCCACATGGTTCTAAGCGGGGGTGCTCCATGTTGCAGGTCTGTGGGGGTGGGGGGTGTTGTGGGTCGTGGTGGTGGCTGGACACCCACTGACACCGATTGCTGTGGACCGTGATGTCTACCTTTCGGCTGTCGTTGTGCACTGCGGTGGCTGACACGTGGCTGTGGGGTGTGGGGGATGCTCCTCCTTGCTGTGCTGTGGGACTAGGGGCCTGGTGTGTTTTGTACTTGGGCTGTCCACCCTCCCACCCACTGCACTTTGTGTTCCTGCCACTTACCTGTTACTTGTCGGTTAGTGCAGCTATGGCGGACACATGGGTGTGGTGGGTGCTCGTTGTGGCGCTTCTGGCATATTTGGGGACCTGTTGGTGGTTACGTGGCTGGCTGAGTGTACACATGTCCCCACGCATCTTACAGTTGTTCAGTTTGGGCTGTGTGTGGTGGTGTCTGTTGCATGTGTGTGTGATGTGTTGTGTATTGTGTGCTGGACATGGGGGTGTTTGTCCCTGGGAGCTGTGGCATGGTGGTAGTGCATGTGAGTACATAGCGGTGTGCTGGTATACATTAGTTTGTACTTACCAGCCTCCACTCCCCCTGCTAATCCGGCGAGGATCTCGGGATGTATGATGACTCGCACCTTCTCCTCCCACGCTTTGAAGGTCTTGAAGAGCGCGGGATTCCCTCCGCCAGTGACGGCAGCCAGCTCTCTGTTCTTGCTCTCCTTCTTCTTGACCAGGCTCTTGACGTCATTCCACCGTTTGTTTATTTCGACTCTGTTCCTGGGCAAGGTCCCGACTGCATTGACCTGGTCTACGATCCGGTTCCACATTCTCTTTCTGGTGGCTAGTGGTGTGTGCTGGACCAGGTTCCCATAGATTTGTGGGTGCACCTTGATGATCTCGTCGACCATGACCGTCAGCTCCATGGGCGTGAACTTGGGCATTCTTTGTGGTGCCATGGTGTTTGTGGTGCTGGTGCGGTGTGTGTTGTGTGATGTGCAGGGGGTTTGTGGTGCCGGTGTTTGGTGGTGGTGGTGGTGGTGGTGGTTGTGATGTGTGCGTTTCTGTGGTGTGCTGCTGTCCTTGCTGTGTCACTGTGTCCTCTCCTCTCCTCTCTAGTTTGCAATGTTGCAAGGGGTTGTGGTCTGTGGGAGTGCTGCTTTTGTACTTACCTATGTGGGTGTGTCCTCATGGTCTGTTGTTTTCAGGTGTGTTGTGTCTGGGGTTCTGGCCTTTGTAGTTTTTGTTTGTCCAGGGGGGTGTTTTCGGGATGTGTACTGTGCTTGTGTATTTGTGCGTGCCTTGCTGTGTGGACTTGTTGGCCATGTTGTGTGCGATTGTTTTTGTCAGCGGGTGGTTTCTGTGCAGGGACGTGGGCGCCATGGCTTCTGCCGTGTCGATTCTCATCGGCGTTGTTTGCGCTGGCGGGCGGTATATTTGTAGTTTTCCCGCGCTCATGGCGGTGCGATCGTAATCTCACGTGCGGTGTGTCGGCCGTGAGGGCGGGCGGTTTTGTGTTGTCGTGCGTGTTTCCGTCCGTGGCGGGCGGTTTGACTCCGACTCGGACGATGGCGGGCGGTATCTTGTGTGATTTTTCGCCGATGGCGGTTTTCGGTTTGTGTAATCGTAATGGCGTGGTCGGTGTTCAGACGGTGTGTGCGGGCGGATTTTTGCCGCTTCCATGCCTGGCGGATTTTTGTACGCCGGGTATCGTAATGGGCCCCTAAATAATTATGTATAACAAATTAAAAAATTAAATTTACTTTTAATATTTTTAAAATTAATTATATACTACATTAACTAAAATAATACAAAAAATATTAAATAGCGGAGAGAATAAAACTACTATTTCAACTCCCAAAAAGCAACAGTAAGAAAAATGTTGGATAGCGTAGAGGTTAAAATTACTATTCCCACTCTAGAGAGTGCAACAGTAGAGAAAGTATTGGATAGCGTAGGGGTAAAAATTACTATTCCCACTACAGATAGCGCAACAGTAGGGAAAACGTTGGATAGCGTAGAGGGTAGAAATTAATATTCCCACTCCAGTGAGTGCAACCGTAGGGAAAGCGTTGGATAGCGTAAGGGTAAAAATTACTATTCCAACTCCAGTGAGTGCAACAGTAGGGAAAGTGTTGGATAGCGTAGGGGTAAAAATTACTATTCCCACTCCAGGGAGTGCAACAGTAGGGAAAGCGTTGGATAGCGGGAGGGTAAAAATGAATATTCCCACTCCAGTGAGTGCAACAGTAGGGAAAGTGTTGGATAGCGTAGGGGTAAAAATTACTATTCCAACTCCAGAGAGTGCAACAGTAGGGAAAGTGTTGGATAGCGTAGGGGTAGAAATTACTTTTCCCACTCCAGGGAGTGCAACAGTAGGGAAAGCGTTGGATAGCGTAGGGGTAAAAATTACTATTCCAACTCCAGAGAGTGCAACAGTAGGGAAAGTGTTGGATAGCGTAGGGGTAAAAATTACTAATCCAACTCCAGAGAGTGCAATAGTAGGGAAAGTGTTGGATAGCGTAGAAGTTACAAATAACATACTTATAAATAAAATAATTTTTTTAAATAATTAATGAATTATTAAATAACTGTAAACTATTTACCAATACCAATAAATAATTATTAAAAACATAATTACCAATATAAAATTTATTAACAATAAATTAATAATAAATACCAATAAATAATAATTAATAAATATGAATTACTAAATAATAAATATTGAACAATAAAATATTTTTAATAACAAAAAACATATAAATTATTAAAACTTAATTACCAATTAACTAATATTGAACAATTAAATGCTTTTATACCAAAAATAATAATAATTAAACATTAATTATCAATTAATAATTACTTCTTAATATATTAATTAAATTTATCAATAAATAATATTTAATAATATTTAATTACCAATTGATGATAAATCAACAATAAATTAATTTTTAGAACCAAAAATTCTAATTAAAAAAATTACCAATTAATAATTAATGTCCAATAAATTAATTATCAATACCCAAAAATAAATTTAATAATTACTTAATTAGATTTCAATTACTTCCAAAAGTATTCCCCTATAAACGCACAACACACTTCAATAATAAAATAATACACTTAACATAATGATCAATTAATCAATTAATAAAAATTAATAACCAATTAATAAAAATTAATTACCAATTATTAATTAATTAAGAATAATATAATTATCAATACCAATTAATTAAAATAAATTATAACTTAATTACAATTAAATTACATAATGATCAATTAATAAATTAATGGAAATTAATAACGAATTAATAAAAATTAATTAACAATTATTAATTAATTAACAATAATATAATTATCAATACCAATTAATTAAAATAAATTATAACTTAATTACAATTAAATTACTTCCCACCCTATTCCCCTATAAACCCACAACCCGTTACAGAACTTAAACGCAAAAAATAATTAAAATTAATTTATAATTCCTAACAATTAATAATTAATTTAGTATAATTAAATTACTTCCCACCCTATTCCCCTATAAACCCACAACCCGCTACGGTACAAAAAAAAACCAATAACTTAAAAAAAACATTATTAACATATAAAAATTGTATACATATATTTTTAGACAAGTAGAACATTTCACATAAAAACATATAACACATACATATTAAAAACATAACAAAATACATAACAATAATACAAATCTCGATATTAGTAACATCAATATTAGTAACATCGATATATTTGATTTCGATATTACTTACATCGATATTACTAACTTCGATATTACTTACATCGATATAAAAAAATTCGATATCGGGTTTGAAATAAAACATATCTTGAGCACCTTGCCATTTTTTATTTTAGATCCAATGCCCTGCTTCAAATGTGACCGACTAGCACATTTATTCACGGTCCTCTTCCCGAAACATATTTCGATTCGTTTCCTTCTACAAGGAGCCAAAAAATCACTTTCTGGCATGCTGTACCCAACCCTTTCACATGTGAATTTTCTATCCGTTCTGACCTGAGGACTTCATTCTGAGTTTGCTACTGTACCAAATTTAGGCCTAACATTACCCGCTTTCTTTTCTACCCGTTTCTTGTAGGTCCCTGGAATTCTTACAGGTACAACAGATATGGCCCATCTTCTACATGTAATTTACTTAATCCAAGTCTCGCCCTACTTCTAGAAATCCTACTCTTCTTTCACTCTTTAGGCAGTAATCTTTAATCTATGTGTTCTTTCTGCCCTGATGATGACCTCAAAGTAACGAAGGTCAAAACGCCTTTGGCATTCATCAGCAAATTCACGGATTGTCTATTTATGCCATGATTTTGTCAAATTATACCTAATTAAGCACTTATTCATGCCTAAATATTTGCTAATTAAATTTCAATATGCTGTTTTTTCCTTCCCGGTTCACTATTTCCCCACGAGCACTAAGGGGCATATTATCAAGGATCTGCGATCTTAGCGCTGTTTTTTTTATCGCCGGCTATCGCTGGATTTCCTCGCTGTGATAGCGCGGTATTATCAACACGTATCGCAATGGCGATAGGAAATCCAGCGATAGCGAGTTAACCCAGCAATAGCGTGAGAATTCCAGCGCTAAATTCACTGCGCAAATGAAAAGCTTGCTAATAGGCAAGTGTGTACTTAACCTAACAATCCACCCCCCATTGACAAGATGGTTAAGGCAAGTTTATTCCAGGCGTTAAATTCCAGCGATAAGCGCGTTTAGCGCGAATTTTCCTATCGCTTCGCGGGCATTGATAATAGGGGGAAGTTGTGTTTGCGACTGTTTCAATGGAGTTTTAGTCAGGAACGCCTACTTTGCATGTCATTAGCGACATATATCGCTGACATGCTTAGAGGTAAAAAAACGGCTGCTATCGCTACAAAACTCACGCTAAGGCCCGTTAGCTGCAGCTTGGTAATAGTGTGATAGAAATATCGCCGCATTAGAGGCAGAAAAGTGCCGCTAACGCGGCGATAGAGGGCTTGATAATATGCCCCTAAGTGTTCACCATGAACTTTACTCACATTGTTTAAATAACTTTGATGCTGCTTGCAAGCTATTTTCGTTTATCTTCTGAAAATATATACCTCATGACCTTAACCGTGGTGCCTTATTTGTCTTTATAATTTAGTCACATTATATGATTTGTCATTAAAATTGTTACTTGGTGAGACATTGTTGAATGATACTACATTTCACCCAGGTCTCAGCTTGTATACTGGTTCTTCCAGGTTGTTTTAGATCACCTTAAAATGGATTCAGCAAGATCTTTAGGTAAAGGCATCCAACCTCATGGAGCCCTGTCTGGTTACAAAGTCCAGCCGACCAGAGGATTTTGGGAGCTAAATAAAAGTGACTGACAAGAAGGAACAAAACCTTTGGGGGCTAGGTGCCAAACCTGTACCAGCAGCAAAGCACCTTTGGCAGGTCTAAAACCCAGATTTTGTCCTGCTTGAAGCTTTTGGCAACAAAACTGATATTTTCAGCTCAAACTGGATTACGAGATATCCAATTGCAGGGGGCTCTCAGCAAACACAGCCTTGAACCTTTTTCCTTCGGAGGATTTTTGCTTCAATAAAGACAACTAAATCAGAAGGTGAAAAAAACTTTGACAAGACTCATTTGTTGTATCTGACTTTCGCTCCATTACGGTCAGCCTTAAATCTCTCCTAGGTCCCAGTCAAAAGCTAAATGTTATTTTTACATCTCATGTTATTTTTTGGGATGTTTTTGTTTTAAAACACTACGGGGCATATTAGCAAGACCCACGTTAAAATTATCGCCGTTTTAGCGGCAGAAAACTGCCGCTAAAACGGCGATAATGGGCTTGCTAATATGCGTTATGGATTTCCAATAGAAGCCCAGGTTAGATGTCCTGCACATCTAACCTGGGCTTCTATTGGAATTCTATAACGCATATTAGCAAGCCCATTATCGCCGTTTTAGCGGCAGTTTCCTGCCGCTAAAACGGCGATAATTTTAACGTGGGTCTTGCTAATATGCCCCCACAATTCATATATCTGGCTCTTCTTACTCAATTTTTATTATTTGGTATTACTTACCTCATGATGCTTTACTCTATTTTGCTAAATTGCATAGGAAATTTCATTTTGGATTCTTGACTTTAAAATGACTGATAATGCTTGAGCTTAACAAGCACTTGGGAATTGCCTGCTTCTTGTGGGTTGAGCAGATTCTCAAGGAACAGTGTTTTGGCCTACCCAGATTGTGTTTATTATGTTGTTAGTGGCCGCCCAATTTCTGGTAGGTATGGATAGTGTTAGGGATAAGGCTAGAGTTAGGAATAGGTTGACGGTGTGTAGTTAAGTCAAACTTACTTACAAAGTTCTAGAACCCAAGGGCATCCAATGTCGGCACAGCAAGCCATCGCAATCAACTAGAAAATACATGCCTTCAGCCTCCTCTTAAACCTTAGGAAACTAGAAATTTTGCTCATTTTCCGAGGGATATCATTCCACCAGCATGCTCCCATAACTGACATCAATTTTCTGACAAAGGTATCCTTTCAAAGGTTAAGACCTCCAGGTACTCTTTCTTTGATAATCTCACAAGCCTATTGTGTTTACAGATTCTAAGCCTGCTTTTCCTATTTTTTAAATAGCTATAGTAAATTACTCTGAAAATTGTGTTTAGCATCTGAAATTTAATATATTCTAACCATGGGATTCACTGAAGCTTATGTAAGTTTGGGTTGGTATGACTTGTCGGTTCAGGTATGCTAAAGCATGTGCTACAAAGCGTACATTTTTGTAAAAGACTCAGCGCTTCTTTGTTACCACATATAATGAGCAAAACATAGTATTCAAGTTTGAGCCTGTTATGGCTCTAGCTAGTATGGCTTTTCCCTTTTCTGGGACAGGAGTTTCAATATTAACCCCTTCGCTGCTAAGCCTTTTCCTCCCCTGTGCTAAGCCTTTTTTTGGCTATTTGGGGTAGTTCGCGCTTAGGCCCCTGTAACTTTTCGACCACATAAGGTATCCACACCAAATTTCCGTCCTTTTCTTCCAACATCATGGTGATTCTAAAGGTACCCAGGGTTTGTGTATTCCCCTGGAGGGGACCCAGAAATTAGCCAAAATACAGCAAAATGTTTTTTTGGGGGGGAAAAATGGAAAAAAAGGGCTACAGATGAAAGCGTCTGTTTTTTTCCCTGCAAATGGTATCAAAAAGGGGTTGTGGTGCTGAAATCATTATCTTCCCAGCTTTCAGGGACAAGCAGACTTTGTCAGAAAACCAACATTTTTTACACAGTTTTGGCATTTTTCTGGGACATAGTTTATTTTTGCTATTTTTTGTGCTTTCAACTTTCTTCCAGTTAATGGTAGAAATGGGTATGAAATCAATAATGGATCCTGGAAAGCTATACATTTTAGAAAAGTAGACACAAATCTGAATTCAGCAAGGGGTCATTTGTGTAGATCCTTTAAGGTTTCTTTATAGAAACTAACCATTGAATATAGGAAAAATTGAAAATTAGTTGAAAAAAACAGCCATTTGTGTCAACGTTTTCACCTGTAACTTCTTCTAATTATGACAGCTGTTTGAAAGCAATATACCGTTACATCCGCTGGACCTTTCTGGTTGTGGGGATATATAGGACTTGTAGGTTCACCAAGAACCCGACGAACCCAGAGCCAATAACTGAGAAGCGTCTTGCAATGGTTTTTTATTATGTTCTGGGTATATAGCAATTAATTTAGGAAAATATATACATGGAAAAATCGGTATGAGAGACACCTATGTATTTCTGAAATTGGAACAAAATATAGAGTTTAGAAACAGTAGATATTTGCACATTTCCGAAATTGTGAGTACCCATACTAGCATGAGAATAATAGGTCATTTTTCAAAATGACTTCTTTTTTACACATTGTCTTCCATTTGGAAGGCAGAAATGCATCGAAAGTCAATAGGTAATAACAGTTGCTCTACAATTCTGTGTTACCCTAAGTCTCCCGATAAAAATGGTACCTCACTTGTGTGGGTAGGCCTAGTGCCCGCGACAGGAAACGGCTCAAAACGCAACGTGGACGCACTTTATTTTTACAGTGAAAACTGACCCTTTTTTTGGAAAGTGCCTAGCTGTAGATTTTAAACCCTAGCTCTGCCGGCACCTAGGGAAACCTAGCAAACCTATACATTTTTGAAAACTAGATACCCAGAGGAATCCAGGATGGGGTGACTTAACTGGCTCTCACCAGGTTCTATTACCCAGAATCCCTTGCAAACTTAAAAATGTGTAAAAAAAAACAAATTTTCCTCACATTTCTGTGGTGGAAAGTTCTGAAATCTGCGTGGATCCACAAAATTCTACCCACCCCGCGTTCCCCAAAGTCTTACGAGAAACATGGTACCTCACTTGTGTGGGTAGTCCTAGTGCCCGCGACAGGAAACGGCCCAAAACGCAACGTGGACACACCACATTTTCACAGTGAAAACGGACCCTTTTTTGCAAAGTGCCTAGCTGTAGATTTTGAACCCTAGCTCTGCCGGCACCTAGGGAAACCTAGCAAACCTGTACATTTGTGAAAACTAGACACCCAGGGAAATCCAGGATGGGGTGACTTGACTGGCTCTCACCAGGTTCTGTTACCCAGAATCCCTTGCAAACCTAAAAATTTGTAAAAAAAAACACATTTTCCTCAACTTTTGTGGTGGAAAGTTCTGGAATCTGCGTGGATCCACAAAATTCCAACCACCCAGCGTTCCCCAAAGTCTTCCGAGTAAAATGGTACCTCACTTGTGTGGGTAGGCCAAGTGCCCGCGACAGGAAACGGCCCAAAACGCAACGTGGACACACCACATTTTCACAGTGAAAACGGACCCTTTTTTTGCAAAGTGCCTAGCTGTAGATTTTGAACCCTAACTCTGCCAGCACCTAGGGAAACCTAGCAAACCTATACATTTTTGAAAACTACCCAGGGTAATCCAGGATGGGGTGACTTGACTGGCTCTCACCAGGTTCTGTTACCCAGAATCCCTTGCAAACCTAAACATTTTTCCCAAAAAACACATTTTCCTCACATTCTGTGGTGGAAAGTTCTGGAATCTGCGTGGATCCACAAAATTCTACCAACCCCGCGTTCCCCAAAGTCTTCCGAGAAAAATGGTACCTCACTTGTGTGGGTAGGCCTAGTGTCCGTGACAGGAATCGGCCCAAAACGCAACGTGGACACGCCACATTTTCACAGTGAAAAGGGACCCTTTTTTGGCAAAGTGCCTAGCTGTAGATTTTGAACCCTAGCTCTGCCGGCACCTAGGGAAACCTAGCAAACCTATACATTTTTGAAAACTAGACACCCATGGGAATCCAGGATGGTGTGACTTGACTGGCTCTCACCAGGTTCTGTTACCCAGAATCCCTTGCAAACCTCAAAATTTGTTAAAAAAAATCAAATTTTCCTCACATTTCTGTGGTGTAAAGTTCTGGAATCTGTGTGGATCCACAAAATTCCACCCACCCCGCATTCCCCAAAATCTTCAGAGAAAACTGGTACCTCACTTGTGTGGGTAGGCCAAGTGCCCGCGACAGGAAACGGCCAAAAACGCAACATGGACACACCACATTTTCACAGTGAAAACGGACCCTTTTTTTGCAAAGTGCCTAGCTGTAGATTTTGAACCCTAGCTCTGCCGGCACCTAGGGAAACCTAGCAAACCTATACATTTTTTAAAAATAGACACCCCGGGGAATCCAGGATGGGGCGACTTGTCTGGCTCTCACCAGGTTCTGTTACCCAGAATCCCTTGCAAACCTCAAAATTTGTCAAAAAACACACATTTTCCTCACATTTCCGTGGTGGAAAGTTCTGGAATGGGTGTGGATCCACAAAACTCCACCCACCCCGCATTCCCCAAAGTCTTCCAAGAAAAATGGTACCTCACTTGTGTGGGTGGGTCAAGTATCCGCGACAGGCAAGGGCCCAAAACCTATTGAGGCGACATCAAAATTACCTATCACAAAACAACTTGGTTTTGCAAGGGGGTCCCATGAGTTTTTGTCCCCGGGCTCGGCGGCCATCTAGGAAACCTGAAAACCCACCCCGGGTGTCTAGTTTTCAGAAACATGTGGGTTTGGTAGGTTTCCTAGATGGCCGCCGAGCCTGGGGCCAAAACTCATGGGACCCTTGCAAAACCAGGTTGTTTTGTGATAGGTCATTTTGATGTTGCCCCAATAGGTTTTGGGCCCTTGCCTGTCGCGGGTACTTGACCCACCCACACGAGTGAGGTACCATTTTTATCGGAAGACCTGGGGGAATGCTGTGTAGAAGGAAATTTGTGGATCCAAGCAGATTCCATAACTTTTCCACACGGAAATTTGAGAAAAAAATTGATTTTTTCAGCTAAATTTGAGGTTTGCAGGGGATTCTGGGTAGGGAAATGTTGGGGGACCCACGCAAGCCATACCTTGATGGACTCCCGCAGGTGTCTAGTTTTCAGAAATATGTGGGTTTGGTAGGTTTCCCTAGATGGCCGCCGAGCCCGGGGCCAAAAACTCATGGGACCCCCCTTGCAATACCAGGTTGTTTTGTGATAGGTCATTTTGATGTCGCCTCAATAGGTTTTGGGCCCTTGCTTGGCGCGGGCACTAGGCCTACCCACACAAGTGAGGTACCATTTTTCTCGGAAGACTTTGGGGATTGCGGGGTGGGTGGAATTTTGTGGATCCACGCAGATTCCATAACTTTCCACCACAGAAATGTGAGGAAAATGTGTTTTTTTTGACAAAATTTGAGGTTTGCAAGGGATTCTGGGTAACAGAACCTGGTGAGAGCTAGACAAGTCACCACATCCTGGATTCACCTGGGTGTCTAGTTTTAAAAAATGTATTGGTTTGCTAGGTTTCCCTAGGTGCCTGCAGAGCTAGGGTTAAAAATCTACAGCTAGGCACTTTGCAAAAACAAGGGTCAGTTTTCACTGTGAAAATGTGGTGTCCATGTTGCGTTTTGAGCTGTTTCCTGTCGCTGGCACTAGGCCTACCCACACAAGTGAGGTACCATTTTCATCGGGAGACTTTGGAGAAGGCGGGGTGGGTGGAAGTTTGTGGTCCCACGCAGATTCCAGCACTTCCCATCACATAAATGTGAGGAAAATGTGTTTTTATTTTACAATGTTTGAGGTTTGCAAGGGATTCTGGGTAACAGAACCTGGTGGGAGCCAGACAAGTCACCCCATCCTGGGTTCCCCTGGGTGTCTAGTTTTCAAAAATGTATAGGTTTGCTAGGTTTCCCTAGGTGCCGGCAGAGCTCAGGTTCAAAATCTACAGCTAGGCACTTTGCAAAAAAAAGGGTCAGCTTTCACTGTAAAAATGTGGTGTGTCCACGTTGCGTTTTGGGCTGTTTCCTGTCGCGGGCACTAGGCCTACCCACACAAGTGAGGAGCCATTTTCTCAGAAGACTTTGGGGAATGCGTGGTGGGTGGACGTTTGTGGATCCATGCAGAACCCAGAACATTCCATCACAGAAATGTGAGGAAAATGTGTTTTTTTAACTAAGTTCGAGGTTTGCAAGGGATTCTGGGTAACAGAACCTAGTGAGAGCCACACAAGTCACCCCATCCTGGATTCCCCTTAGTGTCTAGCTTTCAAAAATATATAGGTTTGCTATGTTTCCCTAGGTGCCGGCTGCGCTAGGACGAAAGAAATCCACAGGTAGGCACATTCCGAAAAAAAAGTCAGTGCCTAGTGGGCTTTCAGCCGCCCTGGGGAAGGGGGGAAATCAGGGGCTATTGCCCCGATATGCCCCCGAGGGGGGCAGAAAGACTGTGGCTATTCTTTTGGGGGTCGGGGGCATTGGGATGCCCATTCTGGTCAGCCCCCACCCCTGCGTACAAAAATGCCAGCATAATCGCTGGCGCATAGTGGGCTTTCTGCCCCCCCCGGGGGTAGATCAGGGGCTACTGCCCCCATCTGCCTCCTGGGAGGAGCAGAAAGACTGTGACATCTTTTTTGGGGTGGGTGGGGGCATTGGCATGTCCATTCTTGGCAGCCCCCACCCCGAACTTTGGAGAAAAAAAATCCCTGGTGGCTAGTGGGCTTTCTCCTTCCCCGGGGGGTGCAGATAAGGTGCTATTGCCCCATCTGCCTCCCAGGGGGGTGCAGAAAGACTGTAGCATTTTTTTTGGGTGGGGGCATTGACATGCCTATTCTGGGCAGCCCCCACCCCTACCTATATAAAAAAAAACTCCCTGGCGCTTAGTGGGCTTTCTGCCCCCATCTGCCTCCTGGGGGGGGGCAGAAAGTCTTTTGTTTTCTTTGGGGCATAGGGTGGGGGCATTTGTATGCCCATTCTGAGCAGCCCCCACCCCGGGCCTATAAAAAAAATAATCCCTGGCATCTAGGGTGCTTTCTGTCCCCCCGGGGGGGCAGAAAGACTGGAATTTTGTGGGGGGGAGGGGTGGGGGCATTGGCATGCCAATCTTGGGCAACCCCCACCCCTAAATTCATCGGGGAAAAAAAAAAACTGGTGTCTAGTGGGCTTCCTGCCCCCCCGGGGGGGGCAGATTGGGGGCTACTGTCCCGATCTGCCCCCGGGGGGGCAGAAAGACTGTACCTTTGCGGCAGGGGGGGTTGGGGCATTGGCATGCACATATTGAGCAGCCCCCACCCCTAATTATAACTTTTTTTTAAATCCCTGGTATCTAGTGGGCTTTCTGCCCCCCCGGGGGGCAGAAAGACTGTACCTTTGTGGCGGGGGTGGGGGCATTGGCATGCCCATATTGGGCAGCCCCTAATTATAATTTTAAAAAAAATCCCTGGTATCTAGTGGGCTTTCTGCCCCCCCGGGGGGGCAGATTGGGGGTTACTTCCCCCAGGGGGGGCATAAAGACTGTGATTTTGCGGCTGGGGGGTGGGGGCATTGGCATGCCCATATTGGGCAGCCCCCACCCCTAATTAAAATATAAACAAAAATCTCTGGTATCTGGTGGGCTTTCTGCCCCCCCGGGGGGGCAGATTGGGGGCTACTGCCCCATCTGCCCCCCAGGGGGGACAGAAAGACTAGATTTTCCCAAATTAATATGGGGTAGCAAAGGCCCTTGCCCAAGGGGCCGCTCCCCCCTCCCTGGTGCCTAGTGGGTGGATCCCTGCTTGGGGATCACCCTCCTGGGGCGATCCCCAAGCAGGGATCCACTAGGGAGGGTACCATTGGAAAGGGGAGATTCTCCCCTTTCCAACGATACCTCTCCTGTCTTTCTACGTGCTCAGGGGGCTGAGATAGCGCCCTGAGCACGTAGAAAGGGAAACTGAAATGAGCCTCTTGGCTCATTTCAGTTTTGGTTTCACTGAAATGATGTCAGCATGACGTGCGCGCTGATCGTCATTTAAGGGAAACCAGGGGGGGGGGCTCGGGAGCTGGGGAAGCTCTTCCCCAGCTCCCGAGGCTCTTGGGGGGTAAAGGGAATCCCTCTGGTGCCCGCACCAGAGGGATTCCCTGTGCCATGGCGTCGGACGCGCGGGAGCCGTCCGATGCACATGAGCACTGATACGTCGGACGGCTCCTGCGCGTCCGACGCATCGAAGGGGTTAATCAGATATGATGTAAACAAATCTTAATTAAGTACCTGGCAGGACCTAAAGCCTGGCCCCAAGAGTCTTAACCTTAACTGAAGAGGCTATTTTGTGCTCACCGACACTCCATGATTTATAAGGCTTTTCCATTTTATTATCACCAGCCTTGGAATCTACTAGTAATAAGTGAGGAGTAGTGGTAAGTGGTAATGCTAGCCAGCTTTTCTGCATCCATTCCTGGGTCATCTTCATCAGGTTAGACAAAATACCAGCGTCTAAACCTTCATCCCCACTCTCACAAAGGAACATGTGTGTATTTTCAGTGTTGATTTCAAACCTTAACCCAGTGCAGCCAAAAGGTCATGTAAAGTCTTTATGTAGATTTTTAAATGGACAAGAAATAAGAGATTCCAGAGGGTACACCACAAATATTCATATCTTTGATGATTTGTATTATGGCCTCATGAGACATCAGAGAAATTAGAACTCTGTGGGACAGGTGTTTGGGATTATAACCCTCATTCAGTTTGGAAATTGAAAACAACCCAAAACTCATGCTTTCATTTGTTTCAATAGCAATTTTCTCTCTAATAGAGCAAACTTCATGCACAAAGATGCCCAGTATCGTCTGACCTGATAGCAAGCATGAGTATTCATTCAACAATTTAAAAAGTGTTTCCCTCTTTGAGAATGTTAATTAAGATTTTTGTTACAATTCCTGTCTCCAACACTTGTGTGATATAGTACACTTTATTAGCAGACTAAAGGCCCGATTTAATTATTGGCAGATGGAGTAGTCACCATGGCCTAGTGAGGACTTTACGTCTGCCATGCTGAGACTACTCTCCCAGCCAAATTTATAAATGATTGTCCAGCAGGTGGTCATTTATAAAGGCATTGTCAGGAACAGCCATCATGGTGGTTCTTGTCAATGCATTTTACTGTTTGTTACAGAGCTATGTCGGAAGGATGCAACCCTGTAACAGTAATCTGTTTTTCTTTTCAAAAAGAAAATCCCGAAATGGGATTTTCTTTTTGTAAAGACAAAACGTAATGCTGCCCTCATGATGGGAGGCTTCTTCTATAGAGGGGGGAATCATTGAAATGTTTTACTGTTCCTCACCGCCAGGCTTTATCTGGTGGTAAGAAACAGTAAAAATGTCTACATGCCCGCCCTTCCAAATTGGGTCGGTGGACATGTAGTAATTTCTCAGATGGCCTTTGCTCCCCAGGGCCATTAGAGGGGGGTTAATCACGGGGGAGACAGAGTAGTCTCCTCCATGATGAGCCAGAAGGTCCGTTCACATCTAAATGTGGTGGGCAGACCGCATTCTTGGTGATGAGGTACTCTGCCACCATTGTGATGGAGTATCCTTACCACCACAAATTAAATCAGGCCCTTAATCTCTTGTCTGTATATTTTCTCTTGGGTGATAACTGCCTCTATATCTTCCAGAAGACTGGTTTTCTGCCATTTCGGAGTTTCAGTCCCTGGTCAGTGTTTGGCCTTTTTAAGATCCTCAGTGTACCACTCCTGGGAAGAGTTAGCCTTTTCCCTAACTTTTACATCTTTTAGAGGGTATAGTTGATTGCAAACCGTTAATATGGTTCTATATAGCAAGTCAACCATCAATGTATGTCAAGGGAGAATGTGGGTAAAAAATTCAACAAAAGCCCTTCAAATCCACATGAACAAGTGTTTTACCCCTCGCTCTGTATTTCTCTGGAGCCTCCTTCTATCTAGACCGTGTTAGGAATCACTCAGCATTAGTGGTATGCTCAACACAACCAAGTAAATCCCTGTAAAATCTTGTACACATCATCATTAGAGCATGTGCTCCATATTTCCCCTTGTGTCACCTTTTCCTTCACCAAGCCTTGCCCCGCTTCTATGCAGACCTTTTGGGGCCTCTGCCATCATCTGCAGCAAACACGCCTGCCCTCCACATTCCATACAGATAAGGCATGCTTTCAGCCCATCTGTTTGGGCCTTGCTGGAGATCTCTCGAGATCTTGGGTGCCCGCGAGATCTGGCAGTCATCTTTGGACGCGGTCTACAAAGATCACGCCCAATCTCTCAACTCTGCTTGGTTTACAGTCTTTGCAGAGAGAACATCTCCCATACAGAACCGACTCCCGCACCCGCATTCAAAACTTACCTGTTTGCTGACAGCTCCTCTGTTCCGGTTCGGGGCTCCTGAGTCAGGGTCCTTCTTGGCTCCTGCATCCCTGGTTCGCCTCACCTACAGAAAAGAATAGAGAAGACTTTGTGAACACAAGTCATTGTGTTTCAGCTTCCCGAAAGGTCAACTGCAATGCAAAAACAAGTAACAAGGTCGTGTACTGAACCATAGGAGAGTCAAAGGACATAGTGGACTTCCCGATTTACTTTTGATTCATTTTTTCAGACTCATTTTAAAGCTCTTTTAATTTGAAGGAACTTATGAACAAAGGGTGCGCAAACTTTCTCAAAGGATCCTTTAGAAATGTTGGAAAGTGGTTTATTAGTAGTGATAAGTAGTGACTTACCACTAGTAACAAGGTCACAAACACAATAAAAGGTTCAGTTAGGGTCTCAATAAGTTATTCCCTTGCTCATCCCTAGGTAGCTGGCAATGACCAAGCAGGCCTGTCAACATTTATACTTAAAGGCCAGTTTGACCACTCCACCCACCTCCCGTCTTCTGCTTCTGCAGTTTCAGTTCTCCTCCCACAGGAAATTCCTTGTCTCTCTAGCAGGCCACTTCACACATCATTAAGACAGCTTGGCTCAGCCTGGCAGAGGCTGGCCAATCTATAGAGGGCAGCTGGAATGCTGGATTTTGGCTTACAGAAAAGAAAGTTCTATCACTTCTTTTCTATCACGTATTATAAATCTAACTGTGGCAAGTTGTTGGATTTATCATAACTATCATTTTAAGTCTTTGATTGAAATTTCTAGCTTGCTCCTGTCAATATTAATACTTAAATCAAAGATTCCGATGTTAGCCTATGGAGCTAATTATCTACAATGGGGAAAAAGGAAATTAAAAAACATCTTTTATAATGTCGCTGCTTACAGTTACATGGTACCCTACATCCCTGGGGCACCTAGGAGGGGGCTGAGGGGTGACATATATAAAAATAAGGTAGATTACTACTTTGGAAGTACCTTAAGTCCAAAAGTCGGATTCCATATAATTAATAAAAGACAGTCTGCAAAGCAGGGTTGCCTTTAAAATGACAGCAAGGTAGGGCGTGGCCAAGATGGTGGATAGCTAAGACGTGTCTCCTCGTCTCTCTGTCCCCGCCACAACTTTACCCTCATATAGTGCCCTACCTCCCATGCATAACACGCTCCTTTCAGGTTGAGGACGCTGCGGGCACAGAGGACAAGACTGGGAGCCTCTCCTGATGCAGTCAGGTGGTCCTTCCCAGTATGGGCTGCAGGGAGTGGAGGCCGCACTCAGCGGCAACATGGTAGCAGTCAGCCCAAGCTAGCAGGGACAAGGTCTTGCCTGGCTGTGTTCCCGCACCCAGGTTGCTGCACAGAGGAGCAGAGCCACAGATACCTGCGTCCAGGCTGCGACACCACCCTTAAGCTGAGGTGAAGCCCCAAATGAGGACCCAGTGGTCATAGACAAGGGAGACCAGCTGTGGGGGACTTGCCCAGCTACAGCATCCACCACATGTGAACAGACGGGACTCCCGGCCCTTGGCTGCTAAGCAGTGAGGACTGGGCTGTTGTGTGCCTGTAGAGTGGACATCGGCTCCCCTGCAGGCCTGGTGGTAGGTATGGATGGGGCTGCTGCATGCAGAGACCCACCTGAGAGATGTGGGCAATAGCTGTCCCCGCCCCGGATCCTCGAGGGAGAATCGAGCTTCCTGGGGCGGCCGAGAAAATGCAGCAAAGCCACAGTGGACCTGAAAGGCAGAGGGTCCCCTGAGTGACTTACCCACTATAAGCAGGCCCTCCCCCTGGAGTCCTTCACCTGCCTAGGTGGCTGCTGACTCTTGCAACCACTGCACCCCCGCCCAAGGAAGGAGACGGACTGAGGTTGGGGCTCATCCAGGGAGGACTGCCGGTCAAATAGAGGCATATCTTTCAAAATTCATGGCTTGCTGTCGCTTGTGACCTGCCACGTGGCCAAGCTCTGTGGTACCCGACCTTGGCCTGGATCCCTCGGAGTGAGGTAGGATGTGAGACCTGTGGCTCCCACCTGCTGTAGTGACACTTGACCCCCACTCCTGTGCTTGGGAGTCTGGTCTGCGACTCTGGAGTTCCCTGAGTAAACCCTCCCAAGGGGTCAACAGGCAAAACCACCAGAGAGCCCTCACCATTGATGACGACACATGACAGGCTACGGGGCTGTAGCAGGAGCCGTGTTCAGGCCGACTTCTTTCGGTGGCATCCATGCTGCTGCCTGGGGGCACCCCTCTCCGGCCAGGTCTCCAGTTGGAGAGGAAGAAACGCTTGACCCGTTGGGATCTACGGTGGCCACGCCTGGCACATCTGTGAAAGTGCTGATGTGTGTTCCCCCTTGGCCATGTCATCGCTGACTAGGTGACCATCTCTGGATTCACTTGTACAGAGGGACGCTGCCATGTCATTGTTCAGGGTGAACAGGGATCGCTTTTTGCGGGACATGCTGACTAGGTCGGCTGGGGGGCCTTCAGGGGATAAGATGTCAACAGCTAACAAAGATCACCTCCCGGAGACTGACAATATGGATAGGCCGGTGACTTGGTCCTTCCTGGAGGCCTTATTCGCATCACTACAAGAGGACCTACAAGCTGTCAAAATGGACCTATCTTCTGATCTGCCTGAGGTTCATCGAGACCTGGAGGAGATGGGCGACAGGGTCTCGGCTCTGGAGGAGCAAGAGTCTGGGCGAGTTGAAGAAGTCAAGTGGCTGCAACAAGTAGTGCTCCGACTCCGGGATTAACAGCTCGACCTACAGGCCCATACCGAGGACTTAGAAAATCACTCATGGCGTAACAATATATGCATTAAAGGGGTCCCAACGTATGCAGAAGGGGCCAACCTGGGAGACTATGTTGGAGCTCTCTTTAGACATATCATGGGGGCCACGGCAGACAAAGAAATAAAGCTTGACCAGGTGCACTGGGTAGGGGCACTGAGACCGGAGAAGGCCCCTTCTGCGGAAATTCTGGTGTGCGTCCATGATTTTCAATTGAAGTAGAATATACTGTGCAAAGTTCTAGTTTAGAGGACACACACCTTTGCTATATCAAGACTTAGCATCTATTACTCTGTAAAAGTGCTGAGACTTCTGTCCAGTTACCGTTCACCTAAAGGAAGCCTATATTTCTTACTCCTGGGCCACCCCTTCCAGATCATCTTCCGATATGAGAACAAAGTCTACCAAATCAGATCTTTTACAGAGGCCTGCTGAGTGGTTGGTATTGCAGACCCTCCTGCAGAGGGGCAAAGAACCAGCCGACAGGGTCGGACGGTGCGCAGGCGCTCACACTGGCAATGGTCCAAAAATGCGCTTGTCGGACTGTGGACTAATCGAGATACCATGGCGCTGGAAAGGAAGACGGTACTGGAGATGCTAACTGGCGATGCTGACAAGGCAGACACACCTTGAGGCTGAGGAGACTTTGGTTACAAGGATTCTTTCCATGGCAAGGGGGGGCGAAGGAGGGTGGGATGGGGAGTAGCCTGGTGATATGTGCCAGTCTTGTGGATCCTTTTTCATTGGGACATTCCACCATTTTGAGAATTTAGCTTATTATGGCCCTGACCACCCAGTCTGCACTCTACTACTTGCTCCCTTCACTGATGGACATCTATGGTTACTGGTTACATGTTTTTCTGATTCGTTTGTAGGGGTTGTTTTGGAGGGATTGTTACTCCTTCTCCGCACATGGTCAATCCTTTGCTGTTCAATATGCCTTCTTAGGGTCTACCTCAGGTGGGGAGGTTTCATGGCTCTATGCCCTGACAGTCTAGAGGGCACTCTGCCTTACATCCCTGTTTTCCAGGAACTTAAGGTCACTAGCCCAAATGTAAGAGGCCTTAATAATCTCACTAAACGGTCCGCAGTCCTTACACTCCTAGAACAATCAGGTAGTGACATACGCCTTCTGCAGGAAACTCATCTAGTTTCTAAGGATGCACCCAGAATGCAGTCCCTCTGGTTCCAGCACCAACTTTGTTCCTCATGCCACACTAAAAACAGAGGAGTTGACATTTTCTTCTCAAGGGGGTTCAAAGGGGAAATACTGTCAACAATAGCGGAGGTTAAGGGATGCCTCCTGGCAGTCCGCCTGGGTTTGGGCACCTTTCACTTCACTCTGGTAAGTATTTAAACATCTAACGAGCACTAAGAATCCTTTATTACTAGCTCCTTGAAACCTGAGCTCCGGTCTCCTGATGCCACTATCTTGAGACGGGGGACATGAACTTGGTAATGGACACTAATATGGATCGCTCAGGGAAACCTTCCAATCGAAATGGGAGCTCTGCTGCAGGGTTACGATGGCTCGTAGATTGTGGAATGCAAGACATTTGGCGATGACTAAACACCTCTACTAAAGACTAAATGTTTTATTTGGCTGCACATAATATGTATGCATGTATTGACCACTTCCTTGCGACCCTGCTAGCTTAAATCAGAAGTGGACATTGCCCCCCAATTTCTCACAGACCATGCACCCCTCTCCTTATCTCTCAGACTCAATGTCTCTCAACCTAAAACTTTGAGCTGGCGCCTTAGAGACTCCCTGCTTCAGTCACCAGCCACGGTCAATTCCCTCCAGAAAGTGATTGCAGACTACCTCCAAACCAATGATACAGGGGAGACCTCCCTCGCCTCTATTTGAGAAGCTCTGAAGCTAGTAGTGAGGGATGAACTTATAGCTGTCTCCACTGCAGAGAATCGCATTCTCCAAGGCAAATGACAGCGTTTAGAGAGATCTGTTTCAGAACTCGAGGCTATCCATAAGCGGACGAGGGTCCCTAGAGTGTGGAAGGAACTTGAAAAAGCATAGCTTTTTCTTAAATGTTTAGATCTCGAAAGGGCGGAGTACGCTATGGTACAACTTAAACATAAATTTTACCTTGGGAGTAACCATTGCGGGCATATGTTGGCACATCTCCTATTCAGCAAAATCCATTCTGGACCTGTGAAGACCATACGTACTGGACCATCTACAGAGGTATATTCAGACACAGAGATAGCACCGGCCTTCCAGGCCTTTTACGGTTCTCTATACTCTATCTCCGATGGCCCCAGTGGAGATCCTTTGGGTTACCTCCACAATGTCACCCTCAGTCCCAATACGGACATAGAGCCTGAGGTTCTGGAACGACCCATATGAATAGAAGAGGTGACCTCGGCCATCGTTTAAAACCAATCAAGTCGCGAGGGCCCGATGGCTTTAGAGCACAATTTTACAAGGATTTTTACCAGGATCTCACCACCTTGCTTACCCGTCTCTATAATTCCGTTGCTGTCTCGGGCTCCCTTACTGGCTCCATGTTGGAGGTCACTATATCGCTAATGCGGAAACCAGGCAAAGATTCGGCCCTCTGTGGGTCGTATAGACCTATCTCTCTCTCAAATATAGACGCAAAATTTTTCACCAGTATCTTAGCACACCGCTTTAACCCATTAATGCCAGGTCTGGTTGAACCAGACCAGTCGGGATTTATACCCGCACATTAGTACGGCAATAATACCAAATGCCTTCTGCACCTCCTTGACAAATTCATAGGCACTGCTTCTCTCCCTTAATGCCAAAAAGGTGTTCAATCATGTGCATTGGCCCTATGTCTTTGAGACATTGCGGAAATTTAGTATTGGTGAGAGGTTTTGTAGATGGGTCGGAAGTGTTTATAGCACCCCCTGAGCTTCAGTGAGGATAAATGGTCTAACATGCTCTTCCTTCCCTATACAATAGGGAACAAGTCAAGGGTGTCCCTCATCCCCTCTTTGTTTTGCGTTACACATGGAGCCTCTAGCACAAAGGCTGAGGGATAATCCGTCCGTCATTGGGATTCCTTTTGGGCGTGATGGTGATCTCATCAGCCTTTATGCTGATGATGTCATCTGATCAATCACTGATCTGATGTCCTCGCTTTCCGCACTAGTCGCAGAGCTCCACACCTTTGCGGAGGTCTTGGGATTTAAAGTAAATGTGCAGAAATCCAAGATTTTGAACCTCTCTGTCTCTTCCCCTCACCAAAATATTTTACGCTCTGTGTTTCCCTTTGAGAGGAGGATGTGTTTCATATCCTGCCTGGGTTTTAAGCTTTCCCGGGCTCTCCCTAAAACTCTGGCTGCCAACTATACCACCCTTACTTCTCAATTACGCAGAGATCTGTCTACATGGTGCAGTTTCCGCCTCTCTTTGAAGGGTAGAATAGCAGAGGTCAAAATTGCCATCCTACTGCGTATATTTTATCAATTCCAGACCTCATCGTTGACCCCTCCGTGCAACGCCCTCACTCCCTCCAGTTGGAAATCATCAAATTACTGTGGGACAGCAAGAACCCTGCCTTCATAAACAGTGACTCTACCGCTCGAAGCAGGACGGTGGTCTGACAGTTCCCATGATACTCTGCTACTATCAAGCCACCCAACTTAGATTTCTAATAGATTGGAACCACCCGCTCTCTGAAAAACATTGTTCCTTTATGGATCAAGCAGTTGCTGGTTCCAACATATGGAAGGAAGTCTGGCTGCCCCATAAACATATAGCCTGGGGCCTCTATTCCTCCCCGGTGACAAGATTCATGCTCAAAGTGTGGGACACTGTAGTACTCTTACAGGCTGCACAACTTTCCCTTCCACCATGACCCCGATTCTGGCCAACACAGATTTCATCCCAGGAGGGACCCAGAATTGTTCCAGCAATGGCAAGAGGGGGGTAGTAAGCAATTGGGTTGCCTTTTCGACACTCTAGGGCTTGTTCCCTTCGACCAGCTCAAGGATGATTATTCGTTACCAGACTCTGACCGCATACACTATTTACAACTATGACATTAGGTGACAAGACCGGAGAACAAGCAGGGACCAGGGTGACCTCTGACCCCCTTTGAGAAATGGACAGTCCTTAAAGCTAACGACTAGTGCCTCATAACTGAACTACAAGCCATACTAGGCAAGGTGTCTTCCCTCACTAAATCCAAAGGGCACTCAAGAAGGGATGCAGAGCTTGGGATAGCCCTTTCTCCTAAGGAGTGGGAAGATATCTTTTACAGGGGACATTACACTGCACATAACATGGCTAGCATTGAGACTGCCTATAAAATTGTCTCTTATTGGAATCTGACCCCAGCAAGACTTCACAAATCGAATGCAGGGTGCTTGGAGGGAGTGCAGGGACACTATTTCACCTTCTATTGCACTGTCCAAAACTCACTACTGAGATGAATTACTGAACAACATCTACTCTGCCTTTAACACTTCAATTCCAAGGTTCCCAACCTACACTATCCTTGGACTTCCGAATCCCTTGACTCATCCGCTACACTCTAACCGGGGGAGGCAGATAACGCTAGCCTTGGGGGCGGCCCACCAGGTGATTCTAGCACTCAGGGGCACTGATATGACTCCTCCTGACCACACCTCCTGGTTACACACGACTGGTTTAGCCTGAGGACAGAGAAACGTTTCCTGTCAGTGGATCCGAGTTGCACCTCTTATCCTGACCTGAGGGCACCCTTCATTCAAATTTTGTCCTCTGAATTTCGAGAGCTTACATTCCCTGCCTACTTGGGCTGCTCCGCTTGGTTCCCACTGAGACCCCCACAGACAGCTAGGCACCATTCCAGATCCTACCATCCTCACCATATCGTGACGCCAATACTATTGACCATATAGCTACTGTACTTAAGGAGAATTGGAGGTGGGTAGTGTTTAACAAGTTATTTTTGTCTAATTAAACTGCCTGATCAACGCTGCTGGCCCCAGGATTGTAGGCAGAAAAGCTGTTATTGCTACAGTATATGTTTTACAGACCTCTGCTGGCCTTTGGTTGTAGGCGAATTGCTGTGTATTGTCTTGAACCAGCTTTAATAAATAGAATTGTTCCATAAAATTACAGCAGGCAACAACAAAGCAGTGCACACTCTGGTGCAGGAAATCTACTGGGCCTCTAAACCTCCTTGCCCTCTTAGATACTAGGAACTGATAGGTAGTTTGAATCCCCCTTGCCTTATTATATACTAGGGTCTTACAGGGGTTTGTCAGTATCAATTGTAATTATACCTAAGTACCATGTATATTTAATCAGAGCACAGGCCCTGGGTCTGGTTAGCAGAGCCAAGGGCACAATCAGAGTATGAAAACCAGCACCTAGTACTCAAAATGGGGGCAAAAAGTAGGGAACATTGTAAACAGGTCCTGATTTCTCACACAACCCCCTCCCAGCCAACAGCCAAGGAGACTCAGCCCATCCCTGGAAGAGTTTTCCCTGGTCTGTCAGGCGAGGAAGAAAGTGCAGAAATCAGGCTGTACAATTGCAGGACCTACTCTGCATTACATCCTCCTGCCAAGGTCACTTCCCTGCGAAGCTGAACCATCTCTACAGTAACAGGACCCATTTTAAACTGAAGCTTCACCACTGCTGTTTAATTTTCTTCCTCCTTTTTAGTTTGCCCACCTCCTCTATCCCTAACTTTGCTAAGGTGACACCTAGCTTACCCACAGAGGTTACCCAACACTTGACCAATCCACCATAAACAACAGGGTCAGGGGGCCTAACTAACTTTTGGCAATGGGGTCTGCCTCCCATGTCACGTACAGTGCTGCCATGAGGGCCAGCACCCATCAGAGGCTACTGACACCTATCAGAATCCATAACCACACCCTAAGCTCTCCACTGACAAGTGGCAGAGCTGCTCTAGAGGCAACTGTGGGCTCCTGGAACCTCTCTTACTGTTTAGAGTGGGGGTCTACCACATCCTGTGGCAGATATCCTCCTTCCACTCTCCCCTCCGTCAGTGCAGGGGTGGCACCCAGCTGTTTGAGAGCTGCCTGGCTGCTCAGGACTTCCTTGCAGTCATGTGAAGCCTCACCAGTGCCTACTTTGGATTTCTTCCTCACTGGGACTAAAGACCCTTGGCCCACTGGAACTCTCTTTAAGAGTGACTTAACTTTCCTCTTCTTTTTCCCTTTCTTTTGGGAACCCAGGGGCATATCTACAAGGGCTGGCGATAATTATCGCTCAGCGCTCTTAGCGTGAGGATAATTATCGCCGGCCAACTCTGAATTTTATCGCGGAGATAGCGTGCTATCAGCAACGCTTATCTCCAAAGCGATAAAATTCAGAGCGCAAGCTGCCAACTGTGCGATTATCGCTGGAAATCCAGCTATAATCGCACAACTTTTGGCGATAGCTTGCTGATAGGGCTACACATACTTAGCCATGATATCCACCTTCCATAGGATATCATGGCTAAGTCAGTGTCAAAGCAGGCGTAAGGGAAGTAGCGATAACAGAGGTTATCGCTACTTTTCTTGTCGCCATGCTTCGTAGCGTGAGGCTTGATAATAGGAGAAATGTCGCTTAGCGACATTTCTCCCGTTATTCTGGGGAGGAACGCCCACTTTGCATCTCATTAGAGATGCAAAACTGGCCGATATGTGAAAGGGCGAAGAAGCATGGATTCACGCGTTAGCGTGTCCTTGCTAATAGGGCGTTAAAATTATCGCCGCTTTTCGTCCGAAAACGGACGCTAAAGCGGTGATAATTTTATCGACAGCCCTTGTAGATATGCCCCTAAGTTTCCTAACAGTAGGGATTGACTCCCCAGGAACTTTGGGTTGGGTAGGCGCCCTGGGCGACCGCCCCACTTGGGATCCGACCAACTTCTGGGAGGTCATTGCCCAGTAGACAATCTAAGGGGAGGTCTGCACTGACTACTTCTGACTACCACATTACAGTGGCGGCTGGTGACCTTTGAAAGTGGTGAGGTGTAAAAGTTCGGGATGAGTGCCCTGTGGCGAGCAAGCGTAGCAAGTGAGCCCGACTGTCATAAGGGGAGGGGGGAATTTAACCCCCATGGGAAAATTTGGAAAAAAGAGAGGGCACATAGTGCATTTTCAAGGAAAAATTAGAAACTAAGCAACTTACATACATTTTAAACCAGACAGGACTTTTGGCTTTGTCAAGGGTGGTTGTTGGCTGTTTAAGATAAATGAGTAACAATGATTTTGTTGCATATAATATTGAAAATGTTCCAATACTGAAATTGTGAGACTGTGAATTAAACATTACTGAGGCCTGTGAAAAGGGTAGTGGTCTTCAGGGTGTTTCGATCATTTATGTTATATATTTTTAGAGATGTATATAGTGCTGGCTAGACCCGAGGGTATCAGAGAGCTTTACAAGACATGTGACACAGAGAGCATAGCAGTGATAGAAGGATTACAGGCTGATATAGTCTATCCATAATGGATGGAAAACATTTCAACATTTACATATGACAAGGGAACAGGAGCAAAGGTGTGAGTGACTGGGTAAATGAAAGGGAGGGAGAAAAGAGTGCTAATAGAAGAAGGGAAAGATGGCATGCCTATAAAATGAGCAACATGTTCTGTGTTTTGCATAGCACTTAGTACCTCAGGTCTAGTTTCTAAGCCCTGTATATAGCAGTTTGATGATACTCAATGCGTCGGCCTTGGAAGGATGATAGGATGGGTTGGTCATGGCAGCAAGGGCCTAACCCACTAAGCCACCTGAACATCTACTTTTACTCCTGTTCAGACTTACATCACAGCTGTTCTATGCCAAGTTTCATCTCTCTTCCTTCCTGTCACCTCTTGTGACAACTGTGCCTCTCTACCTCACACTCTACCTCCACCCTCACCTCCCTCGTGCCCATCACACCTGCCCGAGTCTGTACACTTTGCCATGAATCATTCTTTCCCCACTTCCTGAACATGTCTGACTGGCCCCGTTTCATCGAACACAGGCCAGTCTCAGCTATCCCTGGAGGTACAGCCTCGAACTTCCCAGGCGCTGACACCCCGTTTTCTGAAAATATAGGGGCAGATTTACAAGCCCATTGCGCCACTTTTGCGTCACTTTTCCCATGTTAAAAGTGGCGCAAGGGGCTTGTAAATCTGCCTCATAGTGCCTAGAAGTCAACGCTCACAGGGGGATATTCACAAAAACGTGCGCTAAACATCCCCAAAAAATGTTAACGCAACTTTACACATCGCAGTCTATCGCGGGAAAATAACCCCATGTTAACGTGGAATTCACAACACGGCGGTACCATGCGATAGCCCCCGAAACCGCGGCCAAAGTCCGTGATACAACCACCGCAACGGCGATAAAAACACAAACCCCAACGCGTAAAAAGACGCGATGGGCCCAAACGCGATAAGAAAACAGTGATAACCAGCGAGAGGCCAGCAATACCCATGCGTAATGCGGGAAAAAGCACAAGAACAGCATACGGAAAATGCCACTAAAAAGGAAATCAACTGCGGAGTACCACGGATGCACCCTGACCGACTGCAGAGGACAACATGAACCCCACAATCCCCACGGAGGAACACCCAGGAATCCAGGGCTCGTGGAAGGGCAATGGGAAGAGGAAGACGGGGTACAGTCTGCAGGAAAACCCATTATCGCCACGGATGAGATAGAACACCACCACCAACTGTACGTCACCTCCAATGTGTCATTGGCAACAAAGAGGCAAAGATGGCACACCATCTCGGACCATGTGAATGCCGTCGCAGCGCCGAGGAGGACAATGGAAGAGGACAAGAGGCGCTGGACTGATGTGAATGGCAAAACCAAGCGGAAACTCGCTGCCAACACGGAAGCAGCAGCGCACTTCGGAGGAGGGGGGTCAGCAGAACACCAGGAGCTGAATGACATGGAGAAGATGGTGGCCACAGTGACCAGTCGGAAGACGGTGACAGGAGTTGGGGATCCGGACACTGCCCAACATGACCTGACACTACATCAACAGGGTGCGTACCGACCAGGGAGTGGGGGGACGGGGGGAGATGGGCACAATGGCACACATGCACAATTAAGCAGAGCACACTGCACACCCACAATGACTCAGGATCATGTCCCTGATCCCACGGGAACACTTCAGTACACACACAAACACCAAGTAGTCCCACGTACACCATGTGCCCAAAGGGGCACCCACCCAACACATCAACAATCACACAACCAACACATGCACACGTGCGAAACACAGCAAACATGCATATACGTCAGCCACACTGACAATGCAAGAGACACCACATGACGAGTAGCATGGCTGCAGTCCAATCATCATGACAATGTACACGGCACAACACTGAGGTGGCTGAGTGTGAACCACAACCGGAAAGGAGCAGGTCACACTCAGACACAACCACCTGCCCAAACAACCCCTGACGTCAACGACACATCTGCGGACAAACCATGCCCAAGAGTCACAACTCGACAAAGAGCACAAGTTACCCAAGTCTGCAACATCTCAGCACTGTGGAAGCACAGAACTGAAAGGCACACCGCATGAAAGGGATAAGTGGCAGCCAAATCAGAGCCGCAGGAGCGACTCACCCACCGTGCAGCATACGCACATAAGAATAAGTGCACCTCGACATTGACAACATCCTGGTACAAACAGCAACACCTCCACAACAGAACACAGGACACAACTGGTGCCGCATATGTGCACAACATGGCCAATCACATCTGGCACAGCAGGAAACTGTGACATGACAATGTACAAGTACAACCTGTAACCTGCAAATAATTTTTATTCAGACATGCTGTGCTTGTGGACATTTTGTACTGTCCTATGATTGCCAGGGACGGCCACAATGTGACGTGCTCATGAGAAGAAATTGGCAATGAGGGTGTTCCTACGAGCCATTCCTGCCGCAGCTGCAGTGGGATGTGGGCCACCTGCCCCATCATCCTCATCATCGTCCGGTACTTCTGGAACTTGGATCCATGGGACATTGGTGCGTACACAGATGTTGTGCAACACACAACATGCAACGATCATCTTGCACATGATGTCTGGGCTGTACAGGAGCTTTCCACCTGTGCCATTCAGGCACCTGAAACGTGACTTCAACACGCCAAATGTGCATTCCACGATGCCCCAGGTGCGTATGTGGGCCGCAATGTACTGCCTCTGGGCGGGTGTGTTCATCCTCCAAGAGCAAAGTGCATATTCTTGATCACCTGTGACAGTGCAGAGAGAAAAGAGTCAATACTTGGTTCGGCATGATGTGTTGGCAGGCCCACTAGTCCAGTGACGCCTGTGCTGGCTGTGTGTGGGGTGAGTGTAAGCCAGCCCTCAGGGAGTAGCTGGTGCTGGCAACAACTCCAACAGTCATCAGGCACTCAGGAATGCAATGTTCGAACAGCAAGGGAGCATGACTTGAGTTGCACAGAGTTAGTGGCCCTGGATGCGCAGCGGCCGACACAGGCCTACCACCACGGGACGCTGACTTGCGGGAGACTGGGGTAGGGTCATGAGGGCAGAGCAGGGTCTCGTATGTATCAAAGGTGGCTTTCGCGGTGTGTCTGGGGGGAACGCGTTTTTTTTATCGCCCTATTATCAAGCTGTCACTAACAAGCATTAGCGACAGCTTTATGGCGATCGTGGCCGCTTTTTTCATAGCCTTGTATGCCAGCAATAGTTTTCGCGAAGGAACTGTGGGAACTGTGGCTAGCTATGTAGACAAACCATCCCCAAAGGCTTAGCCCTTCCGCCACTCATTTGCAAATGTGGGGAGAGGTGGGAACCAAGTATGTGCGATGGAGGGACTCGATCCATAAGGAAAGTATGTACACAAGGCGCAGTGTGTCGGTGTTGTGCTGGACAGTCGGGACTAAGCTGAGTGCAGACCTGCCCATGTGGCCATATAGTGTGTTTCCGTAGTCCAGCCTGATGGCAATGAATGTGCGGGTGACTGTCTTACCTGACAATGGTGGGATCCATTGGAAGGTTGCATGGAAGACGCAGAGGCAGTTGAAGCTGCTGCAGGCCACTACGTAAACCTGTTGGTTCACGGAGAGGGAGGAGTCAAATACGGTGCCTAGGTACCTAGAGCTGGGGGGCTGCTGAAGCTGTTGTCCCACCAGGTGATGCCACATGATGATGGTTTCGTAATGAGGATGAGGACTCATGTCTCCTCTGTGTATAGCACCCCCCAGCTGTTGATCATCCATGTTGCAACTGACAGCAATCCTTCCTGGAAGCCTAGTTTGGTGTGTGGGCATATTGTTGATGTAGAATATGAGCTTTGTGTCCTTGTAGGTGGTGATGTTTAATGGCATCCTCAATCCTGCACCAGTTCTTCTCCATGTGTCAGCAGATGCATCTGCCATCTTTGAGGTTGTTGGTGACCAAGGTGTCATTTATTGCACGCTGTATGTTGCAGTTGCATATTGGGGCAAGTGTGTATGCGCAGTTGGAGATACATGTCTGTAAAATGAGATCCAGCACCATTGGTGATGACTGCAGCGTTGTGGGTGTTGCTGTTGATTTTGGTGTGCAGCATCTCCTCGTTGACTGAGCTCCACTAACTTTGTGTGGGTCCGCATGTGGTCTAGGGTGGCTTGGGATTGACCGACGAGGAAGTGTATGCGTTTGTGGTCACTACATGTACGTTTAGTGGGCTTGATGAACTGGACGAAGTTCACACATGCAAAGAAGGTGTCAAAGGTGTGCCCTGCCTTGTGGCTCAGTGTGGTGAAGTATTGGGACAGACTGATGTCAGCAAACATGTCCCAGATTGTAATGGATAATGAGTAGTCGTGGTATGTGAGTTGGAGGCCCTGCTCAGGAATGAGTATGTAGTCCAGGGAGTGCAATGCGTGGTGTCTGATGATGTTGATGGTGTGGGTGAAGCGTTCCTGCCCTCAGTGGGCCCTGCAGGCCAGGGGGCTGCTGAGTGTCGCTTTGTGGCAGCTCTGGACATGAAACTGCATGTGTTGTGCGGTCGGGCAGGTCTGGCGGCAGCGGCAGCATCAGAACTGAACGTGATCCGTGTCTGGTGTGGCCTATTGCCAGTTAAACGTTCTCATGCATTGACTGCGAGGAGTGCGGATGAGTGCTATCGCTAGATGGTAGGAGAGCCAGGGTGCCTGTTGGTTTGTGTGTTATGCCTGCGGTTATGCGCAGATGGCCTTAACATTGTTGCACAGTAGGAGTGCCAGTAATGCAACCGCGCAGCGCACACAATCAAATTGGCTCGGGGGCGGGAAGATCAACTGTGAGGCAACGTAATTAGCATTGATACTGGTAAACAGTCAGAAGCGACACATGGCTAACATGAAATCCAACATATCACAATTTACACACCACAAAACCATCAACACTAACAACACAGCCTGCATAACCAATAATGGACACATCTCACCATCACATGTTACAGATGAACAAGGATATGCACTCTGCCCGTGGATGATGACACCCCTCCAAAACCCCACCACCCAGACACAGAGGCAGTATAATGCGGCCCACAGATGCACCCGGTCCATTGTGGAGCACACATTTGGCGTGCTAAAGTCACGTTTCCGTAGCCTGGACATCACAGGTGGCAGACTGCTGTACAGCCCCGAAATGGTGAACAAAATCATCCTAGCATGTTGTGTATTGCATAATATATGTGGGCGCACCAATGCTCCATGGATCCAAGTGCCTGCTGCACCAGACGATGACCAGGATGATGATGAAGATGAGGCAGGTGGAGCACACCCCACAGTTAATGCAGCAGGAACTGCCCGAAGGAACCTAATAATAAACAATTTCTTCAACTGAGCACATCACATTGTGACAGTCCCCATCAAATGTATATCAGTGCAAAATGACCCCAATCACGGTTAGTGCCAATAAAAATACACAACACACATACCCTGTCTGCATGTTACTCTCCTGCATAAGTACATCACTCTGAAAAGAGTACGTTACACAATAAGTGCAACTAACATCACAACACTCAAATCATGGTGGGAATGTGTCCTCAGTACAGAGATGCTCTTCAGCGTGTCAAATGTGCAAAAGTAGGCTTTTTATGGTGTAAATTGTGCTACCAAAATCAAATATTTTGTGTGTCCTTTTGTGCAAATCATGAAATATAGGTTGTCCTCTGTGCAAAAATCTTAATTGTAGGGTGTCGTTTTGGGGCAATAAGTAAATTGAGTGTGTCCGTTGTGTTAAATAATGAAATGTATGGTGTGAAATGGGGTAAAAGATGAAAAATGGGCGTCAAATGGGCTAAAAGATGAAAAATCTGCGTGAAATGGGGTAAAAGATGAAAAATGGGCGTGAAATGGGGTAAAAGTTGAAAAATGGGCGTGAAATGGGCTAAAAGATGAAAAATGGGCGTGAAATGGGGTAAAAGATAAAAAATGGGCGTGAAATAGGGTAAAAGATGCTTTTTAGGGTGTCATCTGCTATTAGCTTGGAATCTACTTCCACCTCAAGATCATGAGCCTCTACAACAAATTTGTGGACCACACACTGGACGCAGCAGCCGGACCACCCGCACCCTGAGACACCAACCAGCCCACCATCTCCAAATGGACACCAGGCACGGATGAAGACACCGCCTACAACATGAAAGGCATCCACTCGGGGGCCCACACAGACCCCTGGCCCCCTCACAACTACCACAGAGCCGCATCTGCCATCGCACACGAAACACTTCGCAACATCAACACCACCTTCTAAACATGCACCTTCACAGACAAGTGGAAGCGCGCAGAAGTCATGCCCCTGCTCAAGAAGCACACAGCTGACCCCACCGACCTCAAGAACTATCGGCCCATCTCGCTCCTCACCTTCGCAGCCAAAGTCACAGAGAAAACAGTCAACAGGGAACTGACAAGATTCATCAAAGAGAACGCCATCCTCAACCCGTCACAATCCGGATTCCAAAGCAACAACAGCACTGAGACCGCCCTACTTGCCACCACAGACAACATCAACACCCTCCTGGACCAAGGACACTACGCAGACCTCATCATACTCGACCTTCCAGCAGCCTTCAACAACGTCTCCCACCGCACACTAGTCACCAGACTACATGACGCAGGCATCCAAGGTACACCCCTGGACTGGATCCAATCATTCCTCACCGTACGTAGGCAAAGGATCAGACTGCCACACTTCCTCTCCGATCCCACGACAATCACCTGCAGAGTCCGACAGGGGTCAACACTGAGCCCGAGCCGCTTCAAAACCTACATGGCCCCCCTCGCAGACATCGTCCAACAACACGGCCTCAACACCCTATCGTACGCTGACGACACCCAGCTCATCCTCTAGCCCACCAAAGACCACACCACCGCCTACAACAACTTCCAGAAAGGAATGCAACACGGCGCAGTCTGGATGGCCAATAGCTGCATGAAGCACAACCCCGAGAAGACAGAAGACCTCGTCCTTGTAAACACCCCTTCAGCATGGGACAACACCTGGTGGCTGACGGCCCTCAGAAGACCACCTCCCCCCGCAGACCACGCTAAAAACCTCTGCATCATACTCGACACATCACTCAACATGAACCAGCAGGTCAACGCAGTCACACACAGCTGCTTAAACACACTCTGCATCCTTTGCAGGTCCTTCTAATGGATCCCCCCTGAGTCAAGGAAGACAGTCACCCACGCACTCATCACCAGCAGACTGTACTACGGAAACGCACGCTATGCCGGCATCAACAAGTCCATACTCTGCAAACTCAAGACAGCACAGAACCCCACCGCCAGACTCGTCCTCGGCATCCCCTGGCACAAACACATCATTTAACACCTACGATGACTCCACCGGCTCACAGAGGAGAAAATAGTCAGCTTCAACATCCTCATCTCACGCCTACAAATGCCTACAGAACAACGGACACAAATACCTCAATGACAGATTCAACTTCCACGTACCCAAAAGAAAACTCCAATTTACAAAACTCTCACTGGCCGAAACCCCTCGCATCAACAGAGCCAGAGCATGCAGAAGATCCTTCTCTCACATCGCAGCCAAGACCTGGACCGAGCTACCGACAGACATCAGACACGCCCCCTCCCTGAACACCTTCATGAAGCCCCTCAAGAGCTGACTCTATGGCCAACAGATCTGCGCACCCCCCCAGCGCCTCGTGACCCCCACGGGTGAGTAGCACACTTACAATTCCCCTGATTGATTGATTGATTTGTTGTGAAATATGCAATTAGGGTGTCACCTGGTGTGAAAGTTGCAATTTAGGGTGTCATGTGTTGTGAAATATAATATTTAGGGTGTCATTTGTGTGCCAATCAAGCATTTCATGTTGTTATAGGTCTCTGAAATTATTTTTGCTCTAAGACTGTACATCTGTGTATGAACTTGCTCTTAGCGTGAAGATCTGGCCGCTAAGACGAGTACGCAATGCTTTTTTCATACGCACGATGGACAAAATACATCGCTCAACACATTGTACAATACAAAATATTACTCATGAGCCTATTTGCGTGCGGATTTCACCGCTTTCTCAAAAACGCGCCGCAAATAGACAGAAAGTGATGTATGCATGTTCCTGTCTACTGGAGTAGTGTTTTGCACTTTCACTTTCTCTTTTGAGCACATTGCTGGTGATTGTGGAGAGTGCTGGAGGTGTTTGGTGGTGTGTGCTGCAGTTTTGAGCCTTGGAGAGTGTTGCTGTGTCCTGTGTCCTGTTGATAGTGTCTGTGAAGTGTTGTGTACTGATTTTTGTGTTTTTTTTGTCTCCTTTACTCAATCTTGTCGGGTGTTTGTCTTGGGGTAGTTAACTTTCTTTGTTGTTGCTGGGGATATTTTAGAGGGTTCTTTTTTTTGGCTGTGGGCTCACAGGTGTGCAGGGAGATGCCGGCTGTGGGCAGGGAGGGCAGGATGTCCGAGGGGGCATTGGGGGGCTTCCTGTGGATGATAAAATTCTACCTGCCCTTGATGTTGGAGAGGGGAGGCCGTATCCTTCAAGGATACAATGTAAGTGTCTGGAAGATGAGGTGGGAGCGTGTGCGGGTGCAGATGCTCCGGTTCTTTGGAGTGGACCGTACCGTGCGCCAGTGGAAGCACCGCTGGCAGGATCTGCTGGCCCGGGAAGCTGACCTTCTGGACTACGTGGGAGTCATGACTGGCCTACAGGGTGGTAAGTACAAACTCCACATTTAATCGTGAATGCTTCAACGTAAAAAATTGGGACGTGTGTGACACTGGTGTCAAAGTGAGAAGAGGTTGCTGAGTGAGGTGGGAGACGTAATGCACTCACGCATAATATTGGCACATCCGAGACACAACGCTGTATCAAATTGACCAGCATAGGGTGCTAGTCAGTGTCACACACTGCGCTGGAGCAACACTTAGCACTGTAGTGCCATAGCTGGCACACCTGTGCAAAATGTGCGTGCAGGCAGAAGATTGTTTGGGTACGGCAGGGGTGAATGTACATGAACTATCCAAGGAATTGGTCATGTGAGCTGTGTGCTGGCCAAAAGGTAGTGTTAAAATGCTGTCCTCATGAATTGTGGTACGTTAGCTACGCTGCCCTGTGAACATAGTTACTGTGTGACTATGTATTTCATATGTAAAAATGGTCAAAGGAAATCGGACATCTCCAGATTGTCATACACCGACAACCTCTGTGAAACTGCCTTGTGCAATCTGCAGCAATGCAATCGTACAAAGAGCATGTATAACATCAGGATGCATGTAGTAATGGTGCCTTGTGGATGTCTCACACTACTATTATGTGCATGTTAGCTAGCATTACAGTCTTGTTTGTCCCGACTCAGCATTCACAGGTCTGGTGTGAATGGCAGTCAAAGTGGACCCAATCATGTAGCCAACATGAAATGCAACACTACAGTTACTTGGCATTTTCTGTTATGGTGATGATTGGTATGAGGAATATGACACATATGATTTAACGTATGATACCAACACATATTTATTTTCTTGTCTCAGAGATGGTCGGCCACCAATCACACAGGGGGACATCGACAGCTTCGAGGACCCACACGCCACTGGTGAGTTTGGACATCATATATTGGCATAGTGCGGAGGCATGGATGTCTGTGTCAAATGATCAATGTTGTAGTATGCAGTATGGGTGTGTATCACATGTCCCTTGCCTACAGTGTGATGATGTATTGTGTAAGTCAGAGGTGTGCACAAATCGGTAAGTGAAGTTTGAGCAAAGCATTGGTCTCACAGTTGTAACTTTGCCCATCCCTAGTCAGTGATACACATTGAAAGTAAGGTGCATATCATCGAGACCCTATCGCCAACACAACGTCACTTTCATTGAAGTTGTGTTGTCAATAGGGGCCTAGCATCATGACCGAGGCAGCGTTAATCCACTTCACGTGTATTAACGCTTCCTTGTTAATAAGGCACCCTTTCACGCTGTGTTTAGCGTGAAAGGGGCGTGCAGTGGGTGTTGTGGTTGGCATTCCACAGCAACACCCATTGTATTTGACGCTGCCCCCTATGTACAAGTGCGGCATTGATAGATGGCAGCGCACAATTTAACACCAGTGACATCCTGGTTGTAATCTGGCATAATGAAGATGAATGCTTTTATCTCATCATTTTTGCTTTTTATATGTGAGCTGCCTTGTGCAGCACACATGGGAAAAGCAAAATGACATGGTTTGTATATGTACAGGAAGGTGGCCCTTACAGTAATTACAGAACCTTTTTTAATATTCCCTATTGTATCTTTCCTGTGTGCTGCACAAAGCAGCACACATGAAAGTTACTACATGGTATTCTAGGATTGATTATGTGCATGAAGGGGCACCTTCCTGTACATAAACAAACCTCCCCTGCACACAAACACCCTTGCACTCTGGTGCAAGGGTGCCTGCGTAGGCGCTAAGTTGTGAGATTTAGCGCCATCGCAGGGGGAAACGCAAGTCTGCACCACATCCTTGAAAATATGGTGCAGACTTGCGTTTGCAAAGTGGTGGATAGAGGCGTTAATCCGAGGAGGCTAACGCCTGTCTCCGCCACTTCCTTGTCAATATGCCCCTAGGTCTATGTGTTCTGTCACCACAGCACATGCCTGTGGATTGCAGAGCACACTGATAGGATAGGAGACATGTAAGTGGGTTTGCTGATGACTATCAGATGACATGGAATGCATGTACATCCTTGCCTGAGATGACTGTGCAAGTGTGCCCGATGATGCACAAGGAGGCAGTGCTTTTCAGTCTGTAAGTGCACAGACACAGTTCGGCACTGTGAATTTGTAGGTATGCTGCATGCCATCTTCAAAGTAGTGACAGTGTGTATCTTTGAGCCAAGCATATCAATGGCACGTTCCCCAAACACACAGCAAAGGTGGCACGATGAGTCTCATTGGCATGTTTGGCCACTGCAATGGTGCTGACAAGCTGTCTCCTTGAGGCCATTCCATGATTGACTCTGGATCAGGTGTGGGAACTCCTCTGTCCCAATTGGTGTCCTTACTGTGCACGCATTTACCACGCTTGCTTTAGCTCTGCCTTTCTTGCTGTGCCATTTATTTTACAATGCAGGGCTATCTGTGAGAAAGCATTACCCCTAACAACACTATGAGCATCATGACTCCAGGGTGCCGTTACAATGGTGAATGCATTTTGACTGTTTGCGTTGTAAAGGCGTGTGTATTTGGATTCACTACGGCATGAGCTTAGCAGATACAAGACATGCATGAGTGAGTGTGAATTTAGAGGAAACGATGTTTCCCTCTCTCTGCGGCAACACTTCACATATTGTGTAGTGGTGTTGGAGAGCGCGACAGCGCATCATGCATAAGTCAGCGTTCAGCCACACATCGGGTTTCCATATGTGCTGCATGATGCAGCATAGTTAAAAGTGTGAGTAGTGCTGTCCCCGGATTGTTCCAGGGCAGGTAGGGTAACCTTCCAAAACATTAACAAGCCCCCCGTCACACAGACACCCTTGCACTCTGGTGCAAGAGTGCCTGTGTTGGCGCTGACTTGATGGACTGCACACAGTTGCTGGGGGACACACAGGCCTGCACATGGGCATTGTACATATCATGCAGCACTGTGTCACAGGAGAGGATGAGTGTGATGCTACACACGGAGGGCTAATGCCTCCCTCCTCCGATTGCTTGTACATGTCACCCTCAGTCCGGGTATGTCATGGCACCATCGTTTGACACTGTCAGTCTCATTTGGTTGTGACAGTACATGTACCATGCCATGCACTGTCATGTCAGTCTCCCCAGCATGTAGTCACTGATCCATGCTTCAACATTTCGTTGTCCAGGTCACTCTCTGACTTCACATTGTTACGCTGGAGTGTAGGCTCCCATGTTTAAGTGATCTTGAATTACAGATGTGAATGGAGAACATTGACATAGTCTAAAGGACTCAGAATTTCCATTGTTGATATTTTACAGACAACATGACGCCAGCCGAACAACATGCCTTCCAGGTGAGGAAGGACCGCTTCAAGCATGTAAAGAAGGGGGGGCGTGGCCAGCAGCCACGGACGATGGCCGCCATTTAGGAGAGCTCCGCTAGCCAACAGCGCTAGAACCCGAAAAATCAGTCATAATCCAGGCCAATAGTGGCAACCAGCACCGAATAAGTCACCGCAGCAGCGTCAGAGAGCCCCAGGAAAAAATCAGCTTCTGAAACGACGCCGAGAGCGACATCCAGGCTGCAAGGCGAAGCGAGGAGCGGAGGCAAGATGGCGCGGCCCTCGCGCTCCGGCGCACTCTGAGAGCGGAGGGCACCCGGTCTGCCGATCGGCATCCTGGCGGCAGGCTTGGGCCCCAGACGAAGGTGCGGTGTGGGAAACACGGCGGAGGAGGCGGAGTAGAGTCCCGCAGCGGCGGGAAAGTCAAAGCCAGCAGCGCCATGGAAACGAGGCACGAAAGACCCCGCAGTGAGTGCGTGGCGCCTCCCTGAGAAGCAGCGCCGTTCAGGGGGCCGATCGGCATCCTAAAGGCAGATTTGGGCCCTGGATAGGAGCGGAGACGAGACCCGCAGCGGCGGGAAAGTTGTCGCCAGCAGCGCCTCCGAAATAAAGCGCCTACGACCCCGTCGGGGGTGAGCGAGGCCTCCCTGGGAAGCTAAGATGAACGGACAGCCGATCGGCGTCCTGGTGACAGATTCGGGCCCTCGACAGGTGCGGAGGGGGGATCCGCAGCGGCGGGAGAGTCACAGCCAACGGCGCCAAGGAAGCGAGGCGCATGCGACCCCACAGTGAGTAAGCGGTACCTCCCTGCGGAGCGGCAGAGTGGGTGAGTGAAGCTGGGGACGTGCAGCTCTGAGATAGACCCAGCCGGACATATGCCTGGAGGGCGGCTGTGGAACTCGGAGGGAGCGAGGGCAGGCCAACTATCGACGGAGGCAGCAGCTATCCTTGACAGGGCCTAGTGGGCTGCGCAACAGAGACCTATTCCCCACGGACAGGGACCACTTCCCCGGGCGGGTGATATTACCCGGTCTTGCCGCATGAGTGCCCCCCCGAGGCATAGGACCTGTCTTACATTACCACCAGAGACGGACAGAGGGGGAACGTGAATTACACTCCCTGGCACAGATCCACGCAACAGCGAAGGCTCTCATCCACAGAGTCCTCAAGGGTGACGCACGTGCGGCAGGCATGGGCCGCACCAAAGCAATGTCATCAGGCCAGGTGAATCAAATAGACAAATATACGGTCGCCAGGAACCGAGACGATGGCGCAATGGGCGGAGAGCCGCTGGGGGAACAGGAGGATCAGCTCCCAGATCCCTCCTTGAAAGACCTTATAAGAGCCATTACGGACCTGAGGGGGACACTCGAGCCCAAGCTAGACTCGGTCACTGGGGAGGTGGCCCTGCTCCGAGCGGATTTTCGCAAAATGTCTGAGAAGGTGCCCGCTGCGGAGGCAGACATTGGAGGACTACAGGCCAAAACCAAACACTTGGAGGAACAGGTCTCACGCCTCACTAAGAATCAGTCAGAGATTACTGCCCGGCTTGAAGATCAGGAAGGGAGAGCCCGTCGCAATAATATCCGGGTGGTAGGTGTGCCGGAAGGAATGGAAGGCCAGTCGATGGACCTTTTCCTTGAGGACTTAATCCTGAACAATCTGAAACCTAAACGCATGTCCTCATTCTTCTCCATTGAGAGAGCCCACCGGGTGTTGGAGGGCCGGCCGCGCCCAGGGGCACCACCACGCACGATCATAGCGCGGATACTGAACTTTAGGGACCGGGATGCCATACTACAAGCAGCACGTCAACATGGTGATCTGCATCATGAGAATGCTATCATCCACTTCTTCCCGGATTTCACCCTACACGTATAGCGCCAGCGACGTATGTTTGATGCAGCAAAGCGAGCTCTACAAGATGCTAATGTAAAATACATGATGCTCTTTCCGGCAAAACTTAAAATTATAGATGACGGGAAATCCTACTTCTTCGACTCGCCAGCAGAAGTAAGTGACTGGCTCGATGGCTGGCGCAAGGTTGATCGCAAAGGAGGGAAGTCCCGAGGGCCACCCAAGACTGGAGACGCACCTGGAGGGCGCGAGGTGGAGAATGGAGCAGACGGCCCTGAGAAGCACCACTGAACAATGGGCGATACAGACATTACCCCGTCCCCCGCAAGTATTATCGTTACATGTTGTAATCTCCGGGACTTGAGGCCTTGAAGGAGGGGGGAGGGCCTAGGGAGGGTGCGGGGAGGGTGAGATTCGTAGTTGGGAACGAAGCACATGGGAACTCTTGGGTCATCGAACTGTGCTAGCATTTCCAAAAGCTGAGGAACAAAGAGGGAGGGAACCAAAAGGACTAGGTTGCTACTAAAACGCACTTATAGGGTTAAGCAATCTCCTAAGGTACATATATGGGGCATTGCGATGGTGGCTGGCATGCTGCCCCTCTTTTACTGTTAACTATAACACAGTTCGGGTGACAGGCACTCTGTGTGTTTGGGAGGTAGGCGGTTCTTACTCACCAAGCAGGGTTGGAGGGAGGGGGGTGTTGGGTATGTTGGTCAATGTTAGTTAACATGTTTGCAGACTTGCTCAGGACCGTTATAGCCACAAACGTGCACCAAGTTGATAAAAAATGGAACCGGTGGGAGGAGAGGGCAACAGGTGGTAAACCTCAAACTGTGAATCATGGGGGAACAGACTAACCTGCAAGTGTGGACCTGGAATGTAAACGGGCTAGGCAACAAAATCAAGCGCACACTGGTTCTTCAGTACATTAAGAGGCACTCCCCAGATGTGGTGCTGCTTCAGGAGACGCACCTAAAAGGCAGCAAATGTAAAGCAATGGAACGATTTGGGTACAGGCTAGTAGCCCACTCTGGTTTTTTCTCAAGGGCACGGGGAGTGGGAATCCTGATCCATAATGCTTTCCCTTTGACCATAGCTAGTGTACATACGGACGAGGCGGGCTGCCTGGTAGTGGCTGTGGGTAAGTGGGAGGGGTGCACGATAGTACTTTGCTCACTTTACATGCCCCCGGGACTACACAGGGTCACCTTTCCCAGGATTAGTTCCTTCCTGCTCGAGTTTTCCCTGGGCACCCTTCTCTTGGCTGGTGATACCAATGCTGTTATGAACTCAGAGCTTGACCGCTCCAGTACCAGGGTGCATAGTAGGGGAGAGCATGACCTGGCCGACTTTATGTTGGCCCTTGGCATGATTGACCTATGGCGAGCACATAACCCCAAAACCAGACAGTACACGTACTATTCGGCTCGACACAACTCCTTCTCTAGGATTGATTACCTCTTCACACGGAACGACAGGGTAGAGGAGTTTTTGAATCCGAGGCAGATGGCTTGGGGCATCTCGGACCACTCTCCGGTGGGGGTGGCCATTAAGGGACCCGTACTCAATAGAGCAGCCTTCCCGAGAATCGACCCCTGGCGCCTAAGGGACCCAGATCTTAGTGACCAGCTCCGGAAGGGCTCAAAGCAGTACTTCCAAGAGAACACAGGCTCAGTCACCTCCAGCGTCACATTATGGGAGGCGTATAAAACGGTGCTGAGGGGACAAGCACGGGCACTCATTGGGGGAAAGAACAAGGATGAGGCGCTCCAAGTCAGATCCATGGAGCTTGAGATAATAGAGATGGAGCTGGAGGTGGCAGATGACACCTCGAGAGACCTGAGACATAGGCTTGCACTAAAACAACACGACTTGCGAGCACTTGCGGATGGGGCAGCGCAAGCGAATGCACTCGCGACGCAACATAGGCTATATGATGTGGGGGACAAGGCATCGCAGCTCCTAGCTTGGTTGGAGAAACGAGATAGAGAGCGATCCTGGGTGAAGGGTGTGCTAGATCAGGCAGGGTCACTACAGACAACCAGCACAGGCATAGCGGAGGCATTTGCAGTGCACTTTGAAGGGGTGTACACGCCGGTCAGCACTAGAAACGGGAGCGATTGTGAGGAATTTTTAAGAGATTTCTCCCTACCCACGCTATCCGAAGAGTCACGGGCTGCATTGGAAGCGGATCTCACGAGGGAGGAGTTGGGTGCGGTCCTGGGAGACCTCAACTTGGGGAAGGCAGCTGGTCCCAATGGACTTCCTGTAGAAATTTACAAGAGTCAAGCCTCCATGATAATCCCACCGCTACTAGATATGCTAGCAGAAGCCCGGGAGAAGGGTAAGCTCCCGTCAGACCAATGTGTGGCCATGATAGCAGTAGTGAACAAGGCTGGGAAACCGCCAGACCAGTGCACCTCCTACCGCCCGATTTCCCTGACCAATGTCGAGGCGAAGGTGCTTGCCAAGGCATTGGCCAACAGACTGGTACCTGTTCTTTCTGAAATAATACACCTTGACCAGTCGGGATTCATGCCTAAAAGAAGCACCCGCCACAACCTAAGGCAGCTCTATGGAGTGCTACACCTAACAAATAGTCCAGAGGCTCAACAGACGGCAGTGATGTCCTTGGACGCCTCAATGGCATTTGACAGTATAGAGTAGCCCTACCTGTTCAAAGTCCTCCGCAAACTGGGCTTTGGCCCCAACTTTAGTCTGTGGGTAATACTATTATATGAGAGCCCTAGCGCCCAAGTACGAGTCAATGGTGTAGTATCCAGATCCTTTGGGCTGGGCAGGGGCACTCGGCAGGGCTGCCCCCTGTCCCCACTGCTGTTTGCCCTCGCGCTGGAACCATTAGCGTACTGGATTCGAAGGGATCCGATGATCTGGGGAATAGTTTCCCCGGGTGGATGGGAAGAACGCATCTCGCTATATGCAGATGACATCCTCTTATACCTGGCAAGACCGTACCACTCAATGGCGAGGGTGCTCCACATCTTTGAGCTCTTTGGCAGCTATTCTGGTTACAGCATCAATTGGGCCAAGTCGGTGATATTCCCACTCTCGGGCCCCCCGCCCAGGGTACCAGCCAGCTGTCCCGCCCCGGTAGTAATGGAAGGGTTCAAATACCTAGGCATTCACATAATGAGAGACCAAGAGGGGTTTATGTGGAAAAATCTTGAGCCCCAGTTGGAGCGCCTCAGCGCAGATGTGCGCCACTGGCGCACCTTCCTGATATCATTGATGGGCAGGGCGGCCCTGTTCAAAATGATGGCCCTGCCCCGCCTTCTCTATGTTCTCCAAAACACCGCACATCGAGTCCCCCCAACAATTTAAAAAAAAATATCACAAGAAGTCAGACTGCTGCTGTGGCAAGGGGGCTCACTGAGAATTGCACTCACCAAGTTGCAGCGGGGGGTGTATGATGGGGGGTTGGGGGTCCCAGATATCAGACTCTACTATTGGGCCTCTCAGCTAATGGTTATCAACGACTGGGTATATGCCGACGAGAGTGAACCAGCCTACAGGTTGACAGAGCTGGCATGCCCGGTGGCCGCTATGCCTCACTCCTGTTCTCACGAAAGAAGAAGCTGGAGTGTCCTCCACACACAAAGGTAGTTGTGAACTGCTGGAGGGAGGCGAACAAACTACTGGGATGGACCGGGGAGTTGACTGGCCAAACCCCACTATGGGAGGGCGCCCTCCTCCAGGAGGTAGCCACACTAACAGGCTTCAGAAAGTGGAAGTTAATAGGGATTGAACATTTAGGCGATGCGTCCAGGGGCCAGCACCATTCACCTTTGAGAAGTTGCAACAAGAATACGCCCCACACCACACGCAAAAATACCACTATCTTCGGCTAATGCACGCTCTGCAGCGACACATCCAGCATGGCACCTCCATTCCGGAGTGCTCGCCTCTGGAAGACAGGCTACTCCTTGACCCTATTATGGAGAAGCCCACTTCCACAATTTACCGTAAGTTGGTCAATAACATGTCGGACCCCTAGTGACGCTGCGGGCAGCGTGGACTGATGAACTGGGGAACATGGATGACACAGATTGGCAGGAGGCATTACAAAGTCCAAGGGAGGTGGCAGTACGGACGCGATTTAGATTAGTGCAACTTAAAATACTACACCGCACATACTATCCGTGCACGCACCTCTACACCTGGGGTAAAACACACACAGCGCTCTGCGTTAGGGGCTGTCAGCAAGAAGGCACCTTTTTTCACATCCTGTGGGAATGCCCGATTGTAGCCAACTACTGGCGGGAGGTTACGGATGTTCTGTCCAGAGTCTCAGGTGTGCTTGTCCATATGGACGCAAAATGGATCCTTCTGATGATCAAAGGGGATTCCGACTGGCCCAGATACACGGGAATCTGGCTGGCCCTGGCAGCTGGTATCGCCAAAAGGAACATTACTCGGAGGTGGGGGTCGCCCTTGCCGCCATCACTGTGAGAGTGGGAGCGAGACCTGGACTGGTGCCAAAGGGCAGAAGAAACGGTTTATAAAGGAAGAGGATGCACCAAAAAGTGGGAGGGAATATGGTCATCATGGCTTCAATACAGATTGGGGTTGGACACGGAAGACCACCACCCATAACGACACGGTTGGGAGAAAGTGAAGATCTGTTTTTTTTTTTTTACTGAGGGGGTGGCTTCACCGGCTATATGTGTACACTGATATGGGCTGTGCCTCTTGAAATGAATGCTATTAATGTCCTTCTGTCCCACTGGGAGCCACATGTGGTAAGATTGTATTGTCAACTGGGTATGCACTACTGTAATTATGGTCGTCTGTGGTCAATTAAGCAAAATGTTAATAAAAAGATGTTTAAAAAAAAAAAGCATGTAAAGAAGGTGGCAAAAGGGTACCGCAACATGGCCAAGAGGCACCAGGAGGAACGGAAGAAAGGTACATGGAAGGTGGTGCCCTAGATTGCAACAACTGGCACACAGCCCATCCCAGGCCCCTCTGGCATCAGTGGTGGGTCCCAGCCTGGACAGGTGTCACATCCCCCTCCGGCCACACCCCCCCAAGGGACAGTCCCATCTGCACCTGGCGATCAAGTGGTGCCATTTACAGTGAGGGACAGGAGGATCCTGCATGATAACAATGTGTTCCTGGCAGAGATCAGGCGAGAAATGGCTGATCTGAACAGACATGTCACGGACATGAAAAAACACTTTGGACTGCCATGATGCCTGGACATGTTGGACCCCATCCCCCTCTTCTCCCTTCCCCTAATGTGTTAAAATCTGTTATTAGGTAGTGTTAGATTAGTTCTTTTCTATTGTTAGGTAGTGTAGTTTTAGCGTAGGTTATAGTTAGTGTTAGCTTTTAAGGTAGATTTTAGATATTTATTATTATGCTGTATTTGGGGATGTTTCCTTTTCCTTTGGGTGGGGGGTTGATGTATTTGTTGTAAAAAAAAAAATATATATATCTTTGTGTAGGTTACATGTGTAGTTAGTTTATGTATAGCTTAGATGTCTTTGTCCTGTCTCGTGGTGTGCCTTAAGGGTGGGAGGGGGGTTGATGTCTAGGATATGTTGTTGCTTGTTTAGGATTAGTTAGGGTAGATAGTTTAGGTAATTAAGAATTTTCTAGTTAGTTTAGATTTTAGTAGTAGTTCTAGTGATCAGTGTTAGTTTAGGTTAGTTCAATCTTTTTACTGTTCTAATAAATGTTTACTACTTTGGATTTCTGCTTGCACTTATGTCAGGGATGATGTTGTGGAGTGTGGCTTATTCCCTTGTATGCAACTCAGACCATCACTGGACAATCCATTGGAATCTGTAAGTCTGATCATGACATGTTAGTTCGCCGGATGTATTGTTTCAGGATACCTTAGATGTGAGCACAGTGAACTTGCATGGATGACAGGGTGGCAAGTTGGATTTACGGCCTAGTCTAGGGACAGACGTTTGTGATGTTCTACATCTTCAGTGTGACTCACGGAGTTGGACAGCACATTGTTGCCCATTTACAACACAACCTAGGGAGATGGCATGGAGAGGAAATACAGTTAGCTACTGTTAACCATCATGGAGATGGATGTATGCGCCGTGTACCACAGATTCCGTCACACACCTGCATATCAGATGCTCCTGGCGCTGAGTCCATCTACATTGCACAGACCTTGCCACACTTGCTGCGTAGTGCCAGTGTGTCAGCTTCCTTTGCAAGATAAGTTCCTGTGCATGGATGCTCAATCTCCGGCCCATGCATGATTTAGTAAATTTCTGTGTCCATTGTGAACAGCACATGGAACAACAGTGTTCCTGATTCACAAAAGTCATCTGAGAGTAAGTAATGACTTTACATTTTACGGTACTCACAAATGGCATTTAGGAGTAGTGAAGTTAGGTATACTGACTTCACTTCTCCTAAATGCCTTTCGTGACTCACTTAACTTGTCAAGTTATGATTTGGTCCCAGCTAACGTTTTGGGGCAGGCACACTGTTCTCCTGCACACAAGGGGGGGAAATGTTGCATTGCTCGATGTAGTGACAGTGTCATAGACACTTGTCCCAGCTGTTACTTCTGCCATTGGCTCATAGTGATGCCACCCTTGAAATGTTATATAGGAAAAACAATGGTTCCTGTGGAATAATATACTATGAGGTTATGATACATAAGCACAATCGCGATATAGAGGGTTAGATAATGGCAGAGCGCGAAGGAACCACGAACACACCGATTCCAGTGTAGTATATTTTATGGATTTTTTAAACAATAAAGTTAGGAGTAAATATTATACATCAAAACAACATTTGTGCATAGTGTCCCAAGTGACAAACGGAACCTAAACCTAAGTGACAACGTGAATATTAAATACAAGGTTTCCACAGTTTGTACAAGTCGACCATTATCAAAATGATTCCATGTGAACAGCAGCTATATACAATGATATGTGCTGGGGAAATGGTTCGCTTCTTCTGTTTGTTCGACGGCGCTTCGACCCTTAAAACAATGTGGGGTCTCTTCAGGACTATTGATGAAGGGACATCTAAATGGGATTGAAATAAAAAGAGCATAAGGCCCATATACCGGCACAAATGCGAAAAATAGGAAAAATAAAATGAAGGCCGTTGGATAAAAGGTACCTGAATATATGGTTGCGCAGCCTTGTGAAAATGATGTGCCACACGTGAAGAAAAGAGGAAAAGGTTTACTCACATGAGGACCCGTCCGGGTACTGTGATTGTGAGAAAAGAAGTAAAGAAGAATATTGCAATTACTGATAATTGGACAATGCGCTATGTATAATCAATTACAAGTTACACCGAGGTTCTTACCTCAATGTGAGGACAGGCTGTCAATCCAATGGGGTATGTAGGTGGGCCAGAGGGGCTCAATTAGTTTTACGCCACAGCCGTAGCGTTGTAGAATCCCTTTGTGGATTAACAGTGACAATGCACTGAGAGTATTTCTGGAAATTAAAATAATGTAGGGGTCAGATTACTGAATTAAGGGCTGAGCGCAAGGGCTAAGCGGCCTGGATGTGCCAATTCTTATCTCGGTAAAAGAATGGAAAAGCGGGACAGCGCTCCGCGTGTAGTTTCAGAAAATGCCGCGTCAGTCAGCTTGATCGGGTACAATGACAGAGATCCTCATCCAGAGAGGATTGTTATATACAGGGTTTCCCGCTCTTTTTGCCAAGGGAAACCGGCAGACCTAGCTAGGGAAAACCGCTGCACCGAGCAATCCGGTGTTCCGTTTCCGTGATCGGTAAAGAGTGAAAAAAGACCTCAGTGGGAGGTGAAGAAATAAAATGTGTGGCACAAGGTGGGGCTGTTGCGCTAATGACAGTGGTAAAAACTCTGTTAATAGGTGGGAATTAGGGCACAATTCCGGTGATGGGTACTAAATAGGGAAGAGCAGGTAAAATGACATATATACTTTATATATTTACAAAATTCCGAATTTCGCTGGTGTTTATAATATGCAAACACGCATGTTGGGCACTTCATGGAGTGTGAACATTGTATGTGGGCAGACATTTCACAATTGTAATTCTTAGTTAGTGAACACATATTGCATAAGAGTGAATCTAATATATACAGTTCAAGTGTCACAGCGAGAATGAAGTAAATAAAGCTGTTAGAGCAAGCATAGTCGGATGTCAGATGACATACAGGTGCATTCAGGCCACAATTGTTATATCACATGCAGTTGTTTAGCGAAGGGTAGTGACATATCCTCTCCATTCCTCAGCAGAGTTAAGCCCTACATTTATTGAATTCACCTTATCTATCCAGTGGCATTCATTCCGTTGGAGTATCTGAAGGATGGCACCTCCTCTTTCTGGAAGAGTGGCAATCTCAATTACTTGCCACTTTATTTCATCAGCAGTATGACCTTTTACATTGTAATGAGACACAAGTGGTGCGTTTTCAACTGATCTGCGTATACGGCTGCGATGATCACTAAAAATTGGAATATTATCCAGAGTATTGATCCCACAATAGACACACCTCTGTTTGCCTACAAACGAGGAAAAAATATAAAATATCATCTGGTCAGGTCATATACAGACTTAATCACCAACAGGACAAACACATTGATTACTGCATGGGGCCTACCCAAAATGAAAGGACACCACAAATGTGGCAACTGTGTTTCCTGCAATTTCACGTTCAATACCAACACATTTGAACATGGTAGTGTAAAACACAATTTACAATCATTCTCTAACTGCAATACAAAGAATGTTGTTTATTGCATATGGTGTCCGTGTGGCCTCCCCTATATTGGACAAACACAGCAACTGGTCAAGGCTCGCATTGGCCAACATCGCAGCCGTATACGGATGTGGAATGCTGTTTTCTGTATGGCAGATGTGTACACTTGGGGGTGGAGGAGTGCAATTTGACCTAAGGGTTGAGGGTGCCATTTGGGCCTCTGTCATTAATTGTTGCAACTTTGCTATCCTTGCTTGTTGTCATACTTTGGTTGTCATACTGCTTTACAGGCACATTGTGGTTCTGTGAGTATGTCACACAGACAAGGCATGCAGTACATATTTGTGTGACACATTCCTGATCTGCATTGTCCACGTACTGTGGTGTTGTAGCTATAGCCCCCCTGCTCATTGTATTTGATCGCCCTTTGAGTGAAGTGTGCTGTTTGTGTGCATTTTTGGATGTGCAACCTTACACACAACTCAGACACACATGCACAATGTTGCAGGTGTGCTGACATTGGTGGTGGCATGCCTCTTCGTGCACATGATCAGTCACATTCACAGTGCATCCTCATTTTGGCATCAGAGAGAGATGCGTCCTTGTGCAGATGATTTGTATATGCGTGGTGATGAGGCAAGGGGGCCATTTTGCCACCCTGCCACATGTCAAGTTAATGTGCCACTTTGCCATTTGATGTGGCACTTATTTAGTGGTCTGATGTTGATCTTGGAGTGTGTTGGGCTTACTTTTCTGTGCACATTTTCAAGTCTGTGTGCCCGCAAATATGTGTCTTGCAATGTATTGTTTGAGTTGGGTGATATGTGTCTATGCCACCATGGACAAGGGTATCCGGGACATGATCCACAGTAATTGTGGGTATGCACTGCAATATATTTAATTGTACATGAGTGCAATTGGGCCCATCCACCCCCGTGCCCCCAGTCCCTGGTTGTTGCTCACCCTGTTGTTGTTGTGTCTGGTCATGTTCAGCAGTATCCTGGCCCGCAACTCCGACCACCGTCTCCTCACTGATGACTCGGGACACCTGCTCCTCCAACTCATCCAGCGCCTCCTGTGGCGCTGGACTCCCACCTCCAGTCTGCTTTGCTGCTTTCAGGTTGGCTGCTAGTTTCTCCTTGGTTTTGCGCTTGGTATCATGCCAGCGCATCTTGCAGTCGTCCACTGTCCTCCTCCTCTCTCCGACGGCATTCACCTTGGCCACAATGTCCTGCCATATTTCTTTTTTTCTTGCCAATGTCACTGTGGAGGTGACAAACAGTTCTTGTTGGTGTTTAGTCACCTCCGCAATCAGGACCTGGTTTTCTTGCTGGCTGAACTCCGGATTCTTCTTCCTCTTGGCCTTCACATGGGTCTCTGGCTGCTCCTCCTGGGTATTTGTGGGGTTGTTTGTGGCCTCTGCACTGGTCCCAGCTTCATCCATGGCTCCTCTGCTGTCTTCCATTTTTTTTTGTTTTTCTGCTTGGCGGGCCTTTTGTAGTGCATTTTCGCGCTGAGAGTGAGAAATGCAGGCATGGTGCCAATTAGCGATCGGATTCTGTCACTGATTGGCCCATCGCCACTTTTTTTACATTAGCGTGAGATTTTTTATCGCCGTCACGCTAAATCTATCGCCGTCCATTTCCGCCGGAAAAGGAAGCTATCGCCTGTGTGAGAAGTTGGCCTGGTATATGCTGTTCACTAATTAAAGTGGACACCTTGCACCAGGGCAAATCGACTCTTATGGTAGATAGGTTTAAGACAACCTTTTAAAGAAAGCTATCCTAGTGGTAGCTGTGGAGAGCAGCCTTCAGGCTAAGTCTCGGAGGAATGTAAAGCAGCTTGTTTTACCATATAATCTCTTGAATCACCAAATGAAAAGACACCACACAGGTATATATATCAAATATATATGTATTTATTTCTAAATAACTCTCTACTAATCTCTTTATGAGATTAGAAGACAAACATATGCACAAATCAACGTTTCACAATAAGTTAAGCACAAAATATGGCTGGGGCCCTAGGGGCGTACCAGACCATATACTAAGTAAGAGACTTAGAAACAACGACTTGCAGGGAGACAAGGCCTAGGGCCTTCAGAAGTGCAGGGGCCTCACGAAACCACCCAAGGCAGGTAAGTAAAGGACCCACGGGGGCCGCGTGCAGTGTGGATACACAGGCGCGGTTCGCCGTTAACTTCAATGGGGCAAGTCGCGGTTGGAAATAAAGAGTTTTAGGATACTTCGGGAGAACCTACAAGCAAGTCACTTACAGGGTAAGTAGTTCTAGGGCCCACACCCACAGGAGCACCGTAGTGCTGGAGTTACCTCACCCAGGGAAGCCGGGTGCACAGGTGTCCTTTGGTGTCGGGTCGCGGCGTCGTTTTCAATGGCGAACAAAGAAGACTTGCTGCTTGCGGGAGCTGAAGAAGTGTCCGGTGGAATCCAAGCCTGGATTCTGAAGAAGGATGACCTGAAAGCAGAGGGGACAGTGTTCAAAGTCACTTGGCAGTGACCCGGGGCAAGGAAGATGGATGCCCACCGTCATCGGTCGCTTCAGGTCGGTTGCGGGTGCCTTGACTCCTCAGCCACGTGGTCCAGGAGGCGTCGACGACAACCAGGAGCTGGATTCGGTGTGTCCCTTGACGTCTGCAGCTGACTGCGGTGTCGGCAACTCGATTGGAGCCAACAAGCCTTGGCAGCAGCAAGTCTCGGGGAGATGAAGAAAAGTCGATGGCACAGACCAGCAAGGTCTGTGGAACTCACCCAGCAAGGGTAAGTCAGGGCAGGCCTGGAGCAATCAGGGGAGCCCTTTGGTTTCTTTAAGAAGTCTTCTGGGGACCCACAAGCCAGCGGGCAAGGGATCGCGAAGACACCTCGGGCGGGATCACTCAACAGGGGCCCACGGTCACTCGGGACGGTGTAGGCCTCTGATCTTCGGAGGGATTCCTGTTGGAGGTCGGGACCACACGTGGTTCAAAGCACAAGTTCGTAGAACGTTGTAAAGGGGTTGCACTCGATAATAGTGCACGGTACCCAGGGGTCGCGGTTCCTCGTCACTCGTGGGGTCCACTTGCCTCAGCTTCGCTGGGGACTCACGATGGCCTGGGAGAGGTCAGGAAATCTACCTCTTGGGCTACAGGGACTTCGGACTCCGGCGGGAGCGGCATAGTTTGCGACCGTCGTTGTCGTTTTTGGTGCCTGCCAAGCAGGGGAGTCACTCCTTGACTCCAAGGGAGATTCTTCTGTCTTCCAAAGGTAGTGGAATGTCGAAGGGCCAGGATTCTTCTGTAGAGCGTCGTCCAGGGGTTATCTGCTTTGCAATGGCAAGGTTCCCCCTCTTATACTAAAAAGAGGGGATGGACTAGCTCTATGACCCCACCTATGGGAGGGTCAAGGGAGGGGGTGGCTACACCCACTTCCCTTTGTCCAGTTTTGCGCCAGAGCAGGGGCAGGTAGCCCCTGAGCTGGTTTGAACTGGCATATGCACAGAGGAGCCTTCTGCTCCCCCAGTGCAGGACTTCAAAGCACTCTAAGAGTGCACCCACCCAGCCCCAATACACTAAACCTTGTCTGGGAGGTGGTTACACCTCCCTGTGACAGGATGCCTATTGTTGGGCTTCCTCCACTGTGAGTGTCAGTCATCAGCAAGAGGGCAGCCCAGTGTCTGTGACTGGTGGCATCCATTTTGTGATGCCAGGGCTCTGCAGGATTCTACCGCGTTTCCACAGCAGGTACATGTCTTATCCCTCTAGAAGGGTGGAATGCTACCCCCGCCGCCAGGATTGGCGGGGGGTAGTATTCCAAGATGTTTGACACCAAACACGACATGTTTTGATGCAGCCATTCCAAAGTTAGCATTCTACCGCGAGGATATAATGCACTTAAGAGTATATGGTTTAACCGCATCCACAAACAGCACCAGAGAATGGACTCTGAGAACTGCAGAGGGGCCCTGCTCATGCAGAGGCACCCCCTCACATAGAAGCCAAGCACCCTGCCCTCAGGATTGATAGGGCCTGCCATAGGGGTGACTGATAGGGTTATATGTGTGTGCAGGAGAGATATAGGAAACCTATATCTCAGTGAGGGGTGCTAGCACCACCTCACCCAGGCTGCAGTAGCAGGCCTGTGGTGTCAGATTTAGTCTGCTTCCCAGGGGTGGCATAATACATGCTGCAGCCCCTGGTAGGCCTGTGAAGTACCTATGCCCTTGGCACCTAAGGTACCGTATACTAGGGACTCATAAGGCACCACAGTATCCAATCACTAGTGCACCTAGAGTGCACTCCATGTCGTTTAGAGAGAGCAGATAGACTGGGGCCCTGAATAGCAGGGTCCCAGTCCAACTAAGTCATAAACCAGCAAAACACCATAAAAAAGTGGGGGCAACCATATAGTCAGATTCCACCTTCCTACATAACCCCCCCAAACGAAAGGAGATAAGGCTAACCTTGGCCAGTTGAGCCTTTATTGACTAAGTGGCCATATAAGGAAGCACCTGCACTAGCATGGTTGCCCCCTGTCTTATGGTCCACTAAGCAATCCCTCACCCTAAGGGTATGAGAGGGTCTCCACCATGGGGAATCACTACCTGTGGTGTGCTTTGGTAAAGTACCAGGCTGGTGAGGTGTCTGAGTAGGGAAGTGTGGCCCTAGGAATGTTGGCCTCAGCTTTCTCAGCTCACTGGTCACCATGTATGCCTGTCTTTCCATGACTGAGTGGTACTCTGCTCTAAGGGTCAACCTTTGACTGCCTACAGCTGGGGGTTGGGTCCCTTTGGGTGGAACACTGGAGGGACATGGCATGTTTGGAACCTTTTGGTTCCAGGTTTGCCCTTGCCTAACAGAGTCCTTCTGGATTGGTCCCTACATAAAGGTATGGGGGATCCCTCAGTGGGTTGAGGAATTTTCACCTGGCTAGGGCTACTAGACTGGGTGCCCCTAATCTGCTGATGGGGGGGTTCCTCTGGACAGGGGGCCCTGGGGGGTCCACTGACCTCCCTGACCTCTGCAGCCCTGGGCTGACTGAGGCAGGGTAGAGAGGGGCAGTTTACCTGCTCCAGACTGGGTACCACCTTGGAAGGGTCCTCTGCCATCAGGGGTGGGGCCAGGCCAGGCCTGACTACCTCTGTGGCAGTTCCTTCACTAGGGGAGGGTCAGTTCCCTGAGGAGGCTGACCCTTACCTACTGTCTGGAGGGAAGAAGACTTTTCTTCAACCCTTGTGCTCTCTTCTGGGGGAGAGTGGGCCATTCTTCCAGGCTCCATCTCTCCAAAATCTTGGGCTGGGGCTGTGGCCATCACAGCCCCACTAACCTTTACAGGGACACCCAACATCCTCAGATGGGTTTGGTGTTCAATTTCAGCCCAGGCTGAAATTTCCAGATCATTGCCCATCAGGCAATCTACAGGTAAGGTTGGGGACACTGCCACTCTTTTTGGGCCTGTGACCCCCTCCCAGCTGAGATTGACTATGGCCATGGGGTGCTCTGTTCTGACACCATCAATGTTGGTCACCTGGTATTTAAACTCAGGTAAAAGCTGGTGAGGGGGGACTAGTTTCCCTGCCACCATGGTGACACTAGCCCCTGTGTCCCTAAATGCCACCGCTTTCTGACCATTAATTATTGGCTCCAGTCTGTACCTGCCCAATGCTGTGGGACCCACGGTAAAGGTGGCAAATCCTATACCACCATCAGAATCTGAGGAGTCTGTTGAGGGGGTCCTGTCTGAACTAGGGCCCACCTCTGTTCCTCTTGCAAAAGCACCTAACTTTTTGGGTGCACTACTCCCAACTGGAGGATTACTACTGGTAGTACCAGGAGGGGTGGTAGTAGTTGTTGGAGGAACATTTTCTTTATTGCCAATCCTGGGACAACTGGGATCAGATTTCCAGTGCCCAGGCTTTTACAGACATGGCAATAGGGTTTCTTTTCAGGAGAGGAAGGAGTTTGGGACCCACCCCCAGAAGAGGACTTTTGGGGCCCTGTAGTGGACTTATCCTTAGATTAATCCCCACCTTTCTCTTGGGACTTGGTAGAATCTTTCTTGTGGTCACCACCCTGATTGTTAGGCCTTACTCTGGTTCTGACCCATTTGTCTGCCTTATTTCCCAATTCTTGGGGAGAGGTCAGATCAGAGTCCACCAGGTACTGGTGTAAAAGCTGGTTTTGACAATTATTAAGGATCTGTTCTCTCATCACTAGATTATAAAATCCTTTGAAATCAGTAACCCTACTGCCAACCAGCCAACCCTCCAGAGCCTTGGATGCACAATCTACAAAGTCTGTCCAGTCCTGAGTCTGTGCCTTCTGGGTATCTCTGAACTTCAACCTGTACTCTTCAGTGGTTAAGCCAAACCCATCTATCAGTGCACTCTTCAGGACTTCATAATCATCAGCATCCTCTTCTCTAACAGTGAGGAGCTTGTCTCTACCTTTATCTGAAAAGGAGAGCCACAAGATTGCTGCCCACTGCTTTTGGGGGACCTGCTGTACTCTACAGGCCCTCTCCATAGCAGTTATCCACTTGTGGATATCATCCCCACCCTAATAGGGAGGAACAACCTTGCTCAGGTTCCTATGGTCAGGAATATATTCTCTGCCTCTAGGGACACTGTTGCTGCCACCAGGGGGTTCTAACCCCTCTTTTCTAGAAGCTCTCTGGATCTCCAGGGCTTCCCTATCCAGTGCCAACTGCTTGGTTCTGAGGGCCACTCTGGCTTCCTCATACTGGAGCAGTTTGCACCTTCTCTCAGAGGAGGTCTCTCTTAAGGAAAAGTATGAGCTCCTCTGCTGGACAAATTCTCTGCCAGAGTGATAAGAGTGGTCAGATTCCCTGGAAGGGGATCTGTGCCTCTCCTCCTCTCTGTCAGTTCTCTTAGGGAGAATTCCTCTGTCCTTTTCAGGCCCCTTGGAGCCTGGCCCTTCAATCACAGAGTCTTGGTCATTCTGATTTTCATCATCTGACCCAGATACTATGACTGACCCACCCACTGATTCAAACCCTTTAGCTCCTAGAGCCAATCTAAGGTCATCTGCTGTCAGCAGATCTATCAGGTGTAGTGTTGAGGGACTCTGTCCTAGCCTCAGGTGTCTGTCAACACACATGGCTCTCAAGTCAGAGAAAGCCATGTCCTTATACTGAGGCTGAGTGGATCCACTGGGTCCACCCTTTAAGGACATTCTAGTGTTGTGCAGTGTTGTACTACCTACACTAGTTTGTGGCCTACTGATCCTAGCTTGAGCTGTGGAAAGGGTGTGCTATCCCTTGGCACACAGCTCTAAGTTCAGTAGAACTTATTGATACTAAGCTTGACTTTATATGTACCTTGAGTACCTATAATGGTTTTCAGTTAGTAATTCAAATAGAGATTTTCTGGTAAAACAATGGCAAGCTGGAATCCCACACGCTGCCCACCAATGTGAGAAGTTGGCCTGGTATATGCTGTTCACTAATTAAAGTGGACACCTTGCACCAGGGCAAATCGACTCTTATGGTAGATAGGTTTAAGACAACCTTTTAAAGAAAGCTATCCTAGTGGTAGCTGTGGAGAGCAGCCTTCAGGCTAAGTCTCGGAGGAATGTAAAGCAGCTTGTTTTACCATATAATCTCTTGAATCACCAAATGAAAAGACACCACACAGGTATATATATCAAATATATATGTATTTATTTCTAAATAACTCTCTACTAATCTCTTTATGAGATTAGAAGACAAACATATGCACAAATCAACGTTTCACAATAAGTTAAGCACAAAATATGGCTGGGGCCCTAGGGGCGTACCAGACCATATACTAAGTAAGAGACTTAGAAACAACGACTTGCAGGGAGACAAGGCCTAGGGCCTTCAGAAGTGCAGGGGCCTCACGAAACCACACAAGGCAGGTAAGTAAAGGACCAACGGGGGCCGCGTGCAGTGTGGATACACAGGCGCGGTTCGCCGTTAACTTCAATGGGGCAAGTCGCGGTTGGAAATAAAGAGTTTTAGGATACTTCGGGAGAACCTACAAGCAAGTCACTTACAGGGTAAGTAGTTCTAGGGCCCACACCCACAGGAGCACCGTAGTGCTGGAGTTACCTCACCCAGGGAAGCCGGGTGCACAGGTGTCCTTTGGTGTCGGGTCGCGGCGTCGTTTTCAATGGCGAACAAAGAAGACTTGCTGCTTGCGGGAGCTGAAGAAGTGTCCGGTGGAATCCAAGCCTGGATTCTGAAGAAGGATGACCTGAAAGCAGAGGGGACAGTGTTCAAAGTCACTTGGCAGTGACCCGGGGCAAGGAAGATGGATGCCCACCGTCATCGGTCGCTTCAGGTCGGTTGCGGGTGCCTTGACTCCTCAGCCACGTGGTCCAGGAGGCGTCGACGACAACCAGGAGCTGGATTTGGTGTGTCCCTTGACGTCTGCAGCTGACTGCGGTGTCGGCAACTCGATTGGAGCCAACAAGCCTTGGCAGCAGCAAGTCTCGGGGAGATGAAGAAAAGTCGATGGCACAGACCAGCAAGGTCTGTGGAACTCACCCAGCAAGGGTAAGTCAGGGCAGGCCTGGAGCAATCAGGGGAGCCCTTTGGTTTCTTTAAGAAGTCTTCTGGGGACCCACAAGCCAGCGGGCAAGGGATCGCGAAGACACCTCGGGCGGGATCACTCAACAGGGGCCCACGGTCACCCGGGACGGTGTAGGCCTCTGATCTTCGGAGGGATTCCTGTTGGAGGTCGGGACCACACGTGGTCCAAAGCACAAGTTCGTAGAACGTTGTGAAGCGGTTGCACTCGACAATAGTGCACGGTACCCAGGGGTCGCGGTTCCTTGTCACTGGTGGGGTCCACTTGCCTCAGCTTCGCTGGGGACTCACGATGGCCTGGGAGAGGTCAGGAAATCTACCTCTTGGGCTGCAGGGACTTCGGACTCCGGCGGGAGCGGCGTAGTTTGCGACCGTCGTTGTCGTTTTTGGTGCCTGCCAAGCAGGGGAGTCACTCCTTGACTCCAAGGGAGATTCTTCTGTCTTCCAAAGGTAGTGGAACGTCGAAGGGCCAGGATTCTTCTGTAGAGCGTCGTCCAGGGGTTATCTGCTTTGCAATGGCAAGGTTCCCCCTCTTATACTAAAAAGAGGGGATGGACTAGCTCTATGACCCCACCTATGGGAGGGTCAAGGGAGGGGTGGCTACACCCACTTCCCTTTGTCCAGTTTCGCGCCAGAGCAGGGGCAGGTAGCCCCTGAGCTGGTTTGAACTGGCATATGCACAGAGGAGCCTTCTGCTCCCCCAGTGCAGGACTTCAAAGCACTCTAAGAGTGCACCCACCCAGCCCCAATACACTAAACCCTGTCTGGGAGGTGGTTACACCTCCCTGTGACAGGATGCCTATTGTTGGGCTTCCTCCACTGTGAGTGTCAGTCATCAGCAGGAGGGCAGCCCAGTGTCTGTGACTGGTGGCATCCATTTTGTGATGCCAGGGCTCTGCAGGATTCTACCGCGTTTCCACAGCAGGTACATGTCTTATCCCTCTAGAAGGGTGGAATGCTACCCCCGCCGCCAGGATTGGCGGGGGGGTAGTATTCCAAGATGTTTGACACCAAACACGACATGTTTTGATGCAGCCATTCCAAAGTTAGCATTCTACCGCGAGGATATAATGCACTTAAGAGTATATGGTTTAACCGCATCCACAAACAGCACCAGAGAATGGACTCTGAGAACTGCAGAGGGGCCCTGCTCATGCAGAGGCACCCCCTCACATAGAAGCCAAGCACCCTGCCCTCAGGATTGATAGGGCCTGCCATAGGGGTGACTGATAGGGTTATATGTGTGTGCAGGAGAGATATAGGAAACCTATATCTCAGTGAGGGGTGCTAGCACCACCTCACCCAGGCTGCAGTAGCAGGCCTGTGGTGTCAGATTTAGTCTGCTTCCCAGGGGTGGCATAATACATGCTGCAGCCCCTGGTAGGCCTGTGAAGTACCTATGCCCTTGGCACCTAAGGTACCGTATACTAGGGACTCATAAGGCACCACAGTATCCAATCACTAGTGCACCTAGAGTGCACTCCATGTCGTTTAGAGAGAGCAGATAGACTGGGGCCCTGAATAGCAGGGTCCCAGTCCAACTAAGTCATAAACCAGCAAAACACCATAAAAAAAGTGGGGGCAACCATATAGTCAGATTCCACCTTCCTACAGCCTGTTAGCGGCGTGTTGCTAATACGCCGTTAATGCGGCAATAGATTCCGGCGATCGGTGGCGATAAAAAAAATCACGCTAAACGCAAATTGCGATAAATATCGCAATTTGTTGGTAATATCCCCCTAAATCACTTCTTTGACTAGTCGTATTTGGGAAATCGCCATGCCGTAGCTGGCTCCCGTCACCTTGTTTAGTTCTCAACGCTATATCCAGAATGACCACTTTTACGGTAATTGAAGCATATTTGCAGCAAAGATACTTGAAATTCCATACCTTTCGAAGAGGGGTATAACGCCGCATTTCTGAGCTGGCTTGTTCTTGTTTGCGAAAGTGTTTGTATAAATGTGATGTTTGCCAGTGTATGTTACTCTTCAGCATGGCCCTCCTCACCCTCGTCTTTGCCTCTTCCTGGGCTGGGCATTATGAGGTGGAACAGTAGCGACTGAAGGAAAGGAAGCAGCAGTGGTGGCTGGTGACATTTGGAAGTGGTGAGGCGTAAAATTAGTGTCGGAGTGGACCGTGGCGAGCGAGCGAGTCCGAACAACCTAAGGAGGGTTCGGGGGGGGTTCTCCCCCCGAGAAATGTTTGAAAAAAGAGTGGGCAAATGGTGCATTTTCAAGCAAATTTGAGAAAGCATGAAGGTTAATAAAGCAGTTGTGAAAGTGCAGTTATTACATTAAACATTACTAAACAACATTTCTCTGCAAAATGTCTGTAATAGACTAGTCTCCCACATTAAAAACAAATGTCAAGAAAACGGTATTCAAAAAATTCTGTTTATGAAGGTCATCAGGGCAAGACTGCAGAATAAAGCTGGCAAATCTCTGTGCACCTCTCTCTGAGAAGCATACACGCTGCCTGCCAGCAGGGCCTAGCTTCAGAAACATTTCTATCTACAAATGTTCAGTCTCTGAAGCTAGACACTGCTGGCACGCAGCGTATATGATTTTCAGAGGTGCGTGGCAGGGCCTAGCTTCAGAAACATAACATTTCTTATAGATAGAAATGTTTCTGAAGCTAGGCCCTGCTGGCACGCACCTTTAGGGGTGCATGCCAGCAGGGCCTAGCTCCAGAAACATTTCTATCTACAAGAAATATCTTTTTTTTTTAAACTGGATCGGTTTAAGGCCCCATGGTGGAGGACTTCTGTGTAGTCAACAAAACGCATGCCAGCTTTGTCATTACAAACTATGTTGTGGCATGAAAGATGCTGGCATGACCACGCTCTGGACGATTTTACATTAACTGAAACTGAACCTGAGGTGGGAGGGCCAACACTAGCCTTAATGATGAACAAATCTACCAAAGTCAGTGCACAAAAAGCTGGCAAAAAAAACCCATTTGTAATGCCACGTGTTATCCACCCCAAATACACACTGTGTTTCGGCGACACATCACATTATGTCTGCAGGGCCCGTGTATGTGACCACCGAACTCAAACCTTTACAAATACTCCCTTTGTAATGAAAGTCAGACGTGAGGGATCACCCTACTCTAGAACACACACACAAAGGAATTATTTGTAAAGGTTTGAAATCCGAAATTAGTTCGGAGATGGATGGCGCCTTTTTATGAGATTAAAGGGTAAATAGCAAGACGATCCGTGGGTAAATAGCAAGACGTGATCACTAGACAAACACAGGAAAAGAGATGGAAGAGAGAGGAAGAGAAGGAAGCAGAATTAACAAAATACGTAGCGAAAAAAAGAGCGAGAAGAGTGTGAGAAAAAAGAGAAAATCGAAAGGCAGAGATTCCAAAAGCCTCACCGTGCGCAGGCAAGGCGGGATGGACCTGAGGAAGCGAAAGCCAATATTTAATAAGAATTAAATGCTCTGCTATTTGACAGAAGCAGTGGAAACATGCGTGTGATTAGTTATCAATAAATAATGCAGCCTGGTGGCAAAAGGTGGCATCCTGAGGCAAGGTGTGAGTTACTGTCGCACTGGCGTCGGTCCGGTCATTAACTTTTGAAACTCAGGCAGTGCTGCACGCGCCACAGAATCAGAAGAATTAGAATTACCGAAATATAGTATTTGGACATACAGTCATGCGCCAATACACTACCAACCCTCTGTACACACCTAAACAACAATAACCAGTATATTTAATTTTGACTTTTTGTAGTACTGACTACTGACAAGAGGGCATTAATGGTGGCGCCGGGTCACTGCCCCCTTCTCCCCCACCTCGGCCCAGCGCGCGGCTCACAAGGGGAGTCATTCATTGCTGTTGGTGTCTTTTTGAAAATACAGGAGGGGGGTCGGTGAGAGCTCAGTGGGAAAGGAATCGCATTGTTACTATTAAGTAATAACGAGGATAATGTAGGTTCAAATTCAGCTTTATTCTGAAATTGTTGCACCCACGACCGGAGCCGTCCAGATGTGAAGAATCCAACGCCGAGACTGGAGTTGCAGAGGATTCTCTACAACCGAACAGCTACGCTCTAGAATGCCTGAGCAAGGATAACAAAGATAAACAACATGAGTCGTGGGTGGCACGCGACTCATTAAGCTGTATTACAGTATACAGTAACATTATAACATCTTCCCCTCTTGAGGGGCAACAAAAGAACAATAAGTAAGAAAGCGAAACATAAAGCATAGGTAGGTAGACATCTTGTGTGAATGAACAGTAAACTGCATGTACAATGTAAGTAAATCAAAAAGAACATATGCTGCTATTCTAGAACATAATCTCTCAACTTACAAGAAATTTGTCTAAGACGTGAGGCCCTCTTGACAGACGCCTCAGACAAATCGCTATTATCAGTACTAATGGGTTGAGTAGTTTGCACAACAACTGGTTCCAAAACACATGACACAAATCAAACCAGTCACAATGTTCTGTCTCCAAGGTAGTATGTTTACTGATAACATCAGCCTGAAGAGGAGAAACCTTGACAAGGGCCCTCTTGTTCCACCATCCCTTGTTATCAAGAAGAGCAGAGCCTCTACTCACTTGTGTTACTAAAGTTGGCGAAGAAAACTTTGAATTGCCTTTAGGCTCTTTTCTCGGGTTTTTAATGAGAACCCAATCGCCTTTTTGTAAGGGTTGGTCCAGAGAATGTTTACCAGCATCAAAAGAGCTTTCATGGAATCTTGCTTTACGTTTACATGTTCTTGAAGAGAGGTAGACCCATATGTGGAATTACAATTTTTATGCAACCAACTGGGATCCAGATGTGTATGAACTTTTCTTTTCCTAAGCAGAGTAAATGGTGCAATACCAGTGGTACCCTGTGGGGTAGTGTTGTATGCCCAAACTTTGTCATGTACAAAAGCTAAGGGGTCTCGTCTGGCAGAAATTGCAGTTTGTATGTATACCTACCTTAGTGATCCGGTTTCCTCTCTCAACCAAACCATTAGAGGAGGGATAGTGCAAAGCAACCTTAAAGTGAGAGATGTCATGCATTTTGAGAAAGGAACACATTTTTTGTGAAACAAAATGTGTTCCATTGTCAGTCACAATAATTTTGGGAAAACCTTCCACGTCAAGTACAGTTTGCAGAAAATTGATAGCATTTTCAGTTGTAGCTCCATTGCAGAAACAATAGTGTGGTAATCAACTAATACAATTAGATATTTGTTTTCACTGGGTAAGACATCATAAGGACCAGAAAAATCTAATCCCACTTTATCCCAGGGACCCTCTGGAAGTGGTACAGGATGCAAAGGAGTGGAGAGAGTCTTCCAATGTTTGTCGGATAGGAGGCATTCTGTGCAATTGTCAATAATTTTTCTAACTTGGGCATCCAAGGAAGGCCACAAGTAAAACTGTTTGATCCGTTGACATGTTTTTGTAACTCCCAAATGTCCTTGATGCGCCGAACGAATGATAACATCACGTAAAGATTCAGGTGGGACAAATAAGTCGTGGCGCATGACCATGTCATTGACTATAGAAAGTTCATCGGATACATTTGCAAAGGATCTCAGGTCTGGGGATAAAACTCTACACTTAGGCCATTTGTTCAAGAAAAAAGCTTTGACCTTAGTAAGTGTGGCATCATTGTTATATGCTGTGTTCCACTCACTTTTAGAAATGGGTGGACATTCAGTGATAGCATCAATAACTGCAACCACGCACTCAACATCATCATCAATCTCAGAAGTTTCATTTAAAGACATCCTTGACAGACAATCAGCCCTAAAAAAATTCCCCCAGAAACGTGTTTAATGATGAAGTGGAATTCGGGAAGTTTTGAAAGTAATCGAACAAGTCTGGCTGAAGCTTTGTTTGAAGTACTATTTGACAGCATGTGCATGAGTGGCTTGTGGTCCGGGTAAACTCAAATTCACGACCCCCAAATGTACAACTTAAATTTCTGAATGGCCCAAACACAAGCTAGGGCCTCTCTCTCGATGGTGCTGTACCTAGTTTCAGCTAATTGAAGTGTTATGGATGCTCTTAGCCTGCCACCCATTGTCCCAGGCCGGCTCCTAAACCAGTAAGGCTGGCGTCAACGGTGATGAAACACTTAAAACCATCTAAGAATGGGTGTAAGGCTGGAGAGTCTTCCATGAGTTTTTTAACTTGCTCAAAGACTTCTTGTAAGTTATCTGACCAGGCGAACTTTACCCCCTTTCTTAGAAGAGCCCTCAGTGGTTCAACAATTTGGGCGTAGCCTTGCACAAATCTAGCATAATATTCTGCTAATCCAAGGAATGAACGCAAGGAATCCCTATCATTGGGAGGCGTGGCATCTCTAATGGCTTTTATAGGAGAAAACTTGGGTTTTATGCCAATAGGTGAAAGGGTATGACCTAAGTAATCTAATTCTTGAACTGCAAATTTGCATTTGTCGTGTCTAACGGTCATTCCAGCTTTTTACAGGACTCCTAACACATTGAAGAGAATTTTATCATGCTCTGAGATGTTACCAGCAAATATCAGGATATCATCCTGGTAAGCTTGTACACCGGGAATATCCTTTAATAGGGTGTCCATTAACTTTTGGAAGATGCTAGCAGCGGAGACTAGGCCGAAAGGAAGTCTCAGATATTTGTAAGCCCCGAATGGCGTTGCAAAAGTGGTTAACTTTTGAGACTTTGGGGACAGTGGGATCTGGTGGTATGCGGATTTGAGGTCTAATAGGGAGAAATGTTATGTTATGTTATGTTATGTTACATAAATTTGTAACGCGCACAGATACTCATGAGTGTCCCGGCGCGGTGCCTAATGAGGTATGGAAAATGAAAATCAGGCAAAAAAGTGTGTTTTTAATTTCCTTGTAAAAACTACTGGGTCCTGAATGATACACAGGGCAAGACGAAGGGCATTCTAAGCAACAGCAGCCTTCACAGCAAAGGAGCTGCCCCCTAGCCTCTGATACTTGAAGCGGGGAATCTGGTCAAAGCGTAGCGACATGGATCGCAGAGTACGCGAAGGAACGTAAAAAGAGAAACGTCTCTGCAGATAGAGAGGACCGCACCCTTGAAGAGCACGATGGGCCAAAACCAGAGATTTAAATTTAACTCTGTCCACCACAGGAAGCCAATGGAGAGATCGCAGTTGATGGTGGACACTGTTCCTAGCCGAAATGCCCAATAGCAGTCTAGCTGCCGTATTCTGAATCACCTGTAGCTTTTTCAACAGGTAGCCCGGAGTACCAACATAAAGTGCGTTGTCATAGTCCAGTCGCGACAGAATCAGTGCACATGTAACCGTTTCCCTCGCCGCCTGCGGTAGAAGAGGAAAGAATTTTCTGAGAGTTTTAAGAAGGCCGAAGCAACAACCAGCCAACTTCTTAATGTGTGTCGAGAAAGAGAGACTCTCATCAAACCAAACCCCCAGGTTTTTAACGGGTTTCCCTGTGGTGGTGGGCAATGGAAGCTTGGCAGGCCAGAGCTGCTCTCGGAAATTGGGGGGGGAATTTACCAAAAAGCAGGATCTCGGACTTCTCTTCATTGCACTTGAGCTGTGCATCCGCCCGCCATTTAAAAATAGAAGCTAAACAATGTTGAACCAATGAAACAGAGTCCGCATCTTTGTCCCAGGTAAAAAGCAGCTGGGTATCATCCGCGTAAGCCATTACCTTAGCCCCTAGCTCTTCTGCCAGATATATCAGAGGAGTGACATAGATATTAAAAAGAAGGGGGCTAAGGGAGGAACCCTGGGGGACTCCAGTTGTCACTGACTGAGGGGAGGAGGAGGACGGTGGAAGCCAGATCTGCTCGACCCGCCCCTCCAAAAAGGACCTAAGCCAGCCCCAAACGGCCCCCGACACGCCAATCCCGGCCAGTCGTGCTAAAAGAAGTGCGTGCAGGACCGTGTCAAACGCCGCCGAGAGGTCCAGCAGAATTAATGCGGCTCTCCCGCCGGCATCCAGACACTCCCGGATGGCCTCCGCCACCTCAACCAGAATTGACTCTGTACTGTGAGACGCCCGAAACCCTGACTGAGCTGGGTGCAAGAGCGCCTCTCTTTCCACGAAATCTGTAAGCTGTTTATTAACCACCTTCTCACACACCTTGGCCAAAGCCGGAAGGAGGGAGATAGGCCGGTAATTCCCTGGGTTAAGGGGGTCCAAAGACGGCTTTTTCAGGAGTGGCAGGATCTTAGCCTGCTTCCAAACCCGTGGTACAACAGCTTTCTGGAGAGACATGTTAATAATGATGTTCACTTCTATGTTCGTGCCCTCTGCCACTGCTGCCAGAAGCCTAGCAGGACAGGGGTCCGAGGGCGATCCAGACTTGAGACCCTTAAGAATTTTGAGAGATTCCAAAGGATCGACCGGCCTGAATACAGACAGTGAGTGAGCAGGATCGGCAGATTGAGACCCCGGAAATCCCCCAATGCTGACTTCACAGGATGTGAACGCCGCCTGAATAATCTGAATCTTATCCCTAAAGAAGCAGAAAAGAGTGTTACACCAAGCAGGTGAAGATGGAGACACACTCGCTTGGGTCAAAGGGGACGTGAAGCTCTGAACGATGGCGAAACTTTCTTTGGAGTTGTTGCTGGCTGATTCAATACGGGCTGCGTAGAATTGCCCTTTAGCCAGCGTAATAGCTTCATAGTATGTTTTTTGCTTATCTCTGAGCTTCCGCTTGGCTGCCAGGCAGTATCCGCTCTTGTGCCAAGCCCGCTCAAGGATCTTACATTCAAATACTTGGCCCCACCCAAATTAGCTAACATGTCGTGTATTTTGGGTAATGGATGACAATCCACAATGATGTTATTATTAAGAGAGCGCAAGTCGGCACATAATCTAACCTCGCCTGACTTTTTGCGCACCAAAACTATTGGAGAAACCCACTTGGAAGAGTTACAAGGTGTGATGATTGCCTCGTCACATAATTTTTTCAAAACTTTTTTTAATTCATCTTTTGCACTCAGGGGAAGAGACCGAACCTTGTGGACAACAGGTTGAGCATTTGATTTGAGGCGGATTTCGTGCTTGAACCCTAACACAGTGCCAACTTTGTTCTGGAAAACATTAGGGAATTGACTGAGTAAGTTGTCAACATTATAATTTGATTCAGACAAATCGGAAACATTAATGTTTTCATGTTCGTTGTAAGCATAGTAATCATGCAGAATATCTCCTAGAGTAATGGGTTGATTTGAACCAGGTTTGAGAAGTAAACCCATCTCGGCTAGGTCCAACCAACCTAAAATGTTTCTACCCTTAAGAGCAACGTAAACTTTGGTGAAGGTGCGTCTGCCAAGACATTCAATCTTGGAATGAAAGTACCCTAACATGTCTATGTCCTTTTCACCATAAGCTTTAGGGTTGACATCAGATTTAATAAGAGTCACGCTGCCATCCCAATTTGTATAAAACGTTGAATCTGACAAAATGGTGATGGGGGAACCTGAGTCGGCTTTTACTTGTAATGATATTAGTTCCAATCAATTCTCAAGGAAACCAACCATCTGTAGCAGATGGTTGATTTCCTTGAGAATTGTCTAGCAGGCTTATTGATGAGATTTACTGAGCAAGTAGAAGAAGAAGAAGAACCTTCGTCAATCGTATGAACACTAGGTTCTGAGAGACTTTCCTGTAAAAGTTTTGAAGATATTGTTGTTCGTTCAATGCCTTTAGCAATGTCTACTGTTTCTGCTAAAGTGGGATTTTTGCAGCTCAACAAGCGTTTTTGAATTTTTTTTGAACAACATGAAAAAATAAATTGATCTCTTATGGACGTGTCTGTGCTTGCACCAAATTCACACGTAGATGCTAGTATTCTAAGTTGGGCAATGTTATCTTCAACGCTTTCCTCTATATTCTGCTTACGTTTGAAAAAATTATGGCGTTCTAAAACAATACTAGGCACATCAGAATATTGTTTGTTTAAGCGCGCGAGAGCCTCTTGATATGTGTCCCAACTATCACCTGAACCAGCAGGAGCAGGAAATACCGGAAGGTTTTCAAAAACTTGTTGTGCTGCAATACCCAGACAGCCATATAAAATAGCAACCTTGCGGGCTGGAGAATATTTGACAGCATCAATTGCTACAAGGTAATTTTCAAATCCATTTAACCATTGTTGCCATTTGAGCGCTGGTTTGCCAGGAATTTGTAGAAACGGGGCTGGAGTTTGAAATTGTTGAGACGAAGCCATGGTCGTATAAGATACCAGTTTATAGAAAGAAGGTTGGAATTTATGAAAACCTTATGAACAGTGTGCAAAAGGGTTGATATGAAATAACAAACAAAGTGGCTCTGTAAAAATGAATATGCAGAATGTTCTTTAAAAACGGATGCTTTCCTTTAATAACGTGAAAGGAGCGTGCCTATCGCTGTGAATCAGGGTGAAAACATGATAGGCGAAGTATTTAAGCGAGTAAAAGGCACGATGACACAATTTTGATGAAAGCGTGCCTATCGCTGTAACAATGGATAAAGGCGCAGTGGTCAAATGTTGAAGAAAGCGTGCCTATCGCTGAAGAGGAAAGTGAAAACGCAATAGGCAAAGTAATGAAAGCATGCCTATCACTGTAAACATGAATAAAGGTACGGTGGTCAAGTATTGAGGAAAGCGTGCCTATCGCTGAGGAGGAATGTGAAAACGCAATAGGCAAAGGCTTTAATAAAGCGTGCCTATAGCTGTCAAAGTGAAGGATCCTCTCGTTGTCTTTAAAGATGGCTGCCTGACGCTGTAACCAAGTTTATGGTTGTGCATAGCTTTTCAAAACAAGTGGGCTTGTTTCGCTTGGGTGCTTCAAGCGTCAGCACGTTCTGCAGCGTAATAAAGCAGAGGCGCGTGCATGAGCATTCAAAGGACGCAATGGGAAGCGTGAGGATTCAGCTCAAGCCAAACTGCCAAACAGATTATGAAGCAAGAAATAAGGTAAATAAATGTACAACCTTATTTCCGGAGTCTTTGAAGATGCAGTCAGGTAGCTTGGTATAAAATGAGGAGTTGAAATTGCTCCATTACGGTTGGAGTTGAGAACTTGTCGACGATTTTCATGAACTGGTAAAGCTGGATCTTGGCGGTGGGTGCGGAAGGAGTTCCCGCTCGTCGCCAAGTTATTAAGTAATAACGAGGATAATGTAGGTTCAAATTCAGCTTTATTCTGAAATCGTTGCACCCACGACCGGAGCCGTCCAGCTGTGAAGAATCCAACGCCGAGACTGGCGTTGCAGAGGATTCTCTACAACCGAACAGCTATGCTCTAGAATGCCTGAGCAAGGATAACAAAGATAAATAACATGAGTCGCGTGGTGGCACGCGACTCATTCAGCAGTATTACAGTATACAGTAACATTATAGCAGTTACAGGTAGACATTTCCCTCCCAAAGTCCACACTTTGACCACAGCAAACAGACACTCCAAGGGTGCGTCACTGGGGCATAAAAGCAAACGCCTCTCGTTAAAATACGCCTCGAACTGCCACAGTCACCTCAGTAACTCAGGGCACACTTTATTTCACAGGACTGTCTACCTCTCTAGAAAAGTTCTCAAGCTGTTTCGACTACAAAATAAAAAATATATATTTTTGTCCATATTTACAAAATATGTAAATACACGCACGCCGAGAGGCACCAGCCCCCCCTTTAAGAAAAGAGGACTCGCGATTTTATTGCAAGGCGTGTTGATTTTCAGCCTTTTATATGCAGTGCCTAGTCAGTGTGTTAGAGGGTCCCAGTGCCAGAAAGGAAACAGGTCTGTGAAATTCAACAATAATCAGGAGGCGCTTCAAGCTTCTGGGCCCCTGTGCCACTGCACCTGCTGTACCCTCGGAAGCTCTGCCCCCGTTTCCATGCCTTCCGCAACAGCAGTTTTGTAGAGCGCATCAGCACAGACGCCTGCCTGGCAGGCTGGCTTACTTACCTTCGGAGCTCGGCGCCACTTTCAAACCACCGTCTCTGCAGAGTACCCCTGCACTTCCTGAAACCAATCAGACCTCTGCAAAAATGCGCCCATTGTCTCGACCCGCTGCAGACAGCCTTTGTTTCTATTTGGGCGACACCATTGTACTGGAAAGGGGCGTATTTGCATTGATGCAGTCAGGGGGGTAGGACTCTCGTTGGGTGCTACTGTGCTGCCCCCCCCCACACACACACACACATACAGAATTTATTGTTTTTCTCTTCACACAATTATGCTAATGATATTTTTTGATCTGTGTGACGTGCGAAATAAGGAACGTTTTTGCCTGAACGTTTGCAACAGTGAAGCACCTGTTTGAGCGTCTTGTATTTCCCACAGCTTTTGGCGCCTTTCTCCCCTTTTTTGAAACCTAACAGTAGCCCGTCGGAGCTGTCATTAAAGGGAGACAGTCTGTGTTGGCACTTGAAGAGTCTAGCGCCGAACTGTTATTGCTCACTGTACCAAGTCTACACGTCAAAAAGATGTGAGAACGCCGCTCATTACAACTGCGAGGCAGCCAGTACACACACACACACAAACAAACAAATTTAGAACACTGTAGCCTGAATCATAAAGCACAATTACTCTACTGGGGTGGAAGCGGGACAGTAATTAAAAGGAAATAAAACTCACCGCGCCGCCTCAGCTCCTGGCCGGTCCCGAGTCCTGCGTTTTCCTGCTGCTCTCGGCTCTCCTCAGGAAAGCCACCCACAGACAGCCTCCCTCCCCTCCGCCAATCACAACGCTGCAATGGCAGCGTTGTGATTGGTGCGGTGCAGGCGCACAGTGCCCCAGCCGGGCGCCTAATGGGAGGCCCTTTTCTCTATGTAGGCTGCATGCAGCCTACATAGAGAAAAGGGAGAGTGTGCATGACTGGTTTGGTCGGCCCAGGCTGACCAAAGCAGTCAGGGCCCACAACAGTGGGCAAGCCACTCCCCCCTGCCCTCGAGCGGGACCGCCCACCCACCCTCCCACAACCAGGCACTCCAGGCACTTCTGCTTTCTCGCAGTGCGAGAAGCAGAAACATAAAATGGTAGTTTTACCATTTTATGTTCCTGCTTCTCGCACTGTGAGAAATCAGTGGGGCGACGCCCCCACGCTCCTATGGAGGAGCCGCCACTGGGAAGCAGCATAGTATAGAAAATGGCCAATCACTGCATGGCTACATAATAAAGCCATACTGTGATTGGCCATGTTCTTCTGTAAAGTTAAACCTCCCACTTCAATGCTGCCTCCAAGACTAGGCCTAATCCTCCCCTCTTGAGCCAATCCAGACGCTGCTCCACAGCATAAGAGCAACGTCAGGATTGGCTAGAGCAGGGAAAGTCAGCACACCTTAGGAGACCGGAGAGGCTGGTAGGAGAGGACCCAATGCGCAAGTCGGGTTGGCCATAGGAAGACACCCGTCCAACCCCATGCGCATTAACATGTCTTCAGACCCAGCCAGCCTTCCTGTTGCTGCTCTCTATATTGATCCCCCACCCATTCATTAAAAGCCTACTGCCCGCAATGTGCTCTTGGCCCGCAGCTGAAAAAAAAGCACAACGGCCGGGAACAGGCATATAAAGCTTCTAAATGCATTTACCAGAATTTAACATTTTTAATACAGTGGCCAGGGGGCAATAAATACAGGGGGGAGATGCCCCCATGCTCCCATAGAGAAACCGTTACATTATACCAGCTAAGGGTAAGCTCCCATTCTAGGGGTACTATGGCTACAGGGGCTACCCTTACTCTTTTTGTCATTCCTGGCACATACATGTTTGGGGACACCAATCTGTCACTCACTATAGTGTGACTGGCACATGTGTCTCACAGGCCAATGGCAGGGATCCCATTCACCTGAACGGAGTGAAAGTGCCTACTGCTACTCTCAGGGATCACCAGCTTACCATCTGGACCTATCTCCCAACAAAATGCTAAGAGGACCTCCTCATCTGAGGAGTCCTCCTCTATGGCTACACTGGACAGCCCAGTGCTAACCACTTTCTTGGAACAGGAAGGGTCACCCCTGAATTGACCTGACGGCTGACAGTCAAAGCACACCCTGTCGTTCAAGTACTTTTTCAGTCCTGTGTTCCCCGGCCTCTGCTTATCAGAGTTGGGGTGGATTTCCTCTCCTCCTGTTTAGGGTCCTGGGGTCCTGAGTGTGTCTCCGTGGTGGGCTTTCCATCTCCCTCCTTAGGTTTTTGTGGGCCTAACCCCCCTTCTTGGAGTCTCCCCACTGGTGCAGATTGAAAACCCATGTTCTCACCTACTCATCAGCTGTCTCTCCTAGTTCTCTGGAGCTAGACAGCTTAGAGTCCACTAGTCTCTTGTACACAGTGAGTCAGGATGTGTTCTTTAAGAATTAAAGTATACAACCCCTCAAAAGTACTCACTTTGTTACCTTCCATCCAGTCCTCTAGTCGCCCTCACTGAGATGTTCACAAAGTCCACCCAGGAGTGTGTGTTAACTTTGTGGGTGTCCCTGAACTTCACCCTGTGCTGCTCCGGGGTCAGACCAAATATCTTGACTGAACATTTCCTCATGTGGAAGTTAGATTTTGCCTCATCCCCCTCTAGGGTCAGGAGCCTATCCCTCCCAGCTACTGGGATCAGTTCCCACAAGAGTGAACCCCAATATTAGAGTGGACCCCTCTCATCTCATGGGCTCTTTCAAATCAGTCAGCCATTTGTCAATGTCACTCCCCTCTGTGTACATTGGAATTATTCCCTTTGGAAGTTTGGGAGCAAACCCAACACCCCTGGACATCTCAGTATCTTCTTTGTCATTGTTGCTGCCACCAGGTTTTCTTGCTCTCTCCTCTCACACTTCTTTCTAGCAAGTTCTAACTTCTTCTCTTCCTGAGCTATGGAAGCTAACTGAGCCCCAAGCTCCCTATCTCTGATGGGCATCTGTGGGCCATGTGCAGAGGAGCCTGCCCTCCCTCTATTAGCTGGAAGTATGAACCTGGTGCTTGAAGAAATGGAAAGGTTGTCATCATCCTCTAGGAGGTTGTTGGAGGGGTGACCCTCCCCCTCATTCTCTGGAGCTATCTGTGTCCAGGCCTTAAGGGCCCTAACCAACTCTGCCTTCCTAATCCTATTAGCAGCAGGTAGCCCCTTAGCCTTACACTGAACCATAAACTCAGCCACTGTGAGTTTGTTTAGATTAGCCAGATCGAAGTCCATGGTATCCCTAGTTTTGGATCACAAAATCTTAACAAATCAGAAATAGAACACATTTAGAAAATCAAAAATATGGATTAAAAATCAGTTAGGTCCAAATTTCTAAAATTAAAAAAATCTAAAGTTTTGTTCTAACTCAATTTAGATGATTTTTAAAGATCTTAACTTAATTTACTGTATGGTGTAATTTAAACACAAGTGAGTATCATCACCGCTAAACACAAAATAGTGGAAAGTGGTTTATTAGTAGTGATAAGTAGTGACTTACCACTAGTAACAAGGCCACAAACACAGTAAAAGCATCATTTAGGGTCTCAATAAATTATTCCCTTGCTCAACCCTTAGTAGCTGGCAACGAGCAGGCAGGCTTCACTTAAGAGACAGGTGTGTAAAGCATTTAAAAACACCAATACATTAAATACGTAAGACACAACACACAATAAAAAATCCAACACCAATTTATAAAACTATGTTATAAGTTTATGAACAAATAGACACCAAATTGACAAAAATCCACTGTAGGGAACTGGAGATATGATTTTTTAAAGAATAAACACTTTCTAGTGCTTAAAACCACTAGTATAAATTGGGACAACTGGTCGTGCTTGACCGGGACAAAGTCAAAGTTTGAGGTCAACCGCGATGGAGCCCTGGTCGGATACACTAAGCGGGAGGCCTCGGTCAAAATTTTACCTTTGCACTTAGTCATTTTTCTGGAGCTTGTTCTCTCCGCGTCGAAAATGGCTCGTCTTCCGGACGGATTTGGGTCAATGTCGTCGGCTTGGTTTTCTGCAAAGCCTTAGTGAAATCCTGTAAGCCTGGAGCCCCAGAGCTTTTAGCGGGACAAACCTGAAATCCAGGCCAGGCCAGGTCGCGGTGCGAGGTCGCCGGCTTGCCTCTTAATGTCGAGTCGGTTACCTTATTGCGCTTTTTACCAAAAAGTTCAGAAACTTCCCCAAACTTCTGGATCTTCTTCCAGAAGGTCTCTTTGAGGGTTCAAAGTTTTCACAACACCCATCCAGGGGTCTAGAATCTCTGAGATGTTCCTTGAGATGTTGGGACTACAATTCCCACAATGCACCTGGCCAAATCCTTAAAAGTCCACTGGACGCACTCCAGGATGGGGACTGCTTGGTGGAGATGATGCAGGTGGGCTCTGTAACTGTTAACCTTTAGCTTGTAGGGAATCCACTCCTTCATCCTTCTTGAAGCAAGGCAGATTCCTTAGGCTTGTAGTCTCAGAATGTGCAGCAGGTGCAGTCCTTCACAGTGCAGACCTTTGGGATGCAGATCAGGGTTTCAGCAGGGCAGTCCTTCTTCAACATGAAGTTACAGGCAGTAGATCTAAGTTGCAATTCAGCTATTCCATATTTATGCAGTGTTCCTGGGCGTCAAGCAGCGGGAGCACCTCTGACCTATGGGATGCTGGGTGCCACCCAGGTGTATGACCGCTTCCTCCAAAGTGTGGCATATTCTTGCCCCAGAAAGCACCAATCTTCCAAAATCCAAAATGGAGAAACTCTCTCCTTGGAGGTTAAATTAGGCTAAGCCAACCCACTGGCATGGCTAAGATTCCCTAACACTCCCCTTCCAGCCCTCTCACTAATCAAATTACAGGGGCTCCTGTGTGGCGGGGGTGCAGGATGTAGGGGTGAGCCTGTGCTGTCACAAAGTATCATTCTCCCTTTAAAGGCCAGTTTGACCACTCCACCCACCTTCCGTCTTCTGCTTCTGCAGTTTCAGTTCTCCTCCCACAGGAAATACTTTGTCTCTTTAGCAGGCCACTTCACACCTCATTAAGACAGCTTGGCTCAGCTTGGCAGAGGCTGGCCAAACTGTAGAGGGCAGCTGGAAGGCTGGATATTTGCTTACAGAAAAGAAAGTTCTATCACTTATTTTCTGTAATAGTTATTATAAATCAAACTGTGGCAAGTTGTTGGATTTATCATAACTGTCATTGTAAGTCTTTGATTGAAATTTCTAGCTCACTCCTGTCAATATTTATACTTAAATAAAATATTCCAATGTTAGCCTGTGGAGCAAATTATCTACAATTGGGAAAAAACAAAATTGTTAGTTTTCCCTCACCTTGGGATGTAAAACATCTTTTATAATGTCCATGATTATAGTTGCATGGCACCCTATCCCTGGGGCACCTAGGCAAGACCTTAGGAGTGGCCTATTTGCAAAAATAAGGTATATTACTACTATGGAAGTAACTTTAATTCCAAAGTCGAGTTTGCATATAATTTACTTTTAAAGACAGTCTGCAGGACCTGGACTGATAGTTCGGGCTGGACTGTTCCCATGGGGAGCAGGGTCAAGACTGATTTGCATATGGCTGGATTTAAACTGGAATGGCATGGGGAGCACAAAAACTATGGATTTAGGCCCAGATCTCTGTACTGGGGTGAATGTTTGACATTGTTCGACATTCTGTCCATCAATTGTTCTTTTTGCATTTGTCACCCCGAGTGGGACAGGTATGCCCAGACATGGGCCCTGTGCTCTCCATGCCACTGAGTCAAGCTAGCTTGGCTGATGAGGGGTTAAACCCCAAAACTGGTCCCAGGATGCTTGTTTCGGGTCCAGGGAGGACTGTTCCCATGGGAGCAGGGTCAAGACTGATTTGCATATGGCTGGGTTTAAACTGGAATGGCATGGGGACCAAAAACAACAATGGATTTAGGGCCAGATCTCTGTAGGGGAGTGAATGTTTGACATTGTTCAATATTCTGTTCATCAATTGTTCTTTTTGCATTTGTTACACTGAGTGGGACAGGCACGCCCAGACATGGGTCCCGTGCTCTCCATGCCACTGGAGTCAAGCTAGCCTAGCTGACGAGGGGTGAAACTCCTGAAACCGGTCCCAGGATGCTTGTTTCCAGTTCAGGGAGGACCTGGCCTGGCAGTTCGGGCTGGACTGTTCCCATGGGGAGCAGGGTCAAGGCTGATTTGCAAATGGCTGGGTTTAAACTGGTATGGCATGGGGAGTAAAAATAAAACAATGGATATAGGCCCAGATCTCTGTACTGGGGTGAATGTTTGACATTGTTCAACATTCTGTGCATCAATTGCTCTTTTTGCATTTGCCACCCCGAGTGGGATGGGTATGCCCAGACGTGGGTCCCGTGCTCTCCATGCCACTGGAGTCAAGCTAGCCTAGCTGACGAGGGGTGAAACTCCTGAAACCGGTCCCAGGATGCTTGTTTCCAGTTCAGGGAGGACCTGGCCTGGCAGTTCGGGCTGGACTGTTCCCATGGGGAGCAGGGTCAAGACTGATTTGCAAATGGCTGAGTTTAAACTAGAATGGCATGTGGAGCAAAAAAACACGATGGATATAGGCCCAGATCTCTGTACTGGGGTGAATGTTTGACATTGTTCAACTTTCTGTCTATCAATTGCTCTTTTTGCATTTGTCATCCCTAGTGGGACGGGTATGCCCAGACCTGGGTCCTGTGCTCTCCATGCCACTGGAGTAAAGCCAGCCTGGCTGATGAGGGGTGAAAGCCAGAAACCAGTCTCAGGATGCTTGTTTCCATTCCAGGGAGAACCTAGCCTGGCAGTTCATGCTGGACTGTTCCCATAGGGAGGAGGGTCAAGACTGATTTGCATATGGCTGGGTTTAAAATGGAATGGCATGGGAAGCAAAATAAATGATGGATTTAGGCCTAGATCTCTGTACTGGGGTGAATGTTTGACATTGTTCAACTATCTTGTCCATTATTTGTTCTTTTTGCATTTGGCACCTTGAGTGGGATGGGTATGCCCAGCCATGGGTCCCGTGCTCTCCATGCCACTGGAGTCAAGCTAGCTTGGCTGATGAGGGGTTAAACCCCAAAACTGGTCCCAGGATGCTTGTTTCCGGACCAGGGAGGACTGTTTCCATGGAGAGCAGGGTCAAGACTGTTTTGCATATGGCTGGGTTTAAACTGGAATGGCATGGGGACCAAAAACAGCAATGGATTTAGGGCCAGATCTCTCTACTGGGGTGAATGTTTGACATTGTTCAATATTCTGTCCATCAATTGTTCTTTTTGCATTTGTTACCCTGAGTGGGACAGGTATGCCCAGACATGGGTCGCGTGCTCTCCATGCCACTGGAGTCAAGCTAGCCTGGCTGATGAGGGGTGAAACCCCGAAACTGGTCCCAGGATGCTTGTTTCCATTCCAGGGAGCACCGGACCTGGCCGTTCGGGCTGGACTGTTCCCCTGGGAAGCAAGGTCAAGGCTGATTTGCAAATGGCTGGGTTTAAACTAGAATGGCATGGGGAGCACAATGAACAGTGGATTTAGGCCCAGATCTCTGTACTGGGATAAATGTTATACATTCGTCAACATTATGTCCATGAAATGTTCTTTTCACATTTGTCACCCTAAGTGACACGGGTATGCCCAGACCTGGGTCCTGTTCTCTCCATGGCACTGGAGTCAAGCTAGCCTAGCTGATGAGGGGGGAGAACCTGGCCTGGCAGTTCGGGGTGGACTGTTCTCATGGTGCGCAGGGTCAAGACTGTTTTGAATATGGCTGGGTTTAAACTGGAATGGCATGGGGAGCAAAAAAACAATGGATTTAGACCCAGATCTCTGTACTGGGGTGAATGTTTGACATTGTTCAACATTCTGTCGATCAATTGTTCTTTTTGCATTTGTCACCCCAAGCGGGACAGGTATGCCAAGACGTAGGTCCTGTGCTGTTCATTCCACTGGAGTTAAGCTTGCCTGGCTTATGAGGGGTGGATCCCCGAAGCCGGTCCTAGGATGCTTGTTTCCGGTCCAGGGAGGACCTGGCCGGGCAGTCAGGGCTGGACTGTTTTCATAGGGAGCAGGGTCAAGACCAATTTGCTAGGTTTTAATGGGGAGCAAAAAATGATGGATTTAGGCCCAGATCTCTGTACTGGGGTGAATGTTTGACATTGTTCAACATTCTGCCCAATAATTGTTCTTTTTTGCATTTAAAATGACAGCAGGCAACAGAGCAGTCCACACTCTAGTGCAGGAAATCTACTGGGCATCTTAACTTCCCTGCCCTATTATATTCTAGGGACTTATAGGAAGTCTGAATCCCCCTTGCCTTATTACATACTAGGGACTTACAGGGGTCTGTCAGTACCAATTGTAATTATACCCAAGTACCACGTAGTTTTAATCAGAGCACAGGCCCTGGGTCTATTTAGCAGAGCCCAGGGCACAATCAGAGTCAGAAAACCAGCAACTAGTAGTCAAAATGGGGGCAAAAAGTGGAGGACACTGCAAGCAGGTCCTGATTTCTCACAAGATATCATCAGGGTTCCGTTCTCTAAAAGGTTACAAGGTACTTTCAAAGCTCTTTAGTAAGGTGAAGTCTGGTTACTTCTTGACCCTGCTCCCCTCATGTCCTCCTTCAAGTTGCAGAATGTATTTTTCCAGCTCTGCTGAAACTTCTCAACCTTTCACTCTCCAGTGGTTTAATTTCCCAAGCCTAGAAACATGCGATTGTAAAACCCCTGTTAAAAAAAGATAACATTGACCCCTTGTGTCCAGGGAATTACAGACCTATTTCACTGCTTCCTGCAGCTGGTAAGATTCTGAAGAAACATGTAAATCAGTATCTATCCTAGTTTCTGGAGGAGAATGCTATTTAGCACCCCACCTAGAATGGGTTTCGTCCTCAATGCAGCACTGAAACCGCACTTTTGGTGGTAACTGAGGAGCTTAAGATGGTGCTGGATAATGAAGTCAGCTGCCACCATACTCCTTGATCTCAGTGCGGCGTTTGATACAGTAGATCACAGAATTCTTACACAAAGAATTAGTGATGCTGGAATAAAAGATGATTCTTTGAAATGGCTCACTTCAATTCCAGAGGATGAGTTATTTCAGGTTTGCAAAAAAACCTGCTAATTGGATACTTTTCCCTTGAAGTGCAGAGTGCCACAGGGATCTGCACTTAGTCCTGCGCTTTTTAGTCTTTACATGTGTTCTCTGGCAGAGATTGTTCTTGAATTCAGGCTGTCACTAGTTTCCTACTCAGACGACACCCAGTTAGTTTCTCTATTTCATCCGAGCAGGGTGCACAATCTCCACAACTTGTCCCTTGTTTGGAAAAGGTAGCAGGTTGGATAGTGTGCCTCAAGCTCAATGGGGGCAAGATGGAGGTCATGATGTTGGGTAACAATCTAAATTCCCAGACTATGTTAGGATGGCCTGACTGTCGAGGTACAGCACCAGCTCCTAATACTCCCATGAAAACCTTGGGGGTGTGTCTCAACAAATTACTTTCAATGGAAGCACAAGCAAGGCAACTTTCCGCCAATTGCTATGGTCTTCTTAGAACACTCCAGAAAATTTTAGATTTGCTCCCTCTCCTTTCTAGGAGTATTGTTTTACAGGCTTTAATACTTTCATGCCTGGACTATGAGAACTCCCTTTTGGGGCTCCACTATATGTGACCATAAGGTTCCAAGTCTTCCAAAATGCAGCAGCTCTGCTTCTGCTTCACATTCCAAGACTTATTTCAGCTAAGAATGCCCTGGTTACTCCTCACTGGCTTCCTGTTCATCAGCGGGTGAAGTTCAAGGCTCTATGCTTGGCACATAGAGGACTTCATGCAAAAGGTCCTCCTCTGTTTCTGTTTAGCAGGGCCCTGAGGTCAACTAATGCACGACTCATGAAAGTGCCTCAAGTACGCAGGATGCATTGTTACGTTAAAGCGATTTATAGAGCCCTCAAATACCCAGAGGTGTCTTGGTGCTAACTTTGCTTTGCTTGAGCACATAAAGGATACTGCCCTTAACTATTAAAAAGTCATGTTTTCAGCTCCTTTCTGAAGGATAGCAGGGAGGGCAAGGCCCTGATGTGAGAGGTAAGAAGATTCCAAATCTTGGTTGTGCCTGTAATGAAGTTTCTTCCTCCCCAATTCGTACTCTCGAATCTGGGGACCACTGTTTTTTTGGCCCTAGGGGATCTCAGATTTCTGCTGTGTTCATACCATTCAAATGCCTGCCCCAGAAACTCAGGGCCAATGTCATGCAGTGCCTTATAGGCTATGGAGAGAGCCTTAAATTTGATGTGGGTCCTGACTGGCAGCCAGTGTAGCTATGGGGTGGGCGCTCTTTCTCTTATCTCGTTCCCAATCTTCGGAACTCCATGCCCATTAGCCTGCGTCGGTTGGAGAATAAACTCACGTTTAAGAAGCACCTAAAAGCATGGCTCTATGTAGCTTAGTCTTTGTCATAAAAGGGTCCCCTGATGAGCATAGATGTCAGTAGTGTTGTGGATGCTAGCGATAGGAAGCCTTTTGGTAGCCATGCACTCTATAAAACCCGATAGAATAGAATGTAAACCCACTCCTGTGAAAGAAAGGTTCATCGAGTTGTTTTCTTAGAAATGTTTGGGTGAGTGCAAACGAGTTAACGGTCTTTTGAGTAACTGCTATTTTATAAACCGTGTGTTTGGAAAGCTAATCTCAGATTCTCTCTTCTTGTGCATATGTAATGCAGTGCAATATCAAGCCCGAAAGATCGCAGATTTAGAGCTGACAGTCACATTGACCCAGGAGAAACTTGGGAGAACCAACCTCAAACAATCCAGAGGTCACGAGCCAAATCTCTCTCTCTCTCTCTCTCTCTCTCTCTCTCTCTCTCTCTCTCTCTCTCTCTCTCTCTCTATCTCTCTCTATCTCTCTTTCTGCAAACCCCCTTTCCCCTCGAAGGTCTACCTTCAGCATTCATATAAATTTACTTGTGTTGAGGGTTGATTGACGGGGGGACTGGGTGGACAATCTTCACTCCTTCAGAACCTGGACATTCAGTTGAGTGGACCTTGACAAACCACACCTAAACAATATTGAAATACACATAAAAGATGGACATGATTAGCCCATGGAATTATTTAATGAATGGACATTGCCAGGTATCAGGAGCCAGTCTAACATATGACCTTTTTCTTGAACCATGGCAGATTGTTTCAATCTGAAAGACTATAAATCATTTAAACAGGATGCAAATCCAGTATAATCTCATTGCTCCGCCCAAAGGCTGAAAACCCCAAGTACTATGAGGACTGATTGTGTCATATACAAAATCAACATTTCAGGCATATCCTTTTTTAATGCAGAAAGCGAGCAAAGAGGTCTAAATACACAGATAACTACTCATGAATTGTTGAAGGATCAAGCCACCTTACAGGCCCAAGCCTCAAAGAACCAGTAGATACTTAGTTACCAAACTAGAGAAGGAGGCAGAGGTAGAGGCTAGGTTTATCCTTCTGACAGTTACGTAGTTAGACAAAAATCGAGTATATCAAAGAAAACCTGCCCTCAGGGAATTAGATAGGATACAGCAAGAATTTATTGTAATCCCTTGTCTAGAAAAAATACTTTTTTACTTGAGACCCTCACCCACCTGGGTTGCCCCTAGGTGGCATGCTTCATCATTGGAGTTCCTCTCAACCCTCTACGGATTGAGGCGTGCTGCGACTTGCAAATTACGTAGGAGCACTTTTTATTGTAGACTATGTGTAGTGCAGTGATGTGGAGTGGAAAGGGAAAGAAAATTAAAAAATACCTAACTAGTTGGCCACTCTTTTATTCCCGCCCCTAATTGGTATGGTTAAAAATCAGGGGTCGTTTACTGAGAAGAAACCTGACCTTATTGAGTCTGATTGTCTCAGTAATGCGTTTATGTCAACATGTTTCGAGCTGTTCCCCTAATAGCTCTTCATCAGGACTCCACGGGGTCCAGCCCCGTGTGTACCACTCCTAGTGAATCCTGTAATAAGGACACAAACCATGCACACCTAATCTGCACTGTATACATACGGTTCTAGTGATTAATCCATGTTTCTGTAGATGCTATATTATTGCATCATGGTCAAAGACAGGGGTAGAGGGGCTTGTAGTCACACTTTCGTCAAAGCCGCCTCTGGTACAGTAACCTACTTCTCTCCCTGGAGACCACATGTGGTCCCACTTATTCCCAAGTAAGCTGATGCGTGAGGTAAGTGAGGCATAAATAATGTATACTACAATGCATTATCTTCTTCGGTGGGTGTACTAAGCTGGTCACAAACAGGCTGCATATCAAAATATTTTACGGGGTTAAAGGCACCTGCTGAAAAAAAATCTTTGTGTGCCCAGCAGATTTCAGGGGATAATGGTAAGTGAACTCTGGGGGTTAATGCACACATTAGTTGTGTCTGGTCACAGTCTCATCATCATGAAATAGTACAAAGTTAATGTTATAAAAAACTGTGTGACTGCACACTTGCAACATACACACAGGCTGAGGGTTTAGACTGTCATGAAGAGGACAAATAATGACTTTCCGAGAACGGCTCACTATCATAGACTCGAAAAAATTTCTTACTCCAAGTCATGCAGTGCCCCTGATTGTCTTGTCTTAATATTGTTTACAAACAGTGTTGTACCTGTAGACACTCCTGTTCTACTAACAAGGGTCAATCCACAAGATCATTGTGAGGCAAAGAGGATTCGGAAACTCTGCCATGAAGAATTCCACAAGAAAATTCACTTGGACTTTTCAAAATATTAGATTTATTCAGCAAATATCATTAACATTACATTAGTAATGTGATGAGCAAAAACCGTACTGATAATTCGCAAAATAGTATGCACATGGCACTTACATGGCCTAAAGAAACAATATGCAAACTAAATTAATAGAGGATATGCAAATGACCAAATCATTAGATTGAGCAACATAGTGCTCTGCACGACAAGATCAAAGTGTTTCCACTGATAAACAAAACTCCATATAGAAGTAAATGAAAATGGATCTCGCCCTAACAGGACTATGGGCCACTTGCATCAAGAAAAATACCGGTCGCAAACGGGCCGATTCGCAGAATCGGCCCCTTTGCGACCGGTATTTTGCCATTTGGGATGCATCAACCCAAAAGCAATTCTCAAAATAGGTAATCGCAAATTTTGCGATTACCTAGTTTGCAAATGCAGTTAGGGAATCGCAAATTGCGATTCCCTAAATGCGATGCAATATGCATTTGTAAATTGCATTTTCGCAATTTGGAATCGCAAATTACCATCAACTTCAAGTTGATGGTAATTTGCAATTCCTTTGAAAAATGCAAAAAAATGCATTTTTCAAAGTGCATTGTGGTGCATACACATGCCCTTAGGGCATGTGTGTGCACCACATGTGAATACCTACCTTTTTTGGGGGTGCATCAGGGTGGCCTTTTGGCCCCTTTGCACCCTTGAAATTGCATGCGCAATTTGCGAGTACCTATTTGGTACTCGCAAATTGCGAATGCAATCCCATTCATTCCTATGGGCCTCTAGGCCCATAGGAATGAATGGGAAGCCATTCCTTAATAGCGAATCGCAATTTGCGATTCGCTATTAAGGAATATGTAGGAATCGCAATTTTTTTTGCGAAACCTACATGAATAGGTAATTGCGACTCCTTAATAGCGATTCCTTAATAATCGCTATTAAGGACTCGCAATTCCTACCTTTGATGCATGTGCCCCTACATCTTTTAGGGGTTGTTTTGTACCTGCCTTATTTAAAAGTGCCCCAAAACCTCCTCTCAAAACAGACTTTTAGTGTACTCTTTTCAAATAGTCTTCTCAATATCTCCATTAGCTCTCCCGCTCCCCTTAAAATAAAACCCTGTACAGGATGTCCCATAACAGCCCGGAGAGTACTTTGTGCAGCAAATACATGTAAAGAAATCTCCAACAAACAGCCCTTAAACTACTGCATTTCAAATACTGTTAGGTAGTGGACATCTCATTAATTTGCATTGAAAGGGTACTCGCTCCCATCTACTCTCTTCCAAAACAACCATTGAGCTTGTACTTTCATACTGATATATTAAAAATACAGCTTACACGTTGGCTTTCAGAGTCTTGTCTTTAGCTCAGTACAATACATGCAACCATTAATCCTTTCTCAGCCTATGCTTTGAAGTGCTCCTCTTTGCCTTCCCTCACAGCCTCTAGGTGTTTATATATGTGTGGTAAATATGAGTTATCTTTCCTCCTCATCAGGACATAGATGCATGCAGTACTGACCCAAAGACCCTATCCTGCCTCATGCTGACATGTTTCAAATTAGCACGTGCTCCAGGTGGCACTCAAGCTGGAGACCGTTTGGTAATTAGACAGTGCTGCAAACGCCAGAGTTCGGCGAAGGCCCAGAGTGCCCAACTCCAATTCAAAACATTCTGCCTATCCAATCTGCCCCACTCCAATCCAAAACAATCGGCCCAATACAATTTGCCCACTACAATATGCCTCACTTCAATCCACCCCACTCCACTACTCCCCAACCAATCCAATTCACCCAATTTCAATCCACCCCACTCCAATCCAATCCACCCCATTCAGTCCACCTACTCCAATCCGACCCACTCTACCACAATCCAATCAATCCCACTACCTCAATCCACTCAAACCCACTCTATCCTATTGCACCCCACTCCACATCACTCTATGACACTGCACTCTTTGACACTGCACTCTATGACGCTCTCTGCCACTGAACTCTGCTAACCTCTACTCAACTCTATGACACTCTACTCCCCCTGCTCCACTCTCTGAAGCTCTACTCCAACAAATTCAGGCTACGGCACTCTACTACTCCCACTCCAGTCTAGGACACGGGCAGCTGCCGCATAGCAACAATCCACATAAACATACTACACATCATGCCACGAAATACCAATCAGCACAATTTCACTCAATGCCACAGAGTTCCACGCATCACAATTCCACTCCACACATTTCCATTCCACGCCACATAACTTGGCAACAAACCACATAATTCAACTCAACAACACATTTACACAACATACCACATACATCCAAATTACACCACAGAATGCCACAAAATTCAACAGCCACCACATAATTAAACTCCACAACATACCATTACACAACACAAAATACCATTTACATAATTACACTCCATGACACACAATTCAACTCCACATAATTCCAGTACACTCAAAACCACATAAATACTATCCACATAATTCCACTGCACACCATGCCACATAATTACACTCCACACATCCACTCCACACCACACAATCCCATGCCACGCTATTCCACAACTAACAATTCCAATCCAACCCACATATTTCCACTCCACATCACATACATCCACTCCACTCCATAACGCATGGGTAAAAGACATTGTCATTTAGAACGCAAATCAAGATCTATTGGCATTACCAATGCTTGTTGTGTGGTGTCTTCACTTTATTACTATTTGAAGTGTGGCACACATACTTTACAAATTGTCTCTAAGATAAGCCTGACTGCTCTGTGCCAAGCTACCAGAGGGTTGAGCACAGGTTAATTTAGGGTTGACTTGTGCCTCACCCTGACAAGGATTGTGATTGCTGTTTGACCAGGGCTCACACCCTAGTCAACCAACAACCCATTTTCTTATGGTGATCTATTAGGATGATGGACGTAATGTTCTCTTCCACCCTGACCATATATGTATTTCTTCTGTCAAATTCTACATCAGGCCATAGTGCACTAAATGCAGATTTTTAAAACAATGCATTCTATCTGCAAAATAGGTTCACATCGTAAGAATATGCTGAAACGTTTCTAGTGCTTTTGCAGAAATTGGCAGAGAGAGAAGGTTCCATCAGTAATTATTCAAAAATGGCACACAATCATTTAATTGCAGAATTTATTAACTTCATATTTTCTCTAAAACACATTTGTGGCATATTCAACATCATTGTAGCATTTTTGCTTCGAATACAATTGAAATAGAATGTTTGCAGATAATGAGTTAATCAAACCCTTGTTCACAATGCTATATAAAGATTATTAATCTCTCTCTTGCCTGTGCCTATGCAAAAACACAAAATGAGGCAAAGCCAAAACAACACGTTCCAGAAAACAAGTGAACTATAAAACTTTGATCCCTGTGCGAAAACATGTTTGCTAGGTATATGAATACCATACAATGCAGAGTTTACCAGGCATAGTAATTATCAGTACCACATACTCTGCACCCCCACAATTGTCTGCATTGCAATTGTGACAGGTCAAATCTGCCAAAATTTATTGTGGAAAAAATGGCTGGTAATTTCTAGGACATGATGAATTGTGTGCAGCGTGTACCAATTCCATCTATAACCCCTCTTTCTGAGTCAGAAGTCAGAATGCGAGGAATTTACTGAACCCAGCAAATGCCTCGCCCAATGGTGTCTGTATCTACTGGGCCTGAGAAATACCTTATACCCTTCTGAGCAACTTGTGAATAGTGCATCAGAGAGAACTTGAACAAAAGGATCTCTCACAAGACTTTGCGGTCAACGATCTCCTAGTATGCCTCCACCAAAACAAATGTATTATCAGTCAAACATTTACCTCAAGTTGTACGTCCATTGTATGCAACACTGACATTTTCATTTATAAATCATTTTAAACATGTATCATTCAAAGTTGTTTAAAAGCTCTAGATCTCTAGAGAGTGATTGTCAACCTTGATATTTGTAAAAGGGATAGGCCAGAAATCAAACACTTCTGCACCAAACTGCAACCCATCATCATCATGAAGCATCTTTGGTTGGATGTCTCCTGTTATGGTGATGATTTTTTAGCTAAGTCAACTAAGTGATTTAAAGATGCAGAAACTCAAGGTGCTGATCTCACTTTTCAAGCCCAACGCTTTACCCAGAGGTACACGTTGGTATAGAATACTAATTACACAATGTACATTTCATCATCAAAAATACACTAACTTGAGGCCAGTAAAGCCCAATCTGCTACATCAAAATGTTCAAAGATATCAAGCCACATATATAGGACCAATAGGAAATGTAAGGCCTGTTTTAGAGTTTGGCAGATGGGTTACTTTGTCACAAACATGACAGATATCCATACACTTTATTACAAGTTGATTATAGAATAGGCCACTTATAATAAGGTGGAAGGAATATCCATCACATGGTGACAGAGTAACCCATCTGTTAGGTTCTAAATAAGCCATTATCCTTCACACAACTATTTTAAGGCTTATAATGCTATTCCATTAAGGTCAATCAAATATACATGTACAGCAAGCGATTTAATTTGGAGAAAGGGGTGTTCAATACTCCAGGGCCCATTTAGGTGCATGTTTAGCATCCTGCAGGTTTTCGACACATTGTAATAATCCTCAGATTTCAAATGGCTTTAGGGACTGCACAAGAAAAAAAATAGTTGAGCCTCCTTAGAAGTATTCTGTAATTCTCTGCTTCTTAAATTAAGATAAAGAGCAGTAGGCAGTCTTTGATTGTGGACTGCAATGTAGGTTGAGATCACCCTCTAGAGCCAGTGTTGACAATCACTTGAAAGCTAAATAACTGCTAAATTTTCTGTTTTGTTTTTGGAAGTGCTCTTACCTTGTTTGTCTCCATTCGATGCAGCTCACATTATATAAGAAAAAATAGACTCCACCTAAAGCTCCAACTCCTTCTCCGCTAACACCTCTCCCAGTTATGAGATGACCAAAGACACCACATTCTAGAGTACTGACCCATGACACAACAATGTCTACATGAGGGCTCTCTGATGATACTGCAGTGGCAAGAGTCCAACTGCTGCCATGGCTACAGAATTTCAATTTGTCTAGAACTGTGTTTATAAACAAGCATTGTTAACTGTTTAGGCAAATGGCTAATTGTAGATATTTCCATTCTATAACGAATTAAAGCAGAATACTCATCAAGTAGTTAATTCTGAGTCCCTGTAGTGTGTGAGTCGATGAGGTTTCTAAAAGAGGTGTATGAGCAATATCAAGACTGTGTGTGAGTCAAGTTCGCCAGTTCCACTTGATTGCGATAGCAGAGATCATTTCTTTCAACATGCGAACAGCCTTTTATTGTGCTTAGGCCTGGTTATTTACATTGCAAGCTTAATGTTAATTTGTCGTATATGGCAGTTGATGCCAACTTTTTGTATCACTGCAGGTTGTATAGTAAGGCATGAGCGAGCAAATAACTCACTGAGGTCCTCAGGTTACTGTATAATACCTAACACTCAGGGCCTAGATTTAGGTAAGGATTAAGGGGAACTAAAGTGAAAACATCACTGCAAAATAGAAGCTATCCGTTCCCATTGAAAATACAGGTAATAGAGAAACTGCAATTGCTTTCAGTGTTCTAATATTTATTTGAGATAATTGTATGATTTTCTATTTTGAATGTGCGCTTTGAGTGGGACATTTGTAAAATAAAGCTACTACTCAAATTTAGGTCTGTTTATAATTTATTTATAAAGGCATAGCCTCTAGTATAATCTCCAGATGTCATGTTAAGCGCAAAGTGGGAGATTTTCAACATTCGTCATTATATGGAATTTTTACGTGATGTTTTCCTGTAAAAGACATGTATTAGAAGATAATGTGCAATAGAGGGGCAGTTTCTGCTGGAATTACTCCCCTTGTAATATCTCGAGTAACTTCCCAATTCAAAGTATACCGTCACTTGGAAAATTCATGCAAGATACATGCCCCAATGTTTTGAAAACCTTGCATATTTTTCGCATACTTTTCCAAAAACTTCCAGTGGACAAAATACACATATTCCCTACAAGCCAAAAGAGTCACAATTCGTTACATTTTAGAAAGTAAAAGGTTGGTGTTAATACCTTCTGAAGTAAATTGAGATTTTGTTTTGAATGGACATTTTGGCACACATATTTTTAACTAAAATAGCAGTAATGTAAAGGCGTCACCAAGCTATTTTCTGAGAGACGGTGAGAAAAGCAAAATGCGTCAAAATACAACAAGACTTCTCCCTCAGCATAGGGGGGATTTGTTGATCCCACACCTGTTGCAGGCAAGACATTAAACTCTTGCATAACTTCATAGTTTTGTGCAGACGTCCTGTACCAACCACAAAGAAGCACTGGAGCCACTTACAACCCCTATAGTATATAAGAAAAGTGAGCTGCTTAAAAACGACTCTATTACCTTTCAAGGTGAGCTTCATGGTGCAGTGTCTTTAAAAGGTTATTGTCTTGCACATTCAGCTGGGCTCATATTTGTAACGTAACACCAGATCCCTGGGCCTTGCACACAAAAAACATACTTTCATCCACCTCTCACTGGAAATTACTAGAACTGTTCAGCCAGAGGAGCCCCAGACTCTTCCACAGTCAGACACCCCAGGCCCAGGGCGAGGTAGGTGGCTCTGCCCAGTGGCTAAAACCCTGATCTACAGGGACCAGGTCTCACATGCAAAAATAGCATGTCTTCCTCTGCCTTTCACTGAAGATTACTGGAACTGGTCAGCTTGGAGGAGCCCCAGACTCCTACCCGGTCCACTGCCACCCTGCCCTGGACAGGGTCAGTGACTCTGTCAGGTGGCTGAAGCCACCAGATGGCCAAGCCCGGAGGATGGCTATCTGGTCACACCGTGCATTCTTTAAAGCCTTGCAGCTTAAATTGGAGGGATGCAGAGGGCCTCTACAGGCCGGGGCTCAGACCCCAGGACCTGCCTAAGGCCGGGACAGCAAGGGGTACCCTCTACTTTGGGCCATTCTGAGCTTTTCACCATGGCAAACTGTGGAAGCCCGCCATGGGCACTCTGAAACACAATGAGCTGGTACATGGAGCCTGGCTGAACCTGAGGCCGCCACACAGGCCAGCCACAGCTCTGACCTCGGGTCTGTTATTATACGGGCGAAGCAGGGAAGCCCTCTCCATGCTTTCAGGAACCTGTTCTGGGGACTCTGCGACAAGACAGGGTAGAGAATAAAGCCCTGGCTCAATGACTTTCACTTTCAGGCCAGCCAGAGCTCTGACTTGAGGCCAGGTCAGAGTTTCTTAACTCAGCAAAGCCTGGCAACCCTCCCCAGGTCTGAGCGAACATCATATTGGGCACATTGCAACACAGCGGGCCAGTGATTGAATGCCATGGAAAGGGGCTTGCACCCATGGGCCAGATGGAGCTCTGACCCAGGTCTTGAGCAGAGCTTCTTAACCCAGCGATGCAACAGAGCCTCCCGTGGCCTGCTGGACCCCATCCTGGGCACTTTGCAAGACAGCAGATTGAAGAATGGAGTCAAGCCGCTAGCTTGGACTTCTCGGCCAGCCAGAGCTATGATAGTTGGGGCCTGTGTACTTGACCCTTTTTTGCAGGTTATCCCATAACTTTTTGCCTTCCTCCTGTATTTTTTCTAACCTGTTGTTGGTGGTTTTATGACTCTGGGCACTTTACCACTGCTGATCAGTGCTAGAGTGCATGTGCTCTCTCTTGTAAACTTGGTAAGATTGGTCTACACCTGTTTGGCATATTTAATCTACCTGTAAGTCCCTTGTACAGTGGTAGCTCATATACCCAGGGCCTGTAAATTACATGCTACTGGTGGACTTGCAGTGCTGCTAGCGCTTCCCACTGAATTAGCCTTTCAAACCTGTCCAGGCCTCTGCCACTGCAGGGCCTGCGCGCACAGTTTACTGCCGAAGTGATGTGACATGTAAAGTGGTTGCCAGTTCTGAAAACTCCCCTTTTACTACATATAAGTCACCCCTAAGGAAGGCCCTAGCTAGCCCTATGGGCAGGGTGCTTTGTAGGTAAAAGGTAGGACTTGTGCCTTAACTGTGTGGCATGTCCTGGTAGTGACAAACAGCCTATTTGGTTTCTCACTGCTGTGAGGCTGCCCTCTCATAGGTTTGCATTTGGGATTCCATGATATGTGCTTCAGTGGTAATTTCGGACATGAGAGGGGTAGCGTGATCATGTTTGGTATGTTTGGAATAGTAGTGATAAATCCTGCTTTTGGTGAATTTGTCATTACTATTTTATAAATGCCACTTTTAGAAGTGGAATAAAGAGGGTTGTGTTGCACTCAAATCTGACTCAAAGTTGTGATCAAAAATGAAATTGTGTGATGATAATTTTCAAAACTTAGGGGTATATTCACAAGAACGTGTGATAATTACCGCAAGAGTAGCGCAATGCAACTTTCAGCATTGCAGACTATCGCAGGAAAATAACCCAGTGACAACGTGGAATTCACAACACGGCGGTAGCATGCGATAGTTGGCCGACACCGTGGCCAATGCTCGCGATACAACCACCTTGACGGAGATAAAAACACAAACCACAACCCGAAAAAAGCTGCGATGCGCCAAAGCGCGATAAGAAAACAGTGACAACCAGCACGAGGGCAGCAATCCTCACGCGCAATGCGGGAAAAAGCACAAGAACAGCATACGGAAAATGCCACAGAACAAAATGCATCAACAGCGGAGTACCACGGATGCACCCTGGCCAACTGCAGAGGACAACATGCACACCACAACATCCAAGCACCGTGGAAGAACAGAACCTACAGGCACACCGCATGAAAGAGACCAGTGGCAGACAAATCAGAGCCGCAGGAGCGACACACCCACCGTGCAGCATACGCACATAAGCAGAAGTGCACCTCGACATTGACAACATCCCGGTACAAACAGCAACACCTCCACAACTGAACACAGGACACAACTGGTTCGGAAAATGTGCACAACCTGGCAAATCACATCTGAAACCCCAGGGATATGTAACATGACAATATACAATTCCAACCTGTAACCTGCAAATATGTTTTATTCACACATGCAGTGCAATTTGACAGCTACTACTGTCCCATGAATGCCACGGATGGTCACAATGTGACGTGCTCATGAGAAGTAAGTGTCAATGATGGAGTCCCTACGGGCCATTCCTGCCGCAGCTGCAGTGGGATGTGGGCCACCTGCCCCATCACCACAATCATCGTCCGGTACCTCTGGAACTGGGATCCATGGGGCCCTGGTGCGAACACAGATGTTGTGCAACACACAACATGCAACGATCATCTTGCACATGACGTCCGGGCTGTACAGGAGCTTCCCACCAGTGCCGTCCAGGCACCTGAAACGTGACTTCAACACGCCAAATGTGCGTTCAACGATGACCCTGGTGCGTATGTGGGCCGCATTGTACTGCCTCTGGGCACGTGTGTTCGGGTCCAGGAGGGGTGTCATCATCCAAGGGCAGAGTGCATATCCTTGATCACCTGTGACAGTGCAGGGAGAAAAGAGTCAATACTTGGTTCGGCAGGATGTGATGGCAGGCCCACCAATTCAGTGATGCCTGTGCTGGCTGTGTGTGGGGTGAGTGTAAGCCAGCCCTCAGGGAGTAGCTGGTGCTGGCAACTACACCAACAGTCATCAGGCACACAGACATGCAATGTCAGAACTACAAGGGGGGATGACTCGAGTCGCACAGGGCTAGTCGCCCCGGATGCACAGCGGCCGACACGGGCCCACCGCCACGGGACGCTGACCTGCGGGAGACTGGGGTAGGGTCATGAGGGCAGAGCAGTGCCTCACATGTGTCATGGCTGCATTCCGCATCTCCACACGTTCAGCTGTTGTGTGGCTGTGGTGCCATGTGAAGTCTGTATTGGGTGCAGGGGTAGGCCAGGATGACCATGGAGTGGTGTAGTCGTGTCTGGTAGGTGGTCGTGTAGTTTGACATTTCGGATGTGGTTTGGTCACGTGTGCATCCCCACAGTTGTGCTTTGTGCGTTGGTGGCTGTGGGATGTGTGGTGTGTTGATTTGGTACTTACCAACAAGCAGTCCCGTTCCATATGTGCCATCCTGGAAGCGCTGGTTGATGATGGACTGTCGGAAGATGAAGGAATCATGCACACTGCCTGGGTAGTTAGCGACGACATTGGTGAAGAGTCACCGGTGGTCCACTATTGACTGCACATTGATGGAATGCATGTGCTTCCTGTTGCGGTAGTGGTGTGCAGTATCCGCAGGGGGCACAAGTGGGACATGTGTGCATTCGATTGCCCCCAACACGGCCGGGAATCTGGCTATGGCGTAGAAGCCTTGCTTAGTCTCCAGCTGTTCCTGCGCAGTGTTGGGGAAGTGAAGGTACTGGGGTATGAAGCTGATGATGGCATCCTGGACAGGTGTGATGAACTTTGATAGGGCTGGCTGTGAGACCCCTCCGACTCTGGCAGTTGTTGGTTGGAAGGTACCAGAGGCCAACAGGTGCAGCACTGCCAGCAGCTTTGTCTGCAGAGGGATGTTTGTTCTCCGCTGTGTTGGGACCGTCAGCCTGTGGGCGATGTTGGTCATGATGTATAGGATGGTCGTCCTTTTGAGCCTGTAGTGGGCAATGACTTCCGCGGGCGTTAGGTCTGTGAGAGTGGTGTGTTTTTGGTAGGTCCGCTGTCTTACTCTACGCTGCCTCAGTGGTGGTCTGGGGGGGCGGGTCCGGGTCCTGGGGGTGGTGGCGGTCCTTGTGGTGACGGTGGGTTTTGTGGACCTGTTGGGGCTCCGAGCTGCATGATGAGTAGCTCCATGTCGTCATTTGTTCTTCGGGTATGGCTGTGTGCGGGGCTCCGTTGCCTACTGCAGGTAGACGTCCGTCTTTACACCTGCTTGAGGCAGGTGTTAAATACCTGTGGCTACCGTGGCGTATCGCCTGTTTTTGGTTTGCTTCGCAGTTCTGTCAGTTCGTTGTGAAAGTGGTGTTGTGGTTTTTTCGTGTATTTTTGCACGGGAACGCCTACTCTGCATCTCATTAGGGTTAGTTGGTGGTGTCCGCTGTGGTGTTAGATTTTTGGGACAGTTATCGCGGGAATGCTGGCGTTGTCTGCAGTTTGCACCAGCTTGTGAATGGGGTTTTAAATCTACCTCCACTTTTGTTGCGTTAAGGTGGAGATAAATCGGAGTTGAATCCTTGTGAATATGCCCCTTAGTGTGCACTCTGTGGGGGAGCTCCACCCTCACCCCCAATATAAATAGTGAAGATACCTAGAACCAGTGGTCTAGACACAGTGTGCACTACTGTATCCCTTGCCGGGAGTATTGCACCATATAACTCTAGTGAATACTCTTCAACAATGTTAAATGTTAAATCAACGAAAGTACTTAGCAAACAAAAGTGGTACACATTCAAACAATGTGAAGCAAGTATCGTGATCAAGTCAATTTATTTCAAGGACATGATTCTTGTGCATGAACCTTCCATGTGAAAGCTAGTCTTGACATTTTCCTGAGACTAGCAATACAATTCATCCCAATGCATTTTGGGCTTAACCTGAAGCCCTTCGTCAGGGGTGTCTACAATCAAAAAATTGATTCACCGCCTACCTCGCGGTCCTCAGCTTGGACCAGCAGCAACCTCTCAGGCATTCTGATTTTTCCGTCCTGATGATGATCCCATGACCGCAGTTGGGGATTGAAACGTAGATTTTGAAATAATGTTCAGAGAACCATCACAAAAGCAGGTATCAAGGTCCGTATTTTTAGTGGGTCCTTTTAGTTGTGTTCAACAGCACCTCGTAATGAGTACACAAAGGCCAAAGGATAGTTCCATATTCTTTATTCCAAAATTCCAACTTGAGCAACAGCCGACACGTGTTTTGTCGTGAAACGACGTTTTCAAGGCTTTTGGAAACATTTCTGAAGAATATTCATTGCGTAGTACACAGTATATTTTCCTTAAGTGGATAGAAATTAGTCCACTGGGCCGCAGGTGCACACAAATCTTGTTACAAAATCAGTATATTCAATCCATGGAAGAGTATGCAATTTTGGAGCCAGGACCTTGATAAGTCATTAGCACTCTCGAGTAAGAGAGAAAAAAGGACATCCGTCTTAATGCGCGGTCGTCTCAAAAACCTCGTTGACAACCACATCTTGACTCAAAACTTTTGCTTACGATTAATGTGGAGCATAAGATGTTTTCCTAATTGTGACTACTGCGAATTATGAATCACTAAAAAGTCCCTCCTCAAATATATGCCTGAGGTCTGGAAATCTGTTGATTTCCGTAACCCTGTCAATTTCTGCTCACTACATTATACTATATGCTTTTTCGTGTTTATTGAATGTGTAAATAAATACAATTTTTTCCATTTGGATATTGACATACACAACTCTGATTGTAGTGATGGAGCAAGAACTCACAATGAGACTTGCTCGGAAGCAATCTTCTCATAGTATTAATTGTTAATCTTTGTAATGTTTGTATTAACAATTGCACACATGAATACAATTAGAAAGAAGCTTGCCTATGTGTTTAAACTAACAAATAACGCTTGTCTAATCCAAAATGGCCGCTAATGCGCGGAAAACTCATTGCGCATGTGTCAAACATATCATGTGGTATGACGTCTTTCTTTGCTTGGAGAGAAACCTTTGCTTCTGCGCAGTGTGTATTAAAATGGCTGCTTAATGTTTTCACGTGCTACAGCTTGCTCATATGTTGCAAATAAAACTGTGGTATTCTAACGCTATTAATGTGGGATGGATTTTAATTAAACGGGAATAGAGTAGACATAGTGGGTATACAGTGAAACCAATTATTTTGTGATTTTAATATTTCCTTCTTTGACTTTTTATTAGTTCATAAATGGGCCTGGGTTGGTTGAACTGCAGCTCGAGAGACATTGGTTCCTCACATGCGCCCTGAAAGGCTGACCAGAGAATGCGATGAAGTCAACTTGGAAGCCCTCCAAGGTCGCGAAGCCTGGTTCACAAGTTCATCTGACATGTACCTGAACTCGATACAAATGTATATAAAATGTATTGCTGAATCAATGGGAAACGGGTGGGAAGTAAAGCAAATGTATTAATTGGGATGGGCGGTATTTTAAAGACAATGGGCTTAAAGAAATTTAACTAAATTGATATGGTGTGAGGATCAACCCCCTGTCCCCGTCCAATCAGAAGTAGTGGTCCCATAATTTTGCAACATTTAGGGGAGGTACATGGGCATAGAAGGGTATAATAGATATAGAATTAGTTAATTAAGCTAGCACATTAAGGCTGACAGCTGGAGAACCAGAGAGCGAGCTGATCGATTGCAGGCTGAACCGCTGTCCAGAGAGGTCCTGAGGTGGGGGCGGCGGAGTCCATTAGAAGGAAGACACGGGAGAAATCGAGGAGAAGCGAAGTATCAGATAGGGGAACGGCGCAGGCGTCGTTGATAGAGAGGTCACCTGTCCTGTCCTGAACTCGGTCCGGAGGTCTTCGCTCTACATCCTTCCTGGGACCTATCTTTCCAACTCCTTGGCCAAGGGGTTTGGTTTCTCGCACCTTTAGGTAAATATAAACGCAACTTTTAGTGGTGCTGCTGTCTCTATCTTCTCCTCTCTGAGGGACCGTCATTGATCAATAATTGATTATTATGCTTCATCATTGATATACGATTAAGTATCATGTGGTTCTGTATTTTACTCTGCTAAATCTTTAGATAAACATTTAAAACTTCCTGACTCAGTGATTATTTCAGGATTATGAATTGTAATGAATGTCACTCATTTTAAACTTCCCAATTAGCAAAGGGTCCATTGGTAAGTCATTACTCTTCAATCAGAAAAGTAATTGTTAGCAGGGATTTGATAAAGAGTACAACTGACCCACCAGCGGAAATTGCTAGCGTAGTATGAATGTATGGGCCCAGGTGAGTATTTGATGTATGAATGCTTGTTGCTAATAACCCGTTGGATCAGTTTTCTGGTTATCAGAGGATGGTTGTACTTTGTTAATTGGGTAATGAGAATTTTATTTTCATAAACTAACATCCGTTTATTCAAAGTTTGCTTTATGTTGTCCAGAATTCCCCGGGGAAAATTGAATAGCGGATGGTAAGTGGAAGCCATACTGCAGTGAGGTTATCTGTCAGGCAGAAATAGTACTGAAAAGTTAAGCAGGACTATCAGTACTTGTTAGGGACTCTATGTGTGTGAGTAATAGCAAAAGGAATACGCTGGTAAAAATTTGATGTTATATCACCTAGAAAGGGCAACATTGAAGAAGTAACAGGTATTTCTGAAGCTTACGTGAAGAGTAAACGGAAGAGTTTTACTCGTAGTGTATGTTTAGTAAACGGAAAGGTTTTACTAAGTGTGAGAGAAACTATCTTTTCCAATTTAGAGAAACTGGCACGATAGCGAATGTTTTATGTTGTTACTGAATTTTAATAAGAAGCGTAGAGAAAATAAAGTTTTGCGTCCGATTTTGTAAAGGAGGGGTCAGTAGTCAGGAGGAGTACTGACGTCACAGGTGCCGCGCTGGTATTGGTTGAAACAGCGGGTGTGGAACGACTCTTGTAAAGGAGGGGTCAGTAGTCAGGAGTAGTACTGACGTCACAGGTGCCGCGCTGGGATTGGTCGAAATAGCGAGGGACAGAAAAAGCGCAGATTGTAAAGGAGGGGTTGTCAGAATAGACGTCACTAAAAAGCCGCGCTAGGATTGGTTCAGAGATAAATGTTAGCTGGAATTTAATTGGTGTTAGCATAGAAGTCGAAATCCTAGTGGATAGTGAAAATTATATGTTGAAACGCGATCCGACTTTAATAGAAACTCGTCCGGATAGGAGATTCCTAGGTTTTGCAGAATATAATTTTATACACAGAGATTTACCCAAAATGAACGGAGAGAGGAGAAAAATGTCATTTCTACAAAAGATTAAGAATTATTTTAAGAAGGATAAACCCATCAAAACTAGAGAAGGAATTATCATTCCACCAGCTAAAACGCCCGCTTCATTCATGATGATGGAGAGAGGTTATCATACTTGCGTATGGTTAGAGAATTGGATAGAATATACCAAAAATGATGGAATATTAGCGTTCCCAGAAAACGGCACTTTCAATGGGAGAATTCTTCAAAATTTGAGATTGAGGATGAATGACTTAGAACCCAGACCAAGATTAACTCAATACGAAGCCTTAGAAGAGTGGGAAACCGAGGCATTCGAACGTGACCGATCAAGAAGTAGTAGGGGTTATCGGGGATTTTTTCCTAGATACCAAAATGAGTCAAGGGACGGTCAGATGAAACAGTGGAGAAGAGCGATGCTTACAGAGGGTTTGTATCCAATATTAATGACAGAAGAATCGATAGGGAGCAAATGCACAGAAAAGACAAAACATTTGACAGGATTTGGAGATTCTGAAGATGAATTTATGGAAGAAATATTAAAGAACCCACCACCATATCAGGAAGGTACAAGTGGATGCACCCCAAGCGCCCCACTGTTAAGAACACCATTGGTACCGCAAGTATTGCATAATCCCCCAGTTAATAGGGTACTTCAGGATAAGGAAAAGGAAGCTATAGACAAAAACAGAGCAGAATTGATACAGAAAATAACACAGTTGAATGCACATCCTGATTCCCTGACCATACCAGTAACCATTGGTCCAGTGGTTCCCTTATATGGTGACAAGGTAAATTATCCGAAACCATTAGCAATGCCCACACCGGTAGAAATCCCTAAACCTGAACCTGTAATAATTGATGCTCAAATCAGTGATTGTGAATCTATGATATCCTTAATGGATTTACCTATTCGAGGATCTGTAAATAGCACTCCTAGAAGAATAACACCTGGATGTTCCAAAGATGTAAATATAGTAACCTCATCGGGAACTAAAAGTGCCACAGTAGTAACGCCAGAAGACTTAGAAAGGTGGGCACAAGGATCAGACAAACAGAGTTCACCCCCAAAGATCATGGACATCTACAAATTAAAAGTCGAGTTAGAAGAAATGATAGCAGGAAACGTAGGGGTAGATCGTTTAAACACTTACGATGAAGAAGAACTATTGTTCGTATGCAGAAGCATAACTAGAAATGTAAAGATATTTAATGAAAAATTATCAGATTTGGCTTTACAGATGGGGATTGAAATAGGAAAGTCAAAAGTATTACAGAAACCCTGTAGAGCAGATTTTTCCGAAAATGATTTAGAAAACATGAATGCCTCTGGAAGAAAACTACAAGTAAAAGAATTGATGTCAGTTTTGCAAAAATGGGGAGATCTAGATAAATGGAAAGCTAGATGGACAAAGAAAAAGGAAGAGGCACGATACAGTAGAACAACTTCTGAATATTTATTGAAGGAAACAGGGAAAGCAGATCAGATGTACCCGATGCGAGAAGTACCTGGAGGAGGTTATGTTCTTGTCCCATGGAGTAGACAGGATATTTTGTCATTTACGAATGATTTCCCAAAGTTGAGAGAAAAACCAATTGAATGGTACAAGCAGGTTGAGAGGTTTGTGAAAGTGTCAAAGGTATTGTTGAAGGACTTGGATGGTTTGTTCGACATAGTGGTACCTGCCAATTTGTGGACAGATTGTAAAATTACAGTTGACTGGCCGAGTGAAGAGTATCCTGGAGATCCAAAGACAGGTGCCCCATCAAGTGATGTGATGAAAAAGTATCAGCAGGTGATAACTTACCTGAAAGGGAAAATACCACCAAAAGAAACAAATTGGGTGAAAATAGACAGGACTACCCAAGAAGCCAGTGAATCAGTACATGCCTATTATGAACGTTTATTGCAGGTATTCAAACAGTATAGTGGATTTGAGGATATTGGAGATAAAAACATGAGTCAGTTTGTTTACCGATTTGTTTATGGATTAAAACCAGAGATTTGTCAGATGATTAAGCAGCACATGTTGTGCTGGCAAGTGAAACCCATAGATGAGATTCTGAAATATGCAAAATATTGTGGAGACGACATTGAAGATAGGCACAAGAAACTGCAAGAGAAAGTGATGTGGGCTCAGGTGAAAATGGCTGAGCAACGGAATTAATTTGGATAATCCAAATGATAATCAGGGAAAAGATTCTGGAACGAATGGTGACACTGGGAATGGTGGTAAAATGAGAGGACGAATGAGCAGAGAAGAGGCTAAAAAGAAATTTCCTTGTCATGGATGCGGAAAATAGGGGCATTGGAAGGATGAATGTAAAAAGATTCGAAATAATAATGGCCCAAATCAAAATTTAAATCCACAGTCGCAGAATGACTCACAGCAGGGTGTAAATCCTCAGAGTCAGTTGCCACCTGCACCTATACAGGGTAATGTAAGCAGAGCAAAGCACGGTACAGACGTCGGATATCAAGGAGGAAGTGGTAAGAATGATTATGTAACTTCACAATTTCTTTTACAGGATGACTTTTGTCCATATAATCAATGACGGTGCCTAGGAGAGGGGGAGAAGGAGTGCGTACTTGGCGCTTTCTTGCCGGTAGACCAGTCAGGTCCATATGTTGAAGGGAAAGTGAGAGGTAATGATATTACTTTCCTTTTGGACACTGGTGCTACCAGGTCTACTGTGAGAACAGCAGACATCCCAGACCTTCCTCTCTCTGGAGAAGCTATCCAAGTTGTGGGTGTAGCCAATCGTAAAATTAGAACACCTCTTACCGAACCAATGGAAGTGAAAATTGGAAATTGTAGAGAAATGCATCAGTTTGTAGTGTGTGATTCCAGTCCAGTAAATTTATTGGGCCGAGATTTGTTGTGCAAAATGAACTGCACAATTTTCTGCACCGGATGGTGTTGCAGTTCAGACCCCGGATGAAGACCATGTATATAAATTATGATTGCAAAGCAAGGTACAGAAGTAGATGAGATGTTCTCTTTGATAACAAAAGACGAGTTGCCAGAAGAATTAAGAACTACTGTATATTCCATAGTATGGGATTTCACAGGGAAAGAAGTAGGACTTATGGCCAAAATAGACCCAGTAAAAATCATTGCAAAAGAAGGTGCAATTTTCCCAAATACCAGACAGTACAAAATGAGTGCAGAAGTAAAAGCAGGAGTTATTGAGGAAATTAACAGAATGGTAAAACAAGGCATATTAAAAGAAGTAATGAGTAGCCCTTGTAATTCACCAATCATGGGTTTGAAGAAACCTAGCGGAAAGTATAGGATTGTTCAAGATCTACGCAAAATAAATAAGATTGTGGAACCTTGTTGACCTATAGTGCCAAATCCTGCAGTAATCCTATACCAGATTCCCTGGAGTGCAGGATGGTTTACTGTGATTGACCTATGCCAAGCATTCTTTTCCATACCATTGCACCCAGATAGCCAATATCTTTTTTCGTTTAAATTTGAGAACAAAGTCTATGTATGGAATCGTGTTCCTCAAGGGTACACAGAAAGTCCTTCCATCTTTCATCAAATATTGAAAAAGTGCTTAGAGAAACTAGTGATGCCAGGAAGTTCAGTCTTAGTACAATATATAGATGATTTACTAGTGGCATCTAACACTAGAGAGGACTGTGTTGTCGACTCCAGTGCACTATTAAATCACTTGGCTGAAGAAGGGCATAAAGTTTCACCTGAAAAATTACAGTTTTGTACAACAGCAGTTAAATATCTAGGACACCAAATTGAGAGGGGAAAGAGAAGGATAACCTCTGAAAGAGTAAAATTAATCAAAAGAATGCAAATGCCTGTAACTCAAAGAGAAGTGAGAATGTTTCTTGGAATAGTGGGATATTGTCGACAGTGGATAGTAGGGTTTTCTCTGCTAGCAAAACCATTGATTCAAATGACGAAAAAGAAGGCAAAAGACCCAGTCGAATGGGATGATGAGAGCGTAGGAGCTTTTGTAAAATTGAGAAGTGCTTTGTGTGAAACCCCTGCCCTAGGCATGCCTGATTATACAAGAGGATTCGCATTATTCTGTCATGAGAGAGAAAATTGTGCACTTTCAGTCCTAACCCAGAGACATGGTTTGGACAGACGTCCTATAGCATATTTTTCTGCTACATTGGACCCAGTGGCAGCAGCGTTGCCAGGCTGCTTGAAAGCAGTAGCTGCTACATGTTTGAGCATAGAACAGAGTGAATCAATTGTAATGGGACATCCTGTAAAGGTATTTGTTCCACACTCAGTTGTGATTCTGCTGACAAGAACCAGAACTCAACATCTTACTCCTAGTCGGCTGACTAAATATGAAAGAATAATCTTAGGTGCTGAAAATGTGACTATTGTCAGGTGCACAATTGTAAACCCTGCTACTTTACTACCAGATCCATATTATGAGGAAGTCAAAGATGATGAAGAGGAACATGATTGTTTACAAGTCACAGAATTGTGCACCAAACCGCGCCCTGATATACAGGAACTGCCCCTCAGGGAGCCAGACAGGGAGCTGTTTGTGGATGGTTCATGCCAAAGGCATGAAGATGGTAAACTAAGTGCAGCATATGCGGTATGTGAATTAACTGGAATAGTCGAAGCATCCTATTTACCAGGAGTCAAATCTGCACAAGTAGCTGAATTAATCGCTTTAATTAAAGCCTGCAAAATTGGGAGGAATCAGAAAGTAACTATATTTACAGATAGTCAATATGGTTACGGGGTTGTGCATGAATTTGGCCAACTATGGATGCAGAGGGATTTCATGACTTCTTCAGGATCCCCTATTAAAAATGGACAGTTTGTAAAGGAACTGCTGGAAGCAATACAATCACCAAAAGAATTGGCTGTGGTGAAGTGTGCCGCACACCAGTCAGGAGATGACTGGGTGGTAGTCAGTAACAGATATGCAGATCTGGTGGCTCAACACTGTGCCAAAAACAGGTTGTCAGTAAATAAAAGGGTTGAAAGGATGGGAATCAGCTGCCAACTTATGCTATATGCACCACCTGAAACATGGAATGATGTGAAAAGACTGCAAGATGATGCTGATGAGAGTGAAAGAGATGCATGGATTAAAATGCGATGTTCTCAAAGGCCAGACGACAATGTATGGATTTATGCCGATGGCAGACCAGTCATGCCCGACTGTCTAATTTCACAAATGGCGAGAATGTATCATGGAGACACACATATAGGGAGAGATGCTATGATTAGGCTCTTCAGACAAAATTGGTACAATCCAAGGTTTAGGGCTGCAGCAGAGAGTCTTTGCCAGAGATGTTTAACTTGCCAAATGAATAATCCAGGAAGAAAAACAGTAATTGGTTTTGGAAAAATCTGAAAGGCAGAGGGCCCATTTGTGAGATTGCAGCTTGATTTTATTCAGTTACTACCATGTAGAGGACTGAAATATGTACTTGTCATAGTGTGTCTGTTTTCAAAGTGGGTGGAGGCTTACCCTACCAGAAGGAATGACAGTATTACAGTCGCAAAGTTGTTGCTACGAGAACTCATTCCTTGGTTCGGTTTCCCAGTAACTTTGGAATCAGATAGAGGAGGTCACTTCAACAACGATGTGATCAGGATAATCTGTGAAGCATTCCAAATTGAGCAAAAATTGCACTGTGCATATCGTCCAGAGGCTTCTGGAGTGGTTGAACAAATGAATGGCACAATAAAATCCAGACTGGCAAAAATGTGTGCATCAACATCGTTAGACTGGCCGGATGCATTGCCACTTGTGTTAATGGGACTCAGAAGCATTCCCGATAGAAATACCGGATTGAGTCCGCACGAAATAATCATGGGAAGAGCAATGAGACAAGCACATGTACCTACAAGTAAACTGCTGAATATAACTGATGATATGGTTCTGGATTATTGCAAAGGATTGGCTGACCTAGTGCGTTCTGTCTCTCACCAGGTTGGGGAAGACGCAGTTTCCAGGCAGCCTGAGCAAGAGCATGATCTGAATCCCGGAGTCTGGGTGGTTGTGAAGCATCACACGATAGAAACGTGTCTATCACCCAGGTGGGGCGAACCTTGTCAGGTTATACTAGTTACAAACACAGCAGTGAAATGTGCAGGATTGCCTAATTGGATTCATGTAAGCCACACCAAAAGGGTACCGGAACCTGAAGAAGAAAATCCTCAACAGCATCAATAAATGAGGAAGCTGAAGGTTGCCCAGCTGAAGAATCCCAAGTGAGAGATTTGAGAGAAGCTTAAGAAGAACAACCGAGCACAAGTTAGGACTGGATACCAGTGGTTGAAATACCAGAAATTTACAACAGAACAAGAAGCCGAGCAAAATTAGAAGAAATTAAAGAAGATCAGATAGGCGAAGAAGAAACAGCTCAGGAAGAGGAAAATGAAACAATAAGAGAACCTGAGCAGGACCAGATAGGGAGAGGAAATTGGGCTCAAATCAACAACGAAACAACAAAATTTGAGCAGGGACAGACAGGTTTAGAAGAACGCGGTCAGGCTGCAGAAGTACAAAGTGCAATAAGCCCTGATAAGGACCAGTTAGATCTAGAAAAATACATTCAAGAAGAAGATCACGAAAATCTCAAGCATGAAGTCGTAAATCCTGAACAAGATCAGTTATTAGAAATTCACAGTGGAGCAACTGAAGAAAAACCAATAAGACCTGAGAAAGAACAAATAGAAGAAGAAACTGAGAACGAAGAAAAACAAACTGTGCCACAACTTGAAAATAAAAGAACTTCTGAAGAAGAGATAAGAAGTGAAGAGACAGTGCAAGCAAAGAAAACCAGAAAAGGTGATCATTGGCCTAGTGTCATTAAAAGAGTGAAATACCATATAGAAACAAGAAGTGAAGATCCAGAACAAGTAAATGAAGTAACAAGCCTAACGGGACAAACAAGTGGAACTGAAAAACGAAAAAGCAAAAGACTGAAACTTGTGAACAATAAATTTAAAGGTCCTGATTGGACTTATATCATCCTTGAAGATTACGAGAGCTCAGAATCAAGTGAAAGTGGTGACGAAGGAACAAGTGCGGAACTGACTTATGAGAAAGAAATAAAACCACCTTGATAACGTAAAAAGACTTGAAATAAAGATAAGAAGAGAAATCTTCCTTGTCAAAAATACCTGACGATAGAGTTTCTGGGAGACCGAAACAGAAATGTTGTAAAAGATGCTGTGCTATATGCATATGTAGTCTGGTAGTGGTGCTTATAGTATGGTTAGTTGTGATCGTAGCAATTCCTTACCTTCTGATAATGGATAAAAAGATTAACAACGAAACGAAGGGAAGGACAGATAACTTGAAAAGTAATAGAGTAGAACTAAAGGCAGAAGATGAACCAGAGTTTCATCATGAAGTAACAGATAACAACACTAGTTTGAATGTTTTCACAAAATTATTGTTTCAATATGTAGATACCATGGAAGTTAGTAATTGTTATGTCTGTATGAAGTTACCCGAATCAGTAGCAGAAGGGTTAACATATCATCATTTGCCATTAACTTATGGCATATCATGTAGTGTATTGACTAGTTTATTTTATAAAACAGGGAGACTTCAGTATTACTATTCAAATATAGATGTGATATTTTCTGAGGTTCCGATTCTAAAGAATATGAACCCAGTGCTTAGTAGTCAAGACGCACAGTTTATGGGAGAATTTTTCCTAACAATGAAATCGATAGATATAACAAATGCACTTAGAAGCAATCTAACATGTTCGTTACATGAAGAAGAAAAGATATTTTTGAATTTAGTAGAAGATAGAAGACAAGATTTCCAAAAGAAAGCGTCTGAGCATAAGGCTCATCTGCCACCTTGGGCTGAGAAAGAAGGTAGTTACACACCTGGCAAGGCTCAAGCTGCTATGGCTCTGGATTTTGTAAAGACAGGGAAAATTTGTCTACATAGGTTAAAAACTGATTATAACAATGTTTTCATTGGTACCAGTGAATGTGAACATAATTTCTTAATTCTTGGAGGTTGGGGACTAAAAGGAGGAACAGATTCAGTTTTTCCTGGAATCTATTATGTGTGTGGGAATAAGGCTTACTTTAGGCTTCCTGCACGGTGGTATGGAAGTTGTTACTTTGGAATAGTATTCCCAAAAATATACCACGTAAAAAGAAACACTGGGAGCAATGAAAATAATAATGAATTAATACGTACTAAAAGAGCTAGTTTTTCTGAAATTGTAGGTGATATATTTGGTGCATTGATACCTTCATTGGGAATAATTCGAACTCAAGGAAAATATGTAAATTATCTACAGTAGTTGATCGTTTATCAACGGACACTGCTGGAGGTTTTCTAATGATTAATGCGGAGATGGTTGCGATTAGATCTATGGTTATGCAAAATCGACTTGCTCTTGATTTAATATTAGCAAAAGAGGGCGGAGTCTGTAAATTATTGAAGACGAAACACTGTTGCACTTACATACCTGACAAAAGTGCAGAAATTGGAACATATGTACAGAATATAACAAAACTGGAGAATGAACTAAAACCACTGGAAGTTGATAGTGTATGGGAAAGATTGACCAATAGTATTGCATCAATTGGTACCTGGTTTGCTAATGTAGGGAAAGGACTTATAGGTCAAATATTAGTACCCTTAGCAGGGATAGCAATAATAGTACTGTCAATAATAATATGGTGCAAATGTTGTAAAAAGAATGAGACGTATAGAGTGACAGGAAAAGGAAAGAAACAAAAGTTTGATGAAATTGAACTAGAAGATCTGAAAAGCGAATTATACAAGAAACTGAAAGGAGACGATAAAAATAGAAAATGTAAAAATGGAGCTGAGACAATTTTATGCTAAAAGTTGGCATCTGGTTGTGGGTAGTATTTGATGGCTCAGAAACGCCAAAAGAGAGGGGATTGATGGAGCAAGAACTTACAATGAGACTTGCTCGGAAGCAATCTTCTCATAGTATTAATTGTTCATCTTTGTAATGTTTGTATTAACAAATGCACACATGAATACAATTAGAAAGAAGCTTGTCTATGTGTTTAAACTAACAAATAACGCTTGTCTAATCCAAAATGGCAGCTAATGCGCGGCAAACTCATTGCGCATGTGTCAACCATATCACGTGGTATGACGTCTTTCTTTGCTTGGAGGGAAACCTTTGCTTCTGCGCAGTGTGTATTAAAATGGCTGCTTAATGTTTTCACGTGCTACAGCTTGCTCATATGTTGCAAATAAAACTGTGGTATTCTAACGCTATTAATGTGGGATAGATTTTAATTAAACGGGAATAGAGTAGACATAGTGGGTATACAGTGAAACCATTTATTTTGTGATTTTAATATTTCCTTCTTTGACTTTTTATTAGTTCATAAATGGGCCTGGGTTGGTTGAACTGCAGCTCGAGAGACATTGGTTCTGCACATGCGCCCTGAAAGGCTGACCAGAGAATGCGATGAAGTCAACTTGGAAGCCCTCCAAGGTCGCGAAGCCTGGTTCACAAGTTCATCTGACATGTACCTGAACTCGATACAAATGTATATAAAATGTATTGCTGAATCAATGGGAAACGGGTGGGAAATAAAGCAAATGTATTAATTGTGATGGGCGGTATTTTAAAGACAATGGGCTTAAAGAAATTGAACTAAATTGATATGGTGTGAGGATCAACCCCCTGTCCCCGTCCAATCAGAAGTAGTGGTCTCATAATTTTGCAACATTTAGGGGAGGTACATGGGCATAGAAGGGTGTAATAGATATAGAATTAGTTAATTAAGCTAGCACATTAAGGCTGACAGCTGGAGAACCAGAGAGCGAGCTGATCGATTGCAGGCTGAACCGCTGTCCAGAGAGGTCCTGAGGTGGGGGCGGCGGAGTCCATTAGAAGGAAGACATGGGAGAAATCGAGGAGAAGCGAAGTATCAGAGAGGGGAACGGTGCAGGCGTCGTTGATAGAGAGGTCACCTGTCCTGTCCTGAACTCGGTCCGGAGGTCTTCGCTCTTCATCCTTCCTGGGACCTATCTTTCCAACTCCTTGGCCAAGGGGTTTGGTTTCTCGCACCTTTGGGTAAATATAAACGCAACTTTTAGTGGTGCTGCTGTCTCTATCTTCTCCACTCGTCATTGATCGATAATTGATTATTATGCTTCATCCTTGATATACGATTAAGTATCATGTGGTTCTGTATTTTACTCTGCTAAATCTTTAGATAAACATTTAAAACTTCCTGACTCAGTGATTATTTCAGGATTATGAATTGTAATGAATGTCACTCATTTTAAACTTCCCAATTAGCAAAGGGTCCATTGGTAAGTCATTACTCTTCAATCAGAAAAGTAATTGGTAGCAGGGATTTGATAAAGAGTACAACTGACCCACCAGCGGAAATTGCTAGCGTAGTATGAATGTATGGGCCCAGGTGAGTATTTGATGTATGATTGCTTGTTGCTAGTAACCCGCTGGATCACTTTTTGTTTGTGATTATTATGACTGCATATTTTCCTTGATAGGGACCACTGTCTCTAATAATACAACGCAGTGAGAGCGCTAATTGCCAGTCCTTGTACTGGCTCACCTGAGTGAGTGCAGGGCGGCACCTTCCCCCCGTGGCCGAAGGAAACCAACTGAAGCGCGTGGTAAGCGCTGGAGAAGAGCCTCTGCACAGGGAGGATCAAGGGCGGAGTAGGCCCCTCTGTTCAGCACTGCCACTGCCCCGCAACCGCCCCGAACCAGGGAAGCCATGGCTAGTTGCAGCCCAGCAGGACGCTGTGCTGAGCCGTAAGCGGAGAAGACACTCTCCCGGCAACCAGGAAGCAGCCGGATACCAGGCTGCAGGGTCGAGCCAGGGTGTGCGTGTGGCCAGCCGGGACCGCATTACTGAGAGCCTCTGCTGCTACCCAGCTGTGGGCCGGGCCTGTAAGGACTGCTGCGCCCACCCTCCACGACGGGCAGCCACCAAGGAGAGAGGAAGGAATCCTTGTGGCTCTAGTGTACCGCAGTCGATGGAGGGCCCAGGAGATTTTTGGGTCTAATGGTGAGCGGGCAGGTGGGTGGGTTCCCACGCCCACGGGGGGTGATATTTCAAAGATGTGGCATTCCGAGATTCATGCCTCTTCTCTGGGATTACCAAGGCACCCGGTAAGAAGTGGCCAGGGGCGGAGACAAGCCCTCGTGAGCACGGGTACGCCCGGCTCCAAGGCTCACAGGGAGTCGCTGACCACACTTTGGGCTCTCCCTGACCGAGGGAGGGTTCATTTGCCTACTGTGGCTAACCTACACTGAAATTAAGGATAACCCGTTTTCTACTGACCGGGGCAGCCTGTGTTGGGTTCGAGGACGGGGTCAGACCTCGACGGAGGCCCCCAATCCCTGGATGCAGTGGAGTACCCAGAAATTGGCACATTCCCGTGTAGGTGGGCAGGTGGCCGAGTAACCTACATGTGAGAAACAAGGTTACTGTGTAATCTAAAGCAGGAGCGCCGGTGCCGCTCCAAGTGTGGTAACCCATGGTAATGGGTATGCTGGTGAGTCCTATGTGTCATGCCTCACTCTAATTGCCTCATATTCGTGCCCTGATATTATGATGTGGTGTAGTTGCTCATATCTTGCAATGGTCAGGAAGGGGCATATATGTGTTCAGTGATGGTGTTTATGCATAATGTTTTGATGCTGTTTTGTAACATGTGCACCCTATGAGCATTGCTTGAGTGCACTACATGTGTAATGACAAATTGCCCTATGGCAAAGTGATTTATGATCTATGTGACATCATGACAAACGCCTAGTGGCACAGTGATTTATGTGATTGTGGTCTAATGTGTTTTTATAAATAATACAAAGGATATTTCTGTATAACCTTGTGTGGAGTCTCTTTTTGTGGTGTGCCTAGTGTGTCCCTGGTGTGTGTGTGTGGTTCGCAAACGCTTTACACATTGCCTCTGGGATAAGCTTGACTGCTCTGACAAGCTACCAAGGGGGGGAGCAGGGGTTATCTTCAGTGTGTAACTTCCTTACCCTGACTAGAGTGGTGGGTTCTGCCTGGCTTAGCTGCATACCCTAGCCAACCAGAAACCCCATTTCTAACAGGGCCAGTCATAGCCCACTCAGAGCTTCTTAACCCAGCGAAGCAGGGGAACCTTATTCGGATCATATGGGGTATTACAAGCCATTACCAGTTGGGGCTCTGACCCGGTCAGAGCTTCTCAACCCTTTAGAGCAAAACAGCAGGTGCAGGGCTCCGTCTCAGGCACTTTTCTATGCCATGGGCCAGAGAAAAGAGCCCAGGGCCTGAGGTCTGGGGCATGTACTCCCGGTCAGACCCAGTCAGAGTTTCATAACCCATCAGACCAGGGGAGCCCTCTCTAGAGCTCGGAAACCCCATTCCAGGCTTTTTAGAACATGGCAAGCCAGTAAATGGTGTCCAGAGCTGGGGACATGCATCCTGGGCCAGCCAGAGCTCTGACGTTGCACCCGGTTAGAGCTTCTTATCCTGATGAAGCAGGAGAGCTCTCCCTGGGGCTGTGGGAAACCCTCCTAGGCATTTTGCAACATAGCAGGCCGGAGAGTGGCGCCCACGACCGGGCATTCACACTTCTGGGCTAGCCAAGTTATGGCCGGTAAGAGCTTCTTAACTTAGTGAAGCAGTGAAGCCCTCCATGGGCCTGTGGGACCCCATCTTGGCACTAAGCAACATGGCAGTCTGGCGAACAGAGCCCCAGGTCTGAGGGCCCCTCATCCACTGAACTGAGGACCTGGTCTGGGATTTTCACCCCGGCGAAGCAAGGGAGCACTGACAGTGCACACTGAGACAAGGTGGGCTGGCATATGGACCCTTGGCAGGTGCCGACGGAGCTCTGGCCTGTGGCATTGGCAGAGCTATCAACCCCACTGAGAGCAGAAGCTGTCTATTTTGTCACATGTATGGAGCTTCCAGGACCTTTGCACCATCTGAGAGGAAACAGATAGAAGCAAGTCAACCACACCCTCGCCCTATTAATTTGGAGCAAGGCTGTTAGCCTTTTTTTGTAATCCATGCACACCAGGGGCTGTACTATACATTGTGCCCGTGGCACAACGAGCATGTGCACCCACTTTGTGTGCCCCCAGGTCACAATGGTATTACAGAGGGGGGTCGCAGTCACTTGTGGATCCCCTTTTGTAATACTGATAGTTTGTTAAATCTTGAAAGCCCAAACCGCTCTGGACCTGCTAATTAGTTCCCTTATTGTATCATAATACCTGTGTTGAAGGAATATTTACACTCTTTGAGAGCATGGCTGAGACCTCTCATTTGTTGTCAAGTGGTATTTTGTAGAGTGTGTTATTCCCAATATTTATGCAAACAAATACCAGTGGTACAAAGTAGGATGATACAAATGATTCCTCTAATGAATAAAGTTGAAATGCCGAAATGTAATCCCGTTCTTTAGGTCTCGCCTAGGCAGCGCTTGCGCTGTCTCGTTGAGACATGCAGTATAAACTATAGCAGGGAAGCTTCGTTTAAGCTCCGCCCACTCTCCGCCCATCTTTTGGTTTGGCTTACATCCTAAATGCTGCATTCTGATTGGTTTTTGGCTTGTTAGTCCCTCCCCATGACGGCCATGTCGTCATTTGTGTCCTTCCATGGCTATCGGCCCCTTTACTGCACAGACTACTTTCTTCCCGTCCCGCCCCCTCCCTCCCACAGTCCGTGACTTCTTGGCGGCCCGCCTCCCTCCAGGCACTCCCGGTCGTGCTCGTGCCTTCTCGCGCCCGCCCGCACTCCCCCCTTCCAATGCAATAGGTCTCGCGTAAATGCAAGTCCTATTGCATTTCACATGCTTGTTGTTCCTTACAACCGCTGAACATTGAAAGCTGTCCACTTGATTTCCTTGTTTATAATAACTCTATGCCCGATTAAACTTTTGTTTTGGAAACAGTCATCGCTCAGTGAAAGTTCGTTTACGGGAAATGCCACCCCCAATAGGGTGTCAACTCCCAGATTTGAATAGTGCGGTATCTGTTTGATTAACGTTTAGACACAAATATTACGCCACTACAATGATGGCGGCTCGGCGTTTGCCGGTTACGCCTTACGTGCAAGTTTGCGTCGATAGGCTCTGCCCCTCCCCTTGCAGCTGCCCCACGTGTCTTCCTCCGCACGCTGCTGCCGGTCGAACCCGCAGAAAATCAAGGGTCCAAGATGGCGGCTCGGTGGGGAGCCCGGGCGAGGAAGCGAAGTATCAGCAGCATGGACCTCTTTACCGCTGGAAGTCCAAGCCAGGTAGGGCTGAAACCCTCGCCTGGGCGAGTTCTTGTATGCCAGGCATGGCGGCAGTCGGCCCGCCGTTTTGTTCATGCCTGCGCAGGGAAGTCGGTGACACGTGGATGGGCCGCGCCCGCTTCCTGAAAGGGGCCTGTGTGGCTACATGCACGTCGCCTGCGTCTACGGGAGACATTGCCCTCCTCAGTGGCCTCCCAGCACAGTCTCCGCCTAAACAAGACTCCGTGCCGGTGGACCAGGAAGTCTGAGGCCGGCCCATGGAGCTGACACGTGGAGTTTGCTGCACATGCAGAAGCTGGGCCGGGAGAAGGAGCGGTGGGAAAGGGTCCTGTTCCTGTGGCCTTCGGGCCCAGAACCAGCCTTAATGACTCATGCAGAAGGGCCATGCTGGACAGGGGCTGTAGCTACTGTACTGCCTGCTCTTAGAGTTGTGAAGGAGTTGTCATCTGAATAGTTGAATGCACAATACGAAACCGCGCTCATTATGCCTATGGGTATTAAAGCCTAGTAAATATCATTGGCCCATTCATATGCATGGAAACTCTCTGAAAGATGTGAAGGCTCCTTTAAAATGACGATGCACCATCATCTAAGTGGGGGAGGATGGTGGAAGGTTTCAATGTAATGGGCTCTGTTCTTTCTGAGTGACATAACGAGGGACAGTCCGATTTGAATATCTGAAGGAAAACGAAGTGTCCGATATTTGTAAAAGGAACGTTCTGTACTGAAATCATGTAATTCTATGATGGCTTCCTTTTTGGTTCTTGCGCTATTGCAAGGTTTCCTCACAGGAAGGGAATGAATTGACCGCAATTGTTATGGAGTATTTTGGAGAAGCATGGTTGTTTGTCTGAGGTAGTAACGAGACACCAGGATTTCCTTGTAAGCAGCTGTCATGGGGAGTTTGACCCCATTGGAGTAGATAAATTGCTGCTTACCACTCAAGAGACTTTGCACCTGGTGTTCAGCACAGATGTTTTGCCACAGTATCGACACAGCTGCATTACATGACAAACAGTTACACGAAGGGGCAGATCTACAAGGAAGTGCCGCAGCGCGGCACCGCAAGCCCTTTGGCTGTGCCACGCTGCGGCACTTCCGAAGCACAGGGATGCAACATATTTACAAGAATATGTCGCATTCCTGTGCTTCCCCCTGCGCTGGCGCACAAACTGCAGGCATGCGCCGGTGCAGGCACCCTTGCACCATGGTGCAAGGATGCCTGCGTCTTGGGGAGATTGTCTTTGTGCAGGAAGGGGCACCTTCCTGCACAAAAACAATCACTACAGGCATTTTCCTCTTTCAATGCGTGCTGTAGAATGCAGCACGCATTGAAAGAGGAAAAAACAAGGAGAAATGAAAACATTTCTCCTCGTTGCGCCTCGCTACACCACCTCTAGGGTGGTGTAGCATTCAGACGCATCTCCAGATTTACGATTTCTCGTAAATCTGGAGATGTGTCTTGTTCCATGGGTGTTGCGTGGGAACACCCACAGCAACACCCATGGAACGCCCCTTCAACGCAAAGTGCTGCGTGTGAAGGGGCCGTATTTACAAGGAGAGGAAAAGTCACGCAGGGTGGCTTTTCCTGTCCTTGTAAATATGGAGGATCCCCCTGCGCCACCAGTACGTCACGAAAAGTGACGTACTGGTGGCGCAGGGGGCTTGTAAATCTGCCCCGAAGTATTTAGACTGTCGTAACTCCAATAACAATGTTTTAAGGGTGGAGACGTCAGTCGACCCTGTATTTGTCATGAATGACCTGTATTATTGTTAATGTCAGTGCAAACCACACAAACGGCTTTTGTTGCAAGATATGGCCGTGATTCTAAAGTAAGAGTAGCGGACAACCCTAATATATATAGATACGTGGAGTGATTTGGGGCTTCACCTGGTAGCAAGGTGTTAAAGTTAAAGTGAAATATTATGTGTTAACATGATCTTTTACCAGTAAGCAAGCATTGTGGGTAGCTGTTAATTTCATTCTGCTGTAGTGATGTTTTTTTTGCAAGACATTGTTTTTCATCATATCCTCTTGGGCATGAAAACCCCTTATTAACTGGTCACTTATGTATCAGTTCGGAGGCGATTTAACATCGGAATAGTTTTTGAAAAATATTATGGCTATATGTTACTTTTTTCAAAGTGAGATGCGGCCAAGGTTTGTTGTTACCTGGAACTAAGAATTATCAGTTCAATAATATTTTTTTCAAATCTTGTATTTTCAGTGATATGACCACTGAAGGCCCTGCTTTTATATTAAAAACAGAGCTTTGGACTATACCATTCCCAGCTGAAAGGCAATATTTCTCTACATGTGTTCCCATACCTGGCGTGTCACGCAGTTTGGTGCTTACTTTCCCTCCATATTAAAGAATAGTAGATGTTTCAGCACCCAGGCTAATATGCTGCATTGCTAAATACATATAAGGTCCCAAAGGCGAGACCGATGCATTGCAAATGCTTGTTTAAATCTTTTTTTACTTTTTAATCATTCTTGTATTTGTGCTTCATACGGAGATTCAGTTGGGCTGCTCCCAATATATCATGTGGGAAGATGTGATACTCCAGAATATAATCATTGCAAATACATAAATTACAATACAGTCATGTGGTAGGAATCGATATTCCATATTATAATCACTGCAAATAAATGAATCATAGTCCTGCCATCACATTTCACTCCCTGTTTGGCATGCAAGCCTGCTACTTTTTCAAGGCTGAAAACTTTAAAGTCCCAATACCAATAGCTACTGATGCACTCATGATGTGATGATTTACTCAGAGATTCTCATTGAGATTCATTTTGTTTGTTTAATTATATGGCTCTCTTGAAGATCAGTCTGGCCGTAGATCAGTCTGTGGTCTATGAGGGTGCGCTGCCATATAATTAAGTGAACAAATTGACACGAGGCAGACTCAATAGGCAACAACTAAACCCTTTATATGGGGTTTGGGATCAGGATGCAGACGATATGTCCTTCAGGGTGATTACAGCAAATCCATCTATAGTCACAGGTGTTGATAGATCATAGAAAAGAGCCTGCACTTATGAACCTATTGCAATGATAAGACAAGCTCCAAGCATGACACAACACTTTTATATTCGTATATTAAAATTACAGTTTACATGTTGACGTTTAGAGTATTGGCTTTAGCTCAGTACAATACATGCAACCATTAATCAATTTGCAGCATTTGCTTTGAAATGCTCCTCTCTGCCTCCCTTCACAGCATCTAGGTGTAGAGTTATCTTTCTTCCTCTTTGGGACATGCAAGACTGACCCAAAGACCCTATCCTGTCTCATGGTGGCGTGTTTCAAGTTAGCATGCACTTCAGCTGGCACTCAAGCAAGAATACCACATCATGCCGCAAAATTCAACAGCACACCACATAATTAAACTCCACAACATGCCACTGCACAACACAAAATGCCATTCACATAATTACACTCCATGACACACAATTCCACTCCACATAATTCCAGTACACTCAAAGCCACATAATTACTGTCTACATAATTCCACTGCACACTATGCCACATAATTCCACTCCACACATCCACTCCATGCCACACAATTCTACAACCAACAATTCCAATCCATTCCACATAATTCTACTCCACACCACATTCATCCACTCCACTCCATAACACATGGGTAAAAGACATTGTCATTTACAACGCCAATAGCTCTAACTCTCACAAATGCTAGACCTATTGGCATTGCCAATGCTTGATGTTTGGTGTCTTCACTTTATTACTGTTTCAAGTGTGGCACAAATACTTTACACATTGCCTCGAAGTTAAGCCGGACTGGTCTGAGCCAAGCTACCAGAGGGTTGAGCACGGGTTAATTTAGAGTTGGCTTGTGCCTCACCCTGACAAGAATTGTGGTTGCTGTTTGAACAAGGCTCACACCCCAGTCAACCAACAACTGATTTTCTTACAGTGATCTATCAGGATGACGGATGTAATGTTCTCTTCCACCCTGACCAAATGTACTTCTTCTGCCAAATTCTACATCAGTCCATAGTGCACTAAATGCAGATATTTAAACGATGCATTCTATATGCAAAATTTGGTCACATTATAAGAATATGCTGAAATGTTTCTAGTGCTATTGCAGAAATTGGCAGGGAGAGATGGTTCCATCACTAATTAGCTTCAAACACAGCAAACAATCATTTACTTTAATTGCAGAATTTATTAATTCATATTTTCTCTTAAACACATTTTTGGGATATTCAACATCATTGAAGCATTTTTGCCTTATAGACAATTGAAATATATATATATTTTCAGATATTGAGTTAATCAAAGCCTTTTTCACAATGCTATATAAAGATTATTAGTACTATATATTATTATTATATATATATATATATATATATATATATATATATATATATATATATATATATATATATATATATATATATATATATATATCTACTGGCGGTCGCCAGTAGATAGTTATAGTTACAACCTATTATCCATAGGAAATCCGCGACATTCTATTTGAAATAACTCTCTTGCCGGTTGACGTATCTTCGCGAAATTTTCAAACTTTGTGGCCCGCTCCGGTCCGCTCCTACCCTGAAAGTCTCGGGGATTCGTCAGCGGGGGCCGAGAAAAAAGGGGGTCCCAAAACGTGTTTTCCCCATGCACTTTTCCATAGGAAACTTTAGACACGGCTACAGCCCGACTGCTGAACGGAATTACACCAAATTTGGCAAAGAGGTAGTTCTTGGTTCAGAAAGAACCCTTTTGTTAAATGGTGTAAATCCGTTCAGTAGTTGCTGAGAAAATGAAAAGTAAAAAGTTAGTGATATCTATGGCCGAGTAGGGTCCGCGTACCCTCAGCGCACCCTGCGCGCACCGTCCCGATCACGAGCTGCATGTTAATTGGCTGTCAGCTGGCTGTCAACATTCCGATTCAGGAAATGTTGGCAGCCATTTTGTCCCTCGGTAGAACCGAGGGACAGAAACAAGTGCGCAAAGCACACAAAGGGGGCAGGGTAGAAACACCCTGACCCCTAGGTTTGCTCAGGGGGTCCCACAAGGACCCCCTGGGCAAAAAAACAACATTTTTTTAAAAATCGGCAGGATGCGCTCAGGGTGCGCGAATCCTGCCGAAAAAAATCGAGCGCGGTCTCCCGCGCTTCGATGTTAATTGGCCCCCGGGTGGCCCAAGTCCCGGGGGCATGGTGGGGGGGGATAATTTAATGTGTGGGGGCCTCAAAGGGCCCCCAAGCCCCGGGGACCGCCACCCCCGGGGCTTTTTTGAGAAATGGTGCGGGAGGGCTCTGAGCCCTCCCGCAGCCCCGGGGACCACCACCTCCCGGGGCTTTTTTTATTAAATTGTAAAACCTGTGTGGGGGGCTCCAGCCCCCACACGCCCGGGACTGCCACCTCCCGGGGCACTAAACATTTTAATATGGGGGTCCGTTACGGACCTCCAGAGCCCCGGGGACCACCACCTCCCCGGGGCTGTGTACTGAATGGGAGGGGGCCGCGCGGCCCCCTCCTGGAGCCCTTGATGGCCCTGGGGACCACCACCCCCCAGGGCCGGCTCCTGCAGTGTCCCGGGTGCCTACCCCGGGACACTGTAGTTTGCTATGGCAGGACGGGAGCCTCGCGGCTCCCGTCCTGCCATAGCAACTGCTTTGGATATTGGAAGAGAGAGCAGGGAAACCTGCTCTCTCTTCCAATATCCAAAGCCGATTGCTTTTCCACATGGGGAGCAGCATGTCAGCTGCTCCCCATGTGTAAAGCAATGCCGGCTCCCGTAGGACACGGGGAGCCGGCGGGACTGTGGGGGATTGGGGACCCCCCACAGTCCCCAACGGAGAGGGCCAGCCCCGGGGGATGGGGTCCCCGGGGCAAGTAGTGGCCCGGGAGGGGGCCACGCGGCCCCCTCCCCAAAAAATGAAAAAAAATAATAATAAAAAAAATGGAAAGGCCGGCCCCGGGGATGGGGTCCCCGGGGCCTTAAAATGGCCAGAGGAGGGGGGCCACGCTGCCCCCTCAAAATAATAAATATAGAGGCCATGCCCCGGGGATGGGGTCCCCGGGGCCAATACAGGCCCAGGAAAGGGGGCCACGCGGCCCCCTTCCCGTTTTTTTTTTTTTTGTAATTTAAAAAAGGGGTAAGGACCTGGGGGATGGGGTCCCCAGGGCCCAAAAACAGAAAAAAGGAAGGGGGGCCACACAGCTCCCCTTCAGGGGACACAAAAAATAAAATAAAAAAAAACGATCGGGCCCGCAGGCCCCGCCCCCTTCCTTCACCACTCTGCAAACGCGCCCCCTGGCGCGTTTGCAGAGGGGAACGATCCCCTTGAATACTGGGGGTCCCTGGGGGCCAACTAGCCCACCAGGAACCTCCAGTATGCGCCAGGGGCTGCCTTGCAGAGAGGTGTACAGAGGCCACGCCCTTTACACCTCTCTGCAACGCAGCTCTGTGGCGCTTTTGGAGGTATATGGTGGGCTAGTTGGACTCCGGGGACCCTCAGGATTCAAGGGGACTTAATCCCCCAACTTAAAACGCGCCACGGGCGCGTTTGCACAGTGGTGAAGGGAGGGGGCGGGGCTTCAGGTGACATGTGTGCAAACAGGCCCCGTGGCGCGTTTTAAGATGGGGAATTACATCCCCTTGAATCCTGAGGGTCCCTGGGGGCCAACTAGCCCAACAGGTACATCCAGAAAGCGCCACAGAGCTGCTTTGCAGAGAGGTGTAAAAAGGGGTGTGGCCTCTCTACACTCTCTGCAATGCAGCCCCCTGGCGCATATTGGAGGTTCCTGGTGGGCTAGTTGGCCCCTAGGGACCCTCATGATTCAAGTGGACTTAATCCCCCAACTTAAAACGCGCCACGGGGCGCGTTTGCACAGATGTTACCTCAGGCCCCGCCCCCTCCCTTCACCATTGTGCAAATATTCTTCTAAAATCATCCGAAATACGAATTCCGATTTACTCACCTGTTATAAGGAGAGACCTCAGTGCTGCATCTTTCAGCCCAGTACTGGTCCTGAAAAGTAATTTTAACCGTACTTACCAGTAACTTGAATTTCCTTCCATAGGCTAACATTGACTGGTTTCACTTGGAAATTCTTCTAAGTGTGGAGTTTTGGAACTTTAAAATATTCCTCTAAAATCATCCGAAATACGAATTCCGATTTACTCACCTGTTATCAGGAGAGACCTCAGTGCTGCATCTTTCAGCCCAGTACTGGTCCTGAAAAGTAATTTTAACCGTACTTACCGGTAACTTGAATTTCCTTCATAGGCTAACATTGACTGGTTTCACTTGGAAATTCTTCTAAGTGTGGAGTTTTGGAACTTTATAATATTCCTCTAAAATCAACCAAAGTACGAATTCAAATTTACTCACCTGTTATCAGGAGAGAACCCAGTGCTGCATCTTTTAGCCCAGCACTGACCCTGAAAAGTAATTTTTACCGTACTTACCAGTAACTTGAATTTTCTTCCATAGGATATCATTGCCTGCTTTTTGCTGAAAAAGTTTCTAAGTGTTGAGTTTTGGAACTTTAAAATGTTCCTCTAAAATCAGCCGAAATACGAATTCCGATTTACTCACCTGTTATCAGGAGAGACCTCAGTGCTGCATCTTTCAGCCCAGTACTGATCCTCAAAAGTAATTTTAACCGTACTTACCGGTAACTTGAATTTCCTTCATAGGCTAACATTGACTGGTTTCACTTGGAAATTCTTCTAAGTGTGGAGTTTTGGAACTTTATAATATTCCTCTAAAATCAACCAAAGTACGAATTCCAATTTACTCACCTGTTATCAGGAGAGAACCCAGTGCTGCATCTTTTAGCCCAGCCCCGACCCTGAAAAGTAATTTTAACCGTACTTACCAGTAACTTATATTTTCTTCCATAGGAATCCATTGTCTGGTTTTCAGCAGAAAAGTTTCAAAGTGTCGATTTTCACAAACTACAAATATTCCTTAAAAATCACCTGCATGACTTAAACGCATTCTTTCAACTGTTTACAGGAGATGCACCAGTGCTGGATCCAGGATCCAACACTGAGTAACAAAAAGTAACGATAACACTACTTACCTGCTAAGTGAATTTCCTTCCATAGGATAACATTGGTCATTCTATGAGAAAAAGTTTCTAAGTGTCAACTTTTAAAATACAATAATATTCCTTAAAAATCACGACTGTAACCAAAACGCTTTTGCTCAACTGTTTACAGGAGATGTGCCAGGACTGAATCTAGGATCCAGTCCTGTGGTTAGAAAAGTAATCCATAAAGTAACTAATTGCATTTAACTAGAAATTCACATTGAGCTGAATGTTGCATTGTGTTTGAAAATGTGTTGCACATTGCAACAACTGTAACTACTGTACTTAAAAGTCTATTGCCTATGTGCAAAGTATTTAAACTAAAGTAATTCATTCTGAGAAAGTATTTTTTGTAATGTAATGTATAATGTAATTACAATGTAATTTAAAAAATAAAATATGTTATAAAAAATTGTTTCTAAAAATGTAGTAAATCAGTATTAAAAAAATGTATATAACAATTAATACATTTAAAAATTGTCATTTACAAAACCTTTGAAATTCACTGAAAAAACCGTAGGTTTCAGACATGTTATAGTTACAAATTAGCATTTAAAAAACCTTTGAAATTCACTGAAAAAACCATAGGTTTCAGGGACGTTATAGTTACAAATTAGCATTTAAAAAACCTTTGAAATTCACTGAAAAAACCATAGGTTTTACGGACAGTTATAGTTAGTTGGACATTGCACTCGTACAAAACCCGTGAAATTCCCCCGTTATAGTTAGTCCAGCTAACTATAACTCGCGCCCCGCAATGCACTGCTGATGACGTCACATATTACATCACTCATGACATGGTCAGTGACATCACTGATGACATCACTGATGACATCTCAAATGACATCACTGATGACATCATCCGTGTGATAATTTCATGCATCTTCTCACACCCTAATATAACCTTTGATACACCCACTCTAAATTACAGACTGCCATTCGCAAAACCATAGACACTCCAACACCAATAACTACATACCCACACACTGATTCTTAGGTCTACGCACACATCCACTCACTCACCCGTACAGTCACTCATACTTACGGTCACTCAGTACAGGACTATCATATGCACTCATACTCCTATATAGACACTCAAACACCGCCACTCATCCATAGAGGTACTCACACACCTAGTCAGTCATGCAAATAATTAAACACACTACCATTTACTCACCTACACAGTTATACACACACAAGCTCACTTACTCATACAAATACTAGCACATTCTTACGCTCTTATACAATCACTGATACAAGCACACACTCATCCATACAGCCACTATCACAATCAGTCACTCTCGCTTATAGCTATTTATATACTCCAACACACATATATACTGCCTTTCACATATGTAGTTACTCACACATGTACCACTGGGACATACATTCACTCACTAACACACTCTTACACACACTTACCCACCCATACAGTCTATCACAGATGCACTCTTGAAACCATCCACCCAGTGAATCACCCACTCACAAATCTATGCACAGAGTCGCACACACCCCTCCCACACAAACACTCAGGCACCCATACAGATACTCACACAAGCATTCAATAACTCAAATAGACACTCATGTAGCTATTCACAAACACATGCAGCCACTTACACAGCAACAGACAGACGGATACAGACATTTACCCAGTTTAGTCACTAACCCATGCATTCAGTAAGATACGTTAAATCACTCACTTATACAGTCAGTCACGCACCTACTAAATCATCCATACAGACACTTACACACCCACTCATTCTTCAATACGTCTTTTCCTATATATATTAAAAATATTTAAACTTTACAGAAACACACAGTCACTGGATGATGTCATCAGTGATGTCATCAGTGATGTCATTTGAGATGTCATCAGTGATGTCATCAGTGATGTCACTGACCATGTCATGAGTGATGTAATATGTGACGTCATCAGCAGTGCATTGCGGGGCGCGAAGTTATAGTTAGCTGGACTAACTATAACGGGGAATTTCACGGGTTTTGTACGAGTGCAATGTCCAACTAACTATAACTGTCCGTAAAACCTATGGTTTTTTCAGTGAATTTATATATATATATATATATTATTAGTACTATATATTCTGCACCTCCACAATTATTTTCATTTCAATTGTGACAAGTCAATTTTGCCAACATTTATTGTGGAAAAAATGGCTGGTAATTACTAGGACATGATGAATTGTGTGCAGCGTGTACCAATTCCATCTACAACGTATCAGAAGACAGAATGCGAGGAATTTATTGAAACCAGCAAATGCTTCGCCCAATGGTGTCTGTATCTACTGGGTCTGAGAAATACCTTATAGCCTTCTTACCAACTTGTGAATAATGCCTCCGAGAGAACCTGAACAAAATGATCTCTCACAAGACATTGCAGTCAACAATCTCCAAGTATGTCCCCACCAAAACAAATGAATAATCAGTCGAACATTTACTTAAAGTTGTACATCAGGCATATGCAACATTGGAATTTTCATTTATTAAACCTTTTAAACATGTATCATTGAATATTTTAAAGTTGTTTAAAAGCTCTAGATCTCTAGAGAGTGATTGTCAACCTAGATATTTCGAAAAGGGATAGGCCAGAAATCAAACACTTCTGCACCAAACTGCAACAGATCATCATCATAAAACATCTTTGATTGGATCTCTCCTGTTAAGGTAATGATTTTTTTAGCTAAGTCAAATAAGTGATTTAAAGATGCAGGATGTAGTAACTCGGCTTTTAGTAGTATTGTAGAATGCTTAGAATTTAGAGTGTCAATAGGTCATATGGAATTTGTATAAATGTTAGAACTTGGAATGTATGTATCCATTCTGTGTTTTCCCTGCTTGCTGCTGCATGCACCCTTTTACTACTATACTGGATGACTACAATAAAGAAGAATAACCACAACTTTGTCTGCGTGGTTACTACATTAATTTTGGCGACGGGCTGGTGAATTTCTAGAACCTGGAACCTGGAAATGGGAGATGTGTTTTATTTTTTTTCTCTCCTCAATCTACTACATGCTAGGATTTTTTTTAAAAAGATAAATCCTTGCCATTTCCTGCAGTTCCAGAGGTATAACAGTGTGCTGTAACGGTGACGCGCAACGTCGAGGGGCCAGAAACTGCTCTCAATGTAAGTGCAGTGCTGCGTTGGTCAGGCCTTACCTACAGTTAGTCTTTAACGGCCTTTTGAAATGTTAAAATACCGCAGTTCCCCGCGCGCTCCGCAACCCTGATTCCATGGCTCTCCAAGTGATGCAGCACAGCCTGTGACGTTCACGATCTTGGAGTGCTACGTCGCGTTGTACGCGCTGCAGAGATCAGCTGATGTCAGCACGCTCAAAGGTCACGTACGGCGGCCATTTTGATCGCTTCAGGAGTCGTTTCCAAGGTTACAGGACTCGACTCAACGTCGGAGTTTGTTTTTACTGGATCCAGTTTATAAAAAAAAAAAAAGAGAATATAACTCACGGTACTGTTTTATTTATTTCTATTTCTGCAAGGGTGTTTTGCAGGGCATTTTCGCTTTGCATCAGTCCTGTGCAGTAACATTATTCATCTTGTGTATCCTTACATGCTTTATTGACAACTGTTTTTGACATACTTATTACTGATGGTAAAGAGATTTAATACATCACAGGTGGATTTACATTGCTAAGCTGGTAACAGTTGTTTTATTTATACATCACACTGTGAAGTTTCAGTTCCAAGTCAGTCTCAAGTGGATTTTAAGTTTTAATTGTGAGCATCCTAGGAACTATGGGGCATATTATCAAGGCGGCGTTAAAGAATTATCGCCGCTTTAGCGTCCGTTTTCGGACAAAAAGCGGCGATAATTTTATCGCCTAATTAACAAGGACACGCTAGCGCGTGATTCCTTGAATTAGCGTCCGTTTTCTGCACGCCTCCCATCGCATCGCTAATGAGATGCAAAAGAGGCGTGCCTGTGAAAACAACATGGGGAAATATCGCTAACCCAGGTATCGCCATATTAACAACGTGGGTTAGCGATATTTTAAATCGTGTTAAGTATGCCTTAACGCAGGAATTTAACGTCTGCTAAATTCCTGACTAAGGCATACCTAACATGTGGGGTGGATTGTGTGGCTAAGACCACAGGCCCTATTCACAAGATTATCGCCGTTTTTCCATGGAACATCGCTGAAAAACCAGCGATGTTCCATGGAAAACACCGCTATCACTGGAAAATTATCGCATTTGCGCTAAGCGTTGTTAATACAGCGCTAGCATGGCGATAATTTTCAGCGATAGCCGGCGATACTATTCCCCACGCTAAGAGCGGTCAGCGATAATTATCGCTGCCGCTTGATAATATGCCCCTATTACTTTTGGCCATGTCTACAGCACAGACAAGCACAGCTGTGGGTGATTCAAATGGATCTGCTAACCATATCAATTCTCCAAAGGAATTTTTACCCACTCCCGGCGAACAGCTTATTTAATGGAATGACTGGAAAGAGTAATTTCTTAATTATATTGCCAATCTTGAAGATATTAATGGGAATTTTTCTCCAGAAAGAATCAAAAGAATTCTTATGTATTCTTTAGGTCCCAAAGGTTTACGTTTGTATAATGAATTGCAAAAACATGATAGAGTGGGTGGGGATATGGATGTATTTAAAGCGGCAATCTTAGATCTTGATGACCACTTTTCTCCCGCTGTGTGCATAGCTGTGACTAGACATGCTTTCTTTCAGAGGAAACAAGAAAAGCATGAAAGTATCGAAGAATATGTTTTCTGCTTTAAAAAAGTTGGCAAGCAAATGCAGATTTGTGCAATCACATGATGAATTCATTCGGGACCAGGTTGTTATGTACACTAAAATAAATTGCGTGTGCACAAGAAGGGGAGCAACACTATTACTCTAGCTCCAGTGATGAAGAATGCAAACACAATTTATTCGAAAGAAACAGGTTGTAGTGAATATTTCTGACCGTTCCTCTTCCTCTTCCAAACCTATGTGCCAAGTCTCATTAGGGGGAGTTTCAATTCAACTTGCTGCTGATTCTGGGTCTCCGTACACCATTATTTCCCAAGAGGTATGGGAAAGGTATTTCACAAGTAATATTGGCTGTTGGCTGGAACCCAATGACATTTCTCCTGAGATTTACACAGGTGAAAAAATTGATCTCTTAGGCTTCAGAGTTCTGATCTTCCGTTTTAAAGATAGACATTCTACTGGTAAATTGTACATTTCCAAAGAAGGGACAACAGTATTAGGATGGAAAGATCATAAAGGTTTAAACATTATCCTTGATCCCAATAGCAAGGAGCAAGTACTTGTTTCATGTGACAGTGAGGATACCAAGAAATGGGTATTACAAGAGTTTTCAACTGTCTTTGCAGGTACCATGGGTAAACTGAAAGGATTCACTCATCAAATACGATTGAAGGAAGGAGACATTCCTAAAGTACACAAAGCACGTAATATTCCCTTTATTGTTAGGGATGAGGTCAAAGCTGAGCTAGAAATTTTATTGAAAGCCAAAGTTATTGAACCTGTGGAGGCATCGGAGTGGGTTTTTCCATTGGTCGTTGCCCGCAAGTCCAATGGAAAGGCCCGCTTATGTGTGGACTTGAGGTATTTAAACAACAACATCCTAGTAGATAAATTTCCCCTACCTAGAACTGATGAAATGTTGTCTTTGACTTGGAATACTAAGTGGTTTTCCCCTCTTGATTTATCCGCAGCATACCATCAAGTGGTTTTAGATACTGAAAGTAGACATTTAACTACATTTTGCACACCCTTTGGATGCTATAGATTTAAACGTATGCCGTTTGGATTGGCGTCCGCTGCGGCAGTATTTCAAAGGTTGAAGTCAAAATTATTCAGCCATATTCCTGACGTTGTCTTCTTTCAGGATGATATCTTAATCATAGGGAAGAACAGAACTCACCATGATGCTACTCTCAGGGAGGTTCTCATGATTTTAAGAGACAATGGGTTGGCGGCTGAAGGTAACAAGTGCAAATTTGCTGAAAAATCTCACTTATTTGGGGCATGAAATTTGTGATGGTGGTATCAAACTGAAAGCAAAACTGGTTGATGCCATTGTCAATGCTCCTGCACCTAAATCTAAGGACAAACTCAGGTCTTTCCTGGGTTTAGCCGAATTTTATTCGAAATTTGTCAATCATTTTTCTCAGAAAACGTATGAAATACGTCAATTAACGAAGAACAAAACTGCTTTTGTTTGGAGTGATGTGTGTCAGAATGCTTTTAGAGATATCAAGATGGCTATTGCTAATGCTCCCATGTTACAAGGCTTTGATCTGAAAGCTGATACTTTTGTAACCACTGATGCAAGTGGTACAAGTTTGGGTGGAGTGCTATCACAAGTGGCAGAGCATGGTAAGGAAGTGGTCGTGGCTTTTGCTTCGCGCTCATTATCCCCAACGGAGGAGAAGTACTCCGTGATTGAGCGGGAGATTTCAGCTTGCGTATGGGCCATGGAACATTTTCGGAAGTTCATTTGGGAAAAAAGGTTTGCTCTTCGCTCTGATCATAAACCCTTAACCAAAATACTTACCACAGAAGGTTTATGCAGAGCCTCAGCTAGAATTGCTAGATTGTCCATGAGGCTCCAAGATTTTGTTTATGACATGCAGTATGTTCCTGGCACTAAGAACATCATTGCGGATTTTCTCAGTAGACTGTCTTTACCCCTGAAAGAAATGGATCAGGATCCATGGAAGGATTATTGTGTTGCCAGCATTTTCTCAGATTCTTGCGGTTTGTGTATGGATGAATTGCAGCAAGAGTCTGTAAAGGATGAATCCTTACGTGCAGTGAAGGATAAAGTTACCAACGGATGGTCTAATGAATGCAAGAGTAATCCAGACCTTAGGGCATTCAGGGAAGTAAGGGATGAGTTAAGTTTAGACGGCAAATCTTTTTGTAGAGGTGAAAGAATCATTCCTCCCAATGATATACGACAAAAGATTATTTGCATTGGACATGAAGGACACCCAGGTGTGTCCAGGACTAAGAGGAACATTAAAGCATTGTATTGGTGGCCTAGAATGGATTTGGAGATCGAGAGATTTGTGCGTGGATGTGTCAGTTGTGAGTGTTCTGACAAGACTCAGAAAACATTCAATCCTCCCATGTCTTCTCTAGGTTGTCCAAAATCACCTTGGGAAGATGTTTTCCTAGATATTTTGGTACCTATGGTTTGGCAGGATGGTTGTAGTAAGTATTTTCTGGTGTTGGTTGACTTATTCTCTAGATGGATTGAAGTGAAAGTGGTTGAGAAAGTTGATACGTCTTCAGTCATTAAATTTCTTGAAAAATGCTTCATTAGAGAGGGCTTTCCTGCTTCAATATTGACAGACAATGGTGTGCAATTTAAATCGGATGTTATGAAAAAGTTTATGGATTTTACTGGCATTAAGCAAAGGTTCACAGCTTTGTACCACCCAAGAGGTAATTCTGTAGTTGAGAAAGTCAACAGAGTGATCAAAGGGGAATTACAATTAGCTAACAAAGGAAATAAAAATTGGAATGATGAGTTGGACAAGTTGATTTGGTCCTATAGAATTCTGTCCATGATACAGTTGGTGAGAGCCCTGATGCAGCAGTAATTTCACGGTAATTTCTCAATGCAAAACCTCATTTACCTTCTAATTTACCGCTGCAAAGGTACTGGACCCTTGCCACTGTATATTACCATCCGGAGATTTACATAAACATGAAAAATCAAAAATGCTATTAATATTTAAGCCA